>OX467712.1:60882475-61304975 GCA_950111635.1 Agelastica alni | reverse complement strand
TATGTCGTCTGCATTTAACAGACCTTTAAGAATGAGCTGATCAGATATTTTATTAATAAATGAATTAAAGAAAGGCGGACCCAAAATTGAGCCTTGGGCAAAGATCTTTGCCGAACTGCGACCATGGTATTCTACATGTAGAGATTTAGGTGGGATCTAAAAAGATTAATCAAGCCTGAAGAAAAGCCGTAAAATTGATGGATATTGTTAATGAGAATGCCATGATCAAGTCGATCAAAGGCTTTAGAAAAGTCAGTATAGATAACATCAACTTTTGAATTAGCGTTTATTGATTCGGATATAAATGCCGTCAAAAAAAGTCGGTTGGTTGTGGTAGATCTTTCTTTCATAATGCCATGTTGTATCGATTAGATTCATCATTGCGGGATATAATGCCGAATGTAGGACTCGTTCGAAACATTTGGAAAAGTTATTAATAATGGTTATAGGACGATAGTTCCCAATAAGGTTTTTATCATTCTTTTTGTGCACAGTGATAATTTTAGATGTTTTCCAAAGGTCAGGAAAACTTTCCTGTTTTAACGCCAAATAAATAAGAACGGTCTATGTTTTAGCAAAAGCACAGTCGTACAGTTGTTGGGTTGAGATACTAAATTAATACAGTATTGTTTATGGGATATCTCGATATATTTTTTGAATTTGGAACGCAATTCTCTAAATTTGATTAAATCGCAAATATTCACTATAGATAAATGTTCATGCACAGCATACAGTTTAATCCTTCTGACATTTTTTGCAAAAATTATAATTACCCACTTTTATTGTTGAGCAGCACATTTATTATTTATATATAAAGTTAATTATATTTTTTATAATAATTCGACATTTGAAAACAAAAATTTATCTTAGGTAATCTTTATGTACTTGGGCGTTTATACATTAAGTAGGTATTTAGGATTAATTTTTGTTTATTTTTTAATAAGAAGGGAAAAATGACAAAACTGAAGAATCATATCAATTTATATTTAATTTATTGTAATGATAAAAATGGTTAATGTTAAGAATTTTTTTAAAAGTTTTAATATAAAACAAAAATATGACAAGTAAATATGTAATTATTTTTTAAAATAATTTTAATGTGAAAAAGTTAAAAAAGGCTGAAAAATTTAAAATGCTAGAAAATGTAATCAAGCGTTGCTTTGCTGTATATAAATTGATGATTATATAAGACTATTTTTTAGGTGGATTTACATTGAGTTGCATTTTAACCACAAACATGAAAAAATTTTTAATAAAAATGTTTTCTCCTAAATAATCATTAATCAGCCAAGATTATTTGTTGCTAATTAAAAATGTAACAGTCAAAAAGTCTGTAGCAATTTTTTACATGATCTGTGATTGTCATTTGTTTACATTTTTCTTTTATAAACAGCATTTATAATATTGTCACAAAATCTACATTATGAAAATTGAATTTTATACCTGCATCATAATTCTTGTCTAATGGACTAAAAAGCGTGCAAAAACACAAAATTGATACATGCTGTGTTTTAAAGGTTGTTAGGAAACAACTTAATGATGTTTTATATTTTTTATAGTAGAATCATCGGATTTTGCTTAGAGCAGATTTAATCAACCTCCTATAACTTCTATTTTAGTTAAGTTCTATTTGGTTCGAACCATCTTCACTTTAAAAAATATTAATTATTTAAAATGTTAAACAATCTTGTCCTAGGGCCAAGTGCAAAATTTGATGGTAATTGCAGAACGGCTGGAAATTTCAAAAGATGTAGCCAAGACCGTGTCCTCAACGGAAAGGCTAGCCGGAAAGCTTTGACTGGGGCGGTTTGGCCCCTCGGTAGAGCCAAATATGTAGCTTCCCTTCAAAATTAGTGATGATTCCATAACGGTTAAAACATATTTGAATCGAAAGGTAATGAAAACAATTGGCAAATGTGAAGTTGTCCGCAAAGGAAGTGGAGTGGTTTAGCTAGACCGCAATGCGGAACATGGTTAAGAACAACTGTTACTTTTGTAAAAGATAGGACCTAATTAACGCATTTTTGTACCAGTCGCGATTTTGTTAAAATAACTACTTAATTTAGGTACATATGTAGAAAATAGTAATTTACGTAATAAGTCCGGAAGTACAAGTAGACAAAATTCTAGGACGAGCCGTAAGCGAGTCCTGGAAGTGTGCAAATCCAAAAAAAATGTTTTCGGACGTAGATAAATATACGAGTGATTGGCTAATATTATTATTTACTAATAAACTTATGAAAGAGTCAACAATTTATGATTTAAACAATGGGTCTACCTATTTATTCAGTTGTCATACCAAATTATATGTATATATCTGTTTACAAGTTATAAATATCTAATTTTAAAAATCATAATGAAGATGGTACCTACCAAAGTGATCAATGTGGTTTACATGGAATGTAGGAACTCGAGACAGGGTTGTCTGTGTACGCCTGGATCAATGCTGCGTATGAAAGTGAGAGATACTGTCTTCGGAATGTTAAAGGCGGTTCTCCAGCTTCACAACCTAAGCTCTCTGTAGGACTAGTACAGAATGTAGTATAATTCTCATGGCGGTATTGTGAATTGAGTCGAGGTATTTTAGTTGGTGGTGTTTCCCTGATCCGTATATAATGCATCCATAGTCTAATTTGGATCTGACTAAAGTCTTGTAAATATGCATTAGAGTATTTTTGTCAGCTCCCCAGGATTTGTGTGAAACTGATTTCATAAGGTTAATACTAGCTTGACAACTCGTTCGTACTGAATATATATGGTTTTTCCAAGACAATTTTTGATCAAAAATCATCCCTAGAAATCTGAAAGTATTAACGTACTCTATAGGTTTATTATATAAATTTAATTCAGGAGATCAAATAATTCTTTTTTTTAAAAACACCATTGCCTTCGTTTTGTCTATTGAAAATTGAAGTCCTGTGTTATTAGACCACGTTTCGATTTTATGTAACACGTTTTGTAGATGAGATTGCATGGATACTGCATGTTTGCCTTTGATGAAAATAACTAGATCATCTGCGTAGAGTCTTGCTTTTACGGGAGCTGCGCATGTAGTAATAATATTGTTAATCGCTACAAGAAATAAAGATACACTTAAATTTGATCATTGTGGTATACCATTTATTTGAGATTTGTTGTCCGACAAGTTGTTATTTACTCTCACTTTAAAGGTTCGGTTAGTGAGGAAGTGTTTGACAAATCTAATTATATTTCCATTTAGACCCCAATTTTGTAGCGTTTTTAGTATATCATAACGCCATAAGGTATCATAGGCTTTGGTGATATCAAAAAATATTACTATGCATTGTTGTCCACACAACATAGCTTCGTGAATTTCTGATTCTAGACTAATGAGATTGTCTAATGTTAACCGATGTTTTCGGAATCCACTTTGTTCCGCTACAATTAATTTTCTTTCTTCTAGTATCCACATTAATCTGTTAGACACGATCTTTTCAAGGACTTTACACATGGCACAAGTCAGAGATATGGGCCTGTAGGATTCTGCTAATGATTTTGGTTTGAGGTGTTTAAGAATAGGAATGACAATAGAAGACTTCCATTTTTTAGGAAATTTGTTGTTCTGCCAAATGGAATTATACAGATTAAGCAGAGATTCTGTTGCTTAACTAGGGAGATTCTTAAGGAAAATTATCGGGATGTCATCAGGTCCAGGACTGGAATTTTTTATGGTATCTAAGGTTTGATGCAATTCGTTCATGTTAATTGGATCATTTAATGCTGATTTGTCGTCATCCACAATATTAATGCCTTCAGATTCCTCATTAAATTTTTTTTTCAAAAACTCACGAGAGAGATTCGCATTACTGGAAACATCTTGATAATAATTTGCTAAAATGTTTGCAATGTCTAAGCTGTCATTATATATGGTATTATTTTATTGTAAAAAGTTAATGGTGTTGTAGCCATTTTTACCAGATATTCTTCTTATCATACTCCACACTGTGTAAATGGGTGTTGAGACATTTAAATCTGAAATAAACTTTATCCATGACTCCTGTTTGCCCTTTTTTATGATGTATCTTGATCGAGCCCTTACTCTTTTGAATTCCAGTCTGTTTTGGTCTGTTCTATATCTTCTATAACGATTAAATGCCGCTTTATTTGCTGCGTTAATTATAATTTCCGAAAATATTTGAAGGTCGTTGTCGATGTTACTCTTAGGGTCAGAGAATTCGATAGATTTTATAATATCATTGGATATAAGAGATGAGAAAAAATCCCAGTTTGCTTGCTTTATGCGCCATTTTGGTACATGTGATGTAGAATTTACCATGGGAGGACCGCTGATGACGATAGGAAAGTGGTCGCTACTATATAACTGAGAGAGAACATCCCAGGATAATAAGGAAGACAAAGATGAATCACAAATTGAGAGATCTATGGCAGAAGAGTCGCCTGTGGCTGTGTGGAAGCGAGTTTTCCTTCCATCATTCAATAGATTCAAATTAAGATTGTTAAGGGTAGTTTCTATAGTACGTCCTAGAGGTGTTATTTTTATTGAACCCCAGATATGGTTGTGGGCATTGAAATCGCCCAAAATGATACGAGGACATGGAATTTGGTTCATCAAGTCGGTGAAATCTTGTAGAGTAGGGTGTTGATATGGTGGAATGTAAATATTACACACATTCATTCTTACAGGGCCTTTTATTGTTATGGCTATTGCTTCGAGCTGCGTCTTGATTGGAAGAGGTTCTGTATCTATAGAAATGTGGGTATATATTGCTACTCCCCCACTGGCAAGGTCTGTAAATTCTCGGTTAGCAAAAGTGCAGTGTTGATCTGATCGAGATATGTTCTCCGAGGTCGACCTCTACCGATTTGCCCATTCACACTCGCCTTATAAATTTGTTTCGTCAATCTTCCTTCATCCATCCTTTCTACGTGTCCAAACCATCTAAGCATTCCTTTATCTATCTTTGTGACCACATCTTCTTTTACACCACAGCGTTTTCTTATCTCACTATTCTTAACTTTATCCAACCGAGTCACTCCGGCTATACTTCTCAGACTACTCATCTCCGCAGCATTAATCCTATTTTCATGCTTCTTTTGCCAAACCCAACATTCACTACCATACATAAGTGTAGGAACCAACACACCTCTATGCACCGCCAGACGTGCCTTTTTTGACACTTTCTGGCTATTCATAAAGCTATGCAGTGCCCCATTCATTTGTTTTCCTGCCAACCCCCTTCGCTCAATGTCACTTTCATACTTTCCATCTCTAGTAAATTTTGAACCCAAATACACCAATTCATTAACTTGTTCCACTCTTTCTCCCTCAATCGAAACCCCACAGTTTGTCATGCTTTCTTCACTTTCAAAAACCATTACTTTCGTTTTGCTCACATTTATTTTCATTCCTTCGATTTTCAGGGAATCATGCATAACATTAACCATCGCCTGCAACTCCTCTTCAGATAACGCTAATATGACTTGATCATCGGCGTAAAGAAGGCATTTGACGATTAAATCATTCATTTTTAATCCATACGCACTCTCTTTCAGATCTTTTAAACAATTGTCTATGTATAAGTTAAACAGCCATGGCGAAGCCACACATCCCTGTCTCACACCTTTTTCGATGTTAAACCAGTCCGTGCAAGCTCCGTTTATCCTGACACAAGCAGTGGAATCCTCGTAAAGTGATTTCAGTGCTCGTATTAAACTACCACTCACCCCATACATAGACAATGTAGACCACAATTCACTCCTCGCCACTCTGTCATAGGCCTTTTCCAAGTCTATAAAAGCGCAGTAGACTTTCTGACTTCTAGCCAAGAATTTTTCGACTATACCTCGTAATGAAAAGACCTGATCCATACATCTTCTTCTTCTTCTAAATCTTGCTTGTACATCCCATATCATCTCAGTTTCATTCGTTACTCTTTTAATCAATATCTTTGCATACATTTTGCCGACCGGCCTTGCACCAGTCGTCTGGTACGCTATTACTCCTCCAACAAAGGTTAAATAAGCGGTACAGCAGACTAGCTACCACGTGTTGTCCATCCTTCAGCATTTCAACTGTTATCGTGTCGTACCCAATTTCATACTGTTTAACGCTTTCACAATTTCTCTCGTACTAATTTCACCTTTATTGCAACTTTCACTCATGTCTTCGAATGGTGGCTGTACTTGCGTATCCTCTTTCTCAAATAAACTTTCGAAGTATTCCTTTCATTTCTTTAAAACCTGTTCCTCTCCTTTTACCATAGTATCATCTTGGTTTCTAATTTTTTCCAGTTGCGAGGTAGTATATTTACCTCTGGCTTCCAGAACTATACCTCGACTACGACTATACCTCGTAAGGAAAAGATCTGATCCATACATCTCCTTCCTCTGGCTTCCAGAACTATACCTCGACTACGACTATACCTCGTAAGGAAAAGACCTGATCCATACATCTCCTTCCTCTTCTAAATCCTGCTTGCACATCCCATATCATCTCCTCAGTTTCATTCGTTACTCTTTTGATCAATATTTCTGCATACAGTTTGCCGACTATGCTGAGTAAACTAATACCTCGGTAGTTCTTACAGTCCTGCTGCGAACCTTTTCCCTTGTAAAGCGGCACGATAACAGCCTTGCACCAGTCGTCTGGTACACTACCACTTCTCCAACAAAGGTTAAAAAGGCGGTCCAGTAGACTAGCTACTACGTTTTGTCCAGCCTTCAGCATTTCAACTGTTATCCTGTCGTACCCAGCAGCTTTACCCAATTTCATACTGTTCAACGCTTCCACAATTTCTGTCGTAGTAATTTCACTTTCATTGCAACTTTCACTCATGTCTTCGAATTGGGCCTGTACTTGTGTATCCTCTTTCTCAAATAAACTTTCGAAGTATTCCTTCCATCTCTTTAATACGCATTCCTCTCCTTTTACCATATTACCATCTTGGTTTCTGATTCTTTCCAATTGCGAGGTAGTTTTTTTACCTCTGGCTGTTCTTATGGACTTCCAGAAGAGTTTAATATTGTTTTGGAAATCGTCAGATAACCTTCTATCAAATTCATCTTTATCACTCTCCTTATTTTTTGCCACAACCTCTTTTGCCACACCTTTTAACCTTTTATATTCATTCTTTGCCTTGTTTACAACCTCAATCGTTGCCTTTTGCGTTCTTTGATTGGCTTTCTTCTTTTCTGACACTGCTTTTTGAACCTCTACGCACGTTTTCTGTAACTTGCATCCTTTCCTTCTTTTACTTACACCGCATACTTCTATAGCAATATCCACGATTCCTTTTTTGAATGGCTTCCACAATTCTTCAACCTCACATGCTTCATATAAACTGTCAAATTTCTCGGTCAATTTACTAACGAACTCCTCTTTTATACCTTCTTGCAAATTCTCAACTTTTATACGCTCTAGTACACTACTTGATTCCTGCACACGATGGCGCCACTGCTTAAAGAGACCTCTTATTCGGCTCATTACTAAGAAGTGGTCTGTGTCAATACCTGCACCGCGGTATGCCCGAGTGTCCATTACTTTCTTTTTCAATCTTTCATCCACAATTACAAAATCAATTATACTTCTCTGGTATCCTTCTTGTCTTGTGTACAAGTGGATCCTTTTATGGTTAAACATTGTGTTTGTTACCACAAGATTTCGCTCCAAACATATTTCAAGTAGATTTTCTCTGTTTTCATTTACTCTGCCGTCACCGTACATTCCCAGAACACTGTCATATCCATCACGCTTTACTCCTACCCAACTATTAAAATCACCCAACATTACAATTCTTTCATTCTGGTTACACCCATTTAAAATATCTGTCACACTATCCCAAAACTCCCGCCTCTCTTTCTGAGCTATTAAAGACTGGTTCCACTGCGCATCTTGTGGGGCATAAACCCCTAGCAAAAAGATACGAGTCAGACCAACCTTCAGCCTCACCCAGAGGAGTCTTGGGCTTACACATTGAAAGTCGGTCACACATTCATTCATTCTAGCAGAGAGTATTACACCAACGCCCTGAGAACCTCTGCTGGTTTCCGGAACTCCTGACCAGTAGGCTGTATAAGGTCCATGTGTTGTGGATTCACATCCTTTCCGCTTGGTTTCATTTACACAAAGAATATCAATCCGTCTTTCTTCTATCATCGTGTAAATTTCATCAATTTTATCATTTAATCCTCCCCTCACATTCAAAGTAGCAAAGTGTCCGCAGTCCACATTACGCCCTCACAAGAAGCATGACATGACAGGTGGCGACGCCTATCGCCATCGTGTTGGTTATAGTCAATACGACTATTACTCATAGCTTCCCATGAGATAAATTCAAATTATACTAGAATAAATGCATAACAAATTAAAATTAAAGTTAAATAAATGTCAAAGAAAATCTTAATCTGACAGAACAAATAAAATTTTAAATGTTTTAGGAAATATATTAATCACACTCCAGCAAAAAAATTTAAAATAAAAGTAAATGTATGGTAGATTTAACCAAGCCAGATTTAAATTAAATGTCAAAAAATTTAAATTGACAGGCAATAGAAATTCTATTTGCTGTAATAGAGAACTTCCCACGAATGTACAATATATAATGATTTGTGGTTTTCCTTTTAATAGTAAAACGGAATAAATGAAACTTATCAATTAAAATAATTTAAGTCACTTATCTGTCAGATGCTCTTTTGGACTCTGGCAACCAAGTCGTTTTATTCGAATGCTTTCTGATATTTTTTCTTTTATTTATTTGCCAGCTTAACTTCTACTGGGAATAATTTCGAAGCCCTAGCGGTTCTTACTTTCTCTTCCTTTTTTTTTATTTGGATGTTGTTTTTTTATTTTTTGTTGGGTTTGGTTCTAGTAGCTCTTCTACTTTTTGGGACAATTAAATTGTGTGTATTATCGGAAATATAACTAACTTTCTCCGGAGCGACTTTAACACGACAAGCGTATTTGACGTTTATTCCAATAAATAATTTAATATTGACTTTTCATTAACCACTCTCAAATTTTTATTTTTTTATTTTCTGAAATGTTAATTTATATTTAACTGCAAGTATTCTTTTAAAAAATTGTCCATTATTATACCATGTTTTTTGTAGTGTAGTAAAAAATAATTTTGAAAGCTTTTAATAAAAAGTAAAAAAAGAGTTTTAATTAAAAATAGCTGCATCCCCAAAATTTTTTTACATTATTCAGCTACAAAAAGAACAACCCTAATAATGGCAAGTAAATAACAAAAACAAATGGACTTCACAATGTTTTACCTATTGGTGTATTATCATCGTGAAAATTAAAGTGTAAGAAACGGTATTCTAATATAAAATTTATTTCCAGTATTATTTTTGATACAGTTATAATAAAAAATTGGTGATACACGTGCAGATTGTAGATAGATTGTAGATTGTAGGGTGGGTCGTGAAGGCCATGCTGCCTCTCATGCACTTCGACCTATCAGATCTTTTGTGCATAACCCTTAATCTATTTAAGGCCCGGGATTCCGAGACTTCGAGTAAAGTTTATCAGTTTCCTGGGGGCTAAGTTTATGATATCGAGGGGCTTTAGAAAGGCACCTCCCAGAAACTTGAGCCTCTTGCAGAAAAGCGCTGGGCATTCGCAAAGCAAATGTTCTCGCAGTTCTCGCAGAAGCGGCAACTATCACTTTCTGTTTTGCCCATCTTTTTCAGGTGGTACCTTAGAGGGCAGTGTCCAGTGAGGAGTCCCGTCACCAGTTTCAAGTCTTTCTTGTCCAACTCGAGAACTGTTTAGCTTTCCTTGGCGAAAGACTTACTAGCCTTTTCGCTTGCCTTTGTCCTGGCACTTTATGCCAGTGAGATTTCATTTCATCTGTTTCCCAGCGTCGAACCTCTTTGTTCAAGTGGGCTTTGGAAAGTCCACAGAAGGGTTCTGGGCCGGAAAATTTTGTATTTGCCCCTACTTTGGCAAGGCAATCTGCTTCTTCGTTGCCATTAACTCCCTTGTGACCCGGAACCCACATCAGAGTAACCTGATTGTTTACTGCCAGTTGTCTCAGGGACTGTTTACAGTCCCAAGTCAGCTTAGACTCACAAGTGTATGACTTCATAGCTTTTAGTGCTGCTTGGCTATCTGATAAAATATAGATTTCTGCCCTTCGGGTGTTTCTTTCGATGCAAGAATGTTGTTGAGTTGGCTGTTAAGTTAAGTCCTTTCTTTGCGCACCAGCATCTAATTGTGTTTAGGGCTACTTGCATGCGATTGGAAATTACTTCATTATGTTTGTCCCTAATGGTGACGACTAGGTCATCGACGTAACCTTGAGTCATAAAACCAGAGTCGTGTAGCTTAACTATCAGGTTGTCTACAACCAGCGACCACAGCAAAGACGATAGAACTCCCCCTTGGGGACAACCTTTTTCTACTGTCATCTTGACTGTCTTTTCCCCAAGAGTCGCCACAATAATTCTGATTTTCAGCATAGATTGTATCCATCTGATCAGTGAGGCGTTTATATTTTTTTCCTCTAGTGATCTAGTTATGGAGACATGCGAGGTGTTGTCAAAAGCACCCTCTATGTCGATGAAGGCACAAAGAGCCATTTCTTTTTCCGCGTATGTCTTTTCAATGCTTTCAACTAGGCACTGTAGAGCATTTATCGTGGATTTACCTTTACCTTTTGTTTTTCAGGACAGCTGAGTTCATATGCTTTTATTATAGCATTTTGAAGTTGTCTAGAGGCTGTGTCGAGTTCTTCTATTGATTCGATGGGTATGTGCTGGTCGCCCGTCTGCCTTCTGAGATGCTCTTTGTAAGCCTCCCAGTTGGATAAATTTGGTACCCTGTATCCCTTGAAATGTGTTTCCGACGTCTTTAAGTCGAACCTTATGTGTTGATGATCTGACATTGAAGAATCATCAGACATGCCAGTTATGGATATGGTTTGTTATAAATGGTTCCGCGAGAGTCAAATCAAGAACCTCTTTCCTGATTGCATTTATAAAGGTGGGTTTATTTCCTCTGTTAATAATGTCGATGTTGTTAGCCGACAAATATTCCGGAAGATACTCACCCCGTACGTTTGTGTCTGTGCTTTCCCATATCAAGTGGTGGGCGTTTGCATCGCAGCACAGAATAAAATGCCTGTTACCTTTTTTGCACCATCTGATGAGGCTTTGAACTTCCTCTGGCGGAGGGTGCATTATGAAGTCCCCTGGGAAGTAGGCCGAGGCAAAAACCACCTGCCTCTTGCCTGCTGCAGTTAGCACTTCCACTATGGCGGTTGCCAAATCTCCAGTGATGAACTCTGGAACAGGAAAAAATTTAATATTAGGTGCGAGCAATACGGCTGCTCGTGGTTTTTCGTGAGAAGTACAGTAAAGTAACTTACAGGATCTAATGTTGAGTCCTTTTACCTGTCCTCTATTTATGCAGGGCTCTTGGAGTAGCCCTACCTGGATGTTGTCTTTAATAAACCTCCTTCTAAGCACACTCGTGCTTTTGGCTAATTCTGGAGGTTTGGGTGGGGCTTTTTGCTTCGCCTTTTTCTAACCCCCGCCGGATCTGTCTGGTTTCCTAGGCATCTTCTTACCTTCGGTCACCTTCTTGTTCGGATTTGCAGTTTTCCCAGATCTTTTGGCAGCCTTTTCGGTCTGCTTCTTGGTACTGACCGCACTTTGTTTGGTACCTGAGGTACCAGGTTCTAAGGAGTCAAGTGTGGCCGATTTGGGTTTGCCACCCCTTGTCCTGAGGGTTGTGTGACCAAAATTGTAGTTGATCACAAACCCACATTTTCTCCTCAACGACCCTCAGCATTGCACCCTCCCAGGGTGTTATATCCCCAATGGTTTCAGCCACTGCACGGTGGCGTTATCGGCACACATTAGGGCTAACCAACCAGGTCTATTATGGGAGCTATGAAAGTAAGGCTTTATGACGGCCTTTTCTCTCAGCTCGATTATTTTGTCCAGAATTGCCTCTTTGACTGACATTTGACTGAAAGTTGGTTTGGTGGGTACTGAGGCACTGCTGCCTCCGTCCGCCGCTTTTGGTCAGTTGACCGTCGGGAGTATTTTCCTATGACCGGACTCTTTTCAGCCCTTTGTCATCGGTTTGCTTCTTCAACGGTTCAACCGCTTTCATCTTGGCCTCTTCTACTGGGAGTCCTTGTTTGATGAGGTATTTAAACCTCTTTTTGGCAGCTCCGCTGAGTCTGATTCTTTCCTTCCCTTTCAAGAGGGTTTTTGGGGATTTTTCAGTCTCGTCACTGCCGGATTTGAGCAGGTCATCTTCGGGTTCAGGACCTTCAACGACCTGTGTGATGCTGCCCGTATCCATGAGGATTTCGTTCCCTATGTTTTTTGGGTTTTTTTCTCTTGTATCCATATATGTTCCCACGAGAAGCTAGGGAAAGACGGTCACCTACGACAGAGCCCCGTATGTCGCAAGAAGGCAAGTGAAACCGAGGGGCACCAGGTACCCCGGAGTTCGCATAATCGCAACTAGTCCACCCACTAGCCATGCAGTCTTAGACTTATGCTGTTCCACCTTGTACTTGGGGAAATTTTTATTGTAGTTCTCTTTTATTCGGCCGGCTGGTTAAGGCAAGCCCCCACGCATCACCAGCTGTTACTGGTTGTCAGCGCGGTCTATACCAGGCAGGTTTCCACGGAGAGTCCCAGTACTCCGGTGCATCAGGAATGTTCCGGATATGACATCCAGTTACATTTCCGAAACCCCGGATAACAGTTTTTCTCCTCCACGCTGTAGTTCCTGGTATTTTCGTTGGGGTGACATTTGGTTAGAAAATTGTAGAACCACAAGTGATCCTGCTATTTCCGTATCCAGCGGTGCTACGTGGAAGCAGTCACCCGATGGCTTTTTACCCATCGTTCCACGGCCCCAACCTATATGCATGCAATAAATTATAAACCACAAGCCAAGCAGTGAGACAATGGCCAAAAGCAACCAACCCCGCATGATACACTTGCATATAATGCATTTAAAGCGCTTGCAACGATAAGAGCACTATTATACATCGAGTCGAGCCCTTAAACTCGTTGCGTGTGTTTTAGGGGCTCCATTATACGCCGTTATCATAATATACTAATTATTCAATCTGAATCTCATAAAAAAGATAGTAAACAAATAAAAAAATAAATATCTAAAAATTTGTGTTTCGTTTTGTTACAATTTTGTTAAAAAACTATACTGGACAAAAAATAACGAGACATTAAATAAAACACACAGAACATTTTTTATTCATCCAAATTTATTGCGTCTCCTTTAAACTAATCCCCTACCACTAGAATACACTTTGTTATGGTTCTATTTTGCAGTATATAACCATTACGTATAATACCTGAAATTTGGTTCTTAGATCAATGACTCGCCTTGTATTCCGTTTATTTCATGCAGTAAACTGTGTTAAAAGTCCTTAAATTGTACATAACTGTATTCACCCTTGTAACTGTTAAATTACCTACTTTAATTATTCTAAAATCTTATATTGCTGTGTAACATCTTTGCTCTCCTTTTCTTGCATGTGTAACATCTTTCCTCTTGCTTACTCGCAATTTGCGGGAGTGATTTCATGAAATGGGACAGGAGTGTGTGAGTGTAACAGTCGCGGAAGCACGTGCTATTTGGTTTGAGCGCGTCAACCAATTTTCCGAGAGTGTTGTGTATAAAGTTTGCTGTTGTATGCGTAAACTATATAAATAAATATTTACTGTTGATAATATGTCTCAATAAAGTGCAGGTCATCGATAAAAAATTCTAGTAAGTAATAATAAATAATTATTCGAAAAAAAATTTCAGTATTTAGCTTTTTTAAATTTTGAGGTTGATTTCTGTCACTGTCAGTGTCAAATAAATAAAATACAAAAAATAATTAAAAAGAATTATTGTTTGTTATGAAAAATCATTTCAAATAACACCTGACCCATTTTTTTCAGAATATAATTTTAATATGGCTTTGTACTAAGGTGAGATGTCAAATGTGTCACATCATATGCGACTACTTTATGGCTCGCTCGTTTTTAATATTATTAAACGAAAAAACTAAAGCAGTTATTACATTTGGTGATGCTAATCGTAATTACCATGCTGCAGTCTTCATCTTTAATGAACGGTTTCCGCAACGGCCAACATGTACGAGGATAGTTCACGAATTGTTGTCCCTAACATAGTTGGCGTTAAGTGACAAATGCAAATAAAGTGTATGGCAAAAGCTTATTGCATGACATTGATGTGTGCCAATTTGCATCAGCGCTTCAGTTCGTGTACGTTAAATATTTATTTCCATTGAGGTGTGCTTAATTTTATAAAAATGGACAAAATTAAGATAAGATGTGCTATAAAGTACCTCTGTAAAAAGGGGTTATCACCGCAAGAAATTTATTACATGGTAGAAGTATTGGGTGACTCTGCCCCTTCGTACCAAGTAATCAAGAACTGGTCACGAGATTTTAAATTGGGAAGAGGGTCCTGTCAACATGCACCAGGTGCAGGAGCCCCCAAAATTGTGGTGACCAAAGAAAATGTGAATTTAGTCCATGACATGGTTTTAAATGACAGTCAAGGCTATAGCAGAGACATGTAGGTTTTCTGTTGGAAGCGTTGAAAAAATTTTACATCAGGAATTGGGTCTCAAAGCATGGAATAGGTACTAGAAGTTCCCCTCCCTCTCGAAAATTTTGTGTTGTCCCATCAGCTGGTAAGATCATGGCTACAGTTTTTTGGGGTTTTGCAGGAGTTATTTTCGTGTATTATTTAGCGCGTAGGCGCACCATAACAGATGAATATGCGAATTTAATACCAAAAGTAGGCGAAGCGATCAGAGAAAAGAGAAGAGGAAAATTGAGTAGAGGGTGTGCTCTTTCACCACGACAACGCTCTGGCCCACAAAAGTGTTGTTGCAATGGCTGCCATTCACAATGCGGGATTTAAAATTTTTGAACAACCACATTATTCTTCAGGTTTGGCCTCCAGCGACTACCATCTATTCCCAAAATTAAAAGAACATCTACGTGGAATCCGCTTTGCTGATGATAACGAAATGATGTCAGCGGTAGATGAATGGGTGAAAACTCAAAGTTCTGATTTTTTTTCAAAATGGTTTGAAACACTTCAACACCGATATACAAAGTGTATAAACGTTGCAGGTGACTGTTACAAAATAAATTAGTTTCATTCTTCTCATGTGTTTGCTTCTATGTTAGGGACAACAATTCGTGAACTATCTACTGTCAAAATGTCGATCAATAGGGACAGTAAAAAATGCACCAAGATCCGGGAAACCCAGCTTTCCAGAAAATTTTAAAATACAGGTAATTGCTGAAATGGTAGTAAATTATGAATCGAGTACGAAAGCGCTGGCCAGGACATGTAATGGTTTCCGTTCTTCAATTAAGCGAATTTTGAATAAGTATAAATTTCATCCATACCGGATGCAACTTTTTCATGAATTGGAAAAAGATGATCCTGATAGGCGACTCCAGTTTTGCGAAATTATGTCAGAGAGGATCGTAAGAAACCCTGATTATTTAAAACATGTTTACTCTTCTCATTAATAACATTATAGCATAAAATCCCCAAGAATTCAACATGGACGTCATTTTCCTGCAAGTCGGTGCTTCACCGCATTATTTTAGAGATGTGAGAAATTACTTAGACGCTATATATATGGATAGGTGGGGTCCTACGGAATGGGCGAGGGGGTTACCTTAAATCTCAAGTTTATAAAACAAATCTGGAGTCTTTAGAAGAACTTCGCCAACATATCATTAACGCTTGTCCACAGGTTATGATGTAAAATTAAAGCGTGGGCAGTGACGATATAAAATGTTAATAATTAAGAAAGTAAGAGAGTAATGTTTTATTCTGTCAGTGGTAAAAAGAGCAACCCCCATAGCATAGACTACTGTGGTCATTAGCCCTTCGAAGTTAGGTTTGTTTTTTTCACTCCATTGATCTATATTTTTGTTAGTAAGCGTGTTTGTCTAAAGTATTTAATTGTAGTTGTTTTATTTGAGGGTTGAAGGATATCTGGTATTGAGATGGATATAATTAATTGATGTCGTGTAGCTGTAAATTCTGGGCAGTCCAAGAGGAGATGTGTTACTGTTATGGGTTGGTTACAGTGGTTGCATACTGGTGGTCTTTCTTCCTTCAACAGGTGAATATGTGTGAGGTTGGTGTGACCCATTCTTAAGCGTGTGAGCGCAACTTGTTCTCGCCTACATGATGAGATTTTTGTGATCCATGGTTCTATGGAAGGTTTAATATTTTTCAGGTATATGTTGCTTGCAGACCATTCTTCCTGCCATTGGTTTCGTATTTTACGTTTGAAATGACTTTTTATATCATCAGAGCGGATACTTATCTTTTCTGGTTCCTCACTTCTTGCGGCGTTTTGTGTCGCTCTATCTACTAGTTCGTTTTCTTCTATACCCGTGTGACCTGGTGTCCAAATAAATGTGATTTGTTTTTTATCCATCTGTATAAATTATTGCTGCTTCGGGATGTTCGTTAATGATATTTTTGAATATTTGTTGAAATATTGTAGAACTGGTTTCCTTTTTCCGGAAACGTGTACATTCTAAATTGGTATTTGGGGGTATTTGTGTCCATGAAAAAATTTCATACTTTCCCATTTAGATTGTTGGTTTAATTGTGTCATTGAGGTAAGCCAAATTTTTTAAAAGTCTTACACCTGAGGGACGAATAATTGTAGAGGTCTTAGCTCGAAGGTTTTATATCGTTCAGTATCCAGTAGTAGTTTCTTGTTTGGGTGGTTAAGCATACTGGAGATTTTGATACTATTGACATTTTAACCTTCATTTTCCCGCGCTGTCATTTTGTTGAAAAACATATGTTTTTGACGCCAAGTGTGATTGCATTTGCTATAACCTATGTGTTTACTAAGAGTATACAATTTAGTAAAAACTTCGATATTTGAACGTTATTAAATTTAATATTTTATATTGGAAGGAATTCAGATAAGTTTCTACCATTGTCCTCAATTTTTGTTTATCTGGCTGCTACTCCAAGTAGTCGATGCATCGTGAAGGGTGAAGCTGTTCTTGTAGCAAAACGCATTATTGTTTGTTGTGTCAAAGAAAAAAAGAATGATAAGTGTATAATCAGATCTTATTGTTTGCAGACCAGTGCTATTAAAAGTGATCCTCATGAAATCAATGGATGACATGACTTCAATGATGATTATAAGTATTTATTTACTTTCGACTTCAATAAAATTAACAAACAAGAGAACTTGCCTGTCTTCTTTCAATGGGTTTTTCATATCTTTTCTTTTCCTCTTCTACCTTCAGACTTTTGGACTTTGTTAAAATGCTGGACACATGTAAGTTTTTACTTGGTATAGCAGTGTTTTTCAAGTAAAGTTTTTGATAGCCCCCTGATAGATTGATAGGTAATTTTTTTAACCACATAAAATATAGAAAACAAAATACTTACAATCACTAGGAGTTATGAATTCTTTCTCAACAAAATGTTTAAAACAAACTCTCACGTTTTTGGTAACTCTCTTTCCTATTTTTAGTTTGATCTCCCACAGTTTCTTTCTATCAACTATAGTCACCATTCTTGATTCTCTAATTTGCTCAACTCTTTGACCCTCACTTGGGAAATATTGAAAGATCAAATTGGGTTTTTTTTTAACACTGAGTTACATCCAGGTACACAACAATTTGCTCTGCTGGTTTTTTTTTCACTATTAACAAATTATTAGTCACTATTAAACAACTATTATCTTCGCATAAATGCGAGCTTCAGGGTATGTAAAAACAAAGCAATCACACTTGCTTATCACGTGATATTAATGAGAGTTTATTTCATCAGATGGCGTATTGCTTAGCATTAAAGGACAATAGTTTATTAACAGTTTTTATTTACTTTCAATTTTATTACATTTTCTGCTTTTAAATTCGGCGGTTGATTTAAGAATGAAAGTACCTTTAAAATGAGGTGTCACTCTTTCCCCTTCCCATAAGAAATTTTTTTTAAAATATTGCCCAGCTGTCATTTTAAAACTTTCGGCTGTTATATTTTTTTTACTTTGTGTAAAAACCATAGAGATAATTCAGATAGAGTAGGCATGCCACGTAACCGCGTGCAAGTAAGAACGTCTGCTTGATAGAAAGAGAGAGACGATGACTTTGGCACTGTTGTCTTTGTCTACTGGAGCATGCGCATTGATCTCATTCGCCTTCGCGCGCAGAACCATACGCTTGCCTGTGACAATTAATAAACGTTTTTTTTATTATTGAAATCAACTATCTAATGTTTAAGTATCAAAAAGCAAAAATAATAAATATTAGTTTGGTAATAGGAATTTTTCTTCATGATTTTAATAGTAATTTATAGAGCCAACACTCGTATATTTACATTATTAAGCCATCCCAGCAAATGTTTTATTGTTCGATATAAATAAAAAAATTTATTTAGTACAAAGCGCAGTGGTCAAAATTGTTAGCATAAAATTAGACAGCAGAGAGGCCGAGAACAATTATAGCGTAAATTGGAAACCTTAGTGTGTGATATAATTGTTGAAAGAATATTTTAAATTATTAAATTACTATTATTTTTCCAAGGAACTACTTTTTTATTTTATTTTTAAAATAAATTGATGTATGCTGTTATTTGTGAAAATAATAGGAATTTTATTTCTCGGTTAAGTTTAATTTTAATTATAATTCGGCATTAACGGCAAGTTTTTTTGTTCACCGGGGACCTAGTCGTCAGGGCCGCGCCGACCCCCCACAGCGCCTGTGTGCTAAACCTATGAAGCGTCTCTTTTTTTTTCACCAATCTTCTTGTTTCAACTTATTTTTTTTATTATTTGTTAATTTTGATCGAAATAAATGTTCTCCAGTTTTATATACTTAGATAATATTTTCCTAAATAGGTAAAACTAGTTCGCTTCCGCTTGCCAATTACTGCGAAAAATAAAACACGAATTAAATTTTTACATACTTTATTTAGGATGTTATATCTAATTGTATACTTAGATATTAATAACAAAATAGCTGACTTTTTTCTAATAATACTGATTTAACTATTACATATGCTATGTTTAAAAAAACAACAAGAGTCTAAAATGTGTAAGAATATAAACATACTTAAGTTATATTATTTCCACTCTTCTCGCTTTTCTGTTTGCGAAATCCTTAATAGTTTCGTGTATGTCTATATGGTCTAATATGGCCTCCTCTATGGATATTGTTGCTAAGTTTGTTAATCTTTTCTGGCTCATTGTTGAGCGCAGGTAATTTAGAAAACGGTAACTGGCATAGTTAGCAAAATTCGTAATGCTATGGTGATGTTAGAGGTGGTGATGTTAGAGCATACAGCTGTAAAGTTATTTAAATATATAAAATCAAGAATTTTCACTACATCATTATTTAATTTTTTGAAAAAATACTGACATGACATAATTTCTTCACACAAATCATTGGCGTTAATTTCTAATGAATCATTTGCTGAAAGTTTTTCCTGCAAACGATGGCACCTACTTCTTAATCGACTTTGATCTTGGTCATCACTTAGTTTAAATTAAAAATTAAACACGTCATTTTGATTATTCAATAAATTAAATCTTTCAACTACGAAGGATAAAGCTTAATCCAATATTTAAAAAAATACATTAAGACGATATTGACATGCCCGCTATATTAAAAATCTAATTATTGTACTCACGCTGTTAATATACATTACTTTGCAGCAAAATTTTGGGGACAATTTTAATAATTATAGCTATTTTTTTCAAATGAAAAAAATAGCTGGGAAAGTTTTTTATTTTGAAAATATTATGTTTTTGATGACTTTCCGACATAATTTACATTAATAGTAACAAAATATTTCAATTATGTGTTACCATAAATTATTTAGTTTTCAAATAAAGTGAAGAACTAACATAAATTATCGTCCGCTGCTTGCTGTCGCCCTCTATTCTAAAATTATTAGCCACACGTGTGAAATATGGCAACACGCATCAGTTTTACCTAGTTTTACAGTACTTAATGCAGTTACTTTGTGTTACGTAGAATACCATTTTATTCAGCAAGTATTGTCAGAAAATATTTACCCAAGTACGCTCTTGTGCGAGATGCAAAATATTACTATAAAATGTTACAGTACACGGAGCGCCGATGTAAATGAATGCAGAGCCGACTGCAAGCTACTCTATTTGCTAGCTGGACGATAAGTGTTAGTGGAGACGTTAATTATTTTCTTTGTATGAAGTATAATTTAGTGTTTGAAAACTTGCGACATTTTATTTGACGTTATTTATATTTATTAGTAATTTAGTGTTTTCTGGTTACCGTTTTGATTTGACTTGGATATTTTATTGACTTAATTTTGTTTTGAAATCTGTACATTGTTTTTAAAATGGTTCGTCGGTCACTACAAATGAAGGAATCGAGATATAAAACGAAAACTGTTTGTGTCAAACGAAGAAATCGTAGACGTGTACAGCTGAGGTACGCTATTCTAAATATTGCAAAAATTGTAAATCTACATGCTCTTACTTTGACAAAGAAAGAATAAATTATCATTAAAATAAATAAATTACAAAATAGATATATATCTAGTAAATATATAAGTATTAAAATGAACCAATTTTTTATTTTATTTTCGAATTCTACATCTACAAATCAATTATTCTGGTAACAATAAACGGCTCCGATTTCCTAAACAATAACTGAAAAATACATAAAATAAACAGTACAGATTATATAAAAACACCTCACTTCACGAGTTCAATAGTTTAAAAAAGATACATAATTCTGTAAATCACGTTTTTGGAGACCATGCTTGTAATGAAATAAAGTTTGAAAGTCACAGAAAATGTGGTTCCCAAAATGAAGGACTGTGGATTACACACAGACATTCAAATTTGTCTAAATCGACTAATTTTCAATGCCGAAAGTCTGTTACTTAATATGGATACTAGCAGAGCGGAACAATATAATTCAGTCGTGTGTAAATACATTGGTGGTAAAAGAGAAAACTTTGCTAATTCCAATTCATATAAAATTCGTTGCGAGGCTGCTGCAATTAGAGTATTAAAGGGTATTGGAAGAAGCCGAGGTATAGTTTACTCAGCATAGTCGGCAAACTGTATGCAATGATATTGATTAAAAGAGTAACGAATGAAACTGAGATGATATGGGATGTGCAAGCAGGATTTGGAAGAAGAAGGAGATGTATGGATCAGGTTTTTTCACTACAAGTTATAGTCTATTGCGCTTTTATAGACTTGGAAAAGGCCTATAGTAGAGAGGTAAAGAGTGAATTGTGGTCTACATTGTCTATGTATGGGGTTAGTGGTAGTTAAATACGAGCACCGAAATCACTTTACGAGGATTCCACTGCTTGTGTCAGGATAAACGAAGCTTGCACGGACTGGTTTAACATTGAAAAAGGTGTGAGACAGGGATGTGTGGCTTCGCCATGGCTGTTTAACTTATACATAGACAATTGTTTAAAAGATCTGAAAGAGAGTGCGTATGGATTAAAAATGAATGATTTGATCGTCAAATGCCTTCTTTACGTTGATGATCAAGTCATATTAGCGGAGTTGCAGGCGATGGTTAATGTTGTGCATGATGCCCTAAAAATCAAAGGGATGAAAATAAATGTGAGCAAAACGAAAGTTATGGTTTTTGAAAGCGAAGAAAGCATGACAAACTGTGGAGTTTCGATTGAGGGAGAAAGAGTGAAACAAGTAAATGAATTTATGTACTTGGCTTACCGCGATCATCAGGCTTTACTCAAGGTGTCATGCGACCCGTGCCAAGGGGCGTACTATACGTATGATATCTGTGCCTGCCCCAAACAGATATCGCAAACGGAGCCTCTGGGATACCAGGCAACCTCCCAGTAGTATTTTTGCCTTGCTACGGTAATGCAGAGCTCTGCCGTAGTCGACCATTTTTTCTCTAGCTACTCGTGGGAACTATATGAGTAACAAAAAATATAAAAACATTAAAACCATCTGCGACAAAGGCAATCTTCTCGCAGACGAACAAATGCAAATGGAGGTGTCTACTACAGACCCTCCTAGCAACCAAATCTCGCAGGAAGCTGAGAGGGTACTTTTAAAATCCCCCACTCCCGAGAAAACGGACCTGACAACAGGGGGCGAGGCTAAGCAAACGGCCAGCATAAACCTGGACAAGAAGGTCAAACTTGCCGGCGCGACGAGAAAACGTCTTAGCCGATTGATCAAGAGCGGGGTACCTTACAAAACCGCCTTAGATCAAATACTAAAAGAACGGGATGAGAAAAGGAGCGGGGATCAATCCCCCCCTGCTCTCACCAGCAAGCAAATACGCTCGGATGGTAGCACTCCAGAAGCGGCGGTGAAAAGCCACGCACTATGGAGGACTCAAACGAGCAAAAACGCTCCTTTGCAACTGTAGCTCAGGGCATCAAGTTGGGCATAATCCACCCAGAACACCCAAATGCTCAGCTGTCAAACGAACAGCTACGGCTGCTACAGCGATCCATTATGGACACTGTAGACAAACTATAGGACGATGGTCCACAAGTGCGATTCCAGAGCTGCACCATTCGACCTGGAATCCTCCTTCTGTCCTGTACGGACGCTGAGACGGTCAAGTGGATGGAGGAAGTGATATGCTACCTTCGACCCTGGGAAAACGCCCAGCTGAAATTAGTTCAGAAGGAAGACATACCGAAATCCCACATCTGTGTGGCTTTCCTCCCAGACGATGAGGGACTACCCAGACTGACAGGAGAACAGGTAACCAACCGTCTGCGGAAGATGAACCGTACCCTGCATACCCAGGAGTGGACCATTCTACACAGGGAAAACGCAGGACCTGGTCAAATGTGGACGTTCTCAATGGATGAGGTATCCATTAAAGATTTGGAGCGGCTAAATTTAGGCCCATATTTTGGCTTTGGACAGGTGCAATTCCGGTCCAAGGAAGCCAAGAAAGATCCATCATCAGTGGAAATTCCAAAGTCTTCGGAGGTAACCGTTAGAACCAAAGAGGGAGGTAAATCTACCTCGGCGGCGACAGCGGGACTGAAGAGGCCGGCCAAAACCAGCAAAAAAGCCGGAAAAGGGAAAAAAACCCTTCATGGTAAAGCGCCGACAAAACGACCTACACCAGGAAACAATACGGGGAAGGAAAGTAAACCTCCCCACTCTACCTTTAAGTAGAAATGGCTAACCACATCCAATTTCTCCAGGCGAACATCCAACATGCTAGAGCGGCTTCATATGTCCTCAGCAGGAGGTTCGCCAAGGAGCAACTCGATGTGCCACTAATCCAGGAACCCTGGACTTCCAATACAGGCAGAATAAGCGGCCTAGGAAACTGCTCCGGTAAGTTAATAGCGTGTACTCTAGGTGGTAAGCCAAGAGCATGCATACTAATCAGGAAAAACATAAACTATTTTATGTTAACAGAGTTTTGCACCCCTGATGTGGTTGTAGCACAGCTTTCGATCTCAGGAGGAGACAGTAGTGTAGATGTAGTCGTCTGCTCTGCTTACTTCCCTGGAGACCGAAAAGAACACCCTCCTCCAGCAGCAGTGCGAGATCTAGTCGCCTTCTGCAAGAAGAACAACAGGCAACTGATCATTGGATGCGACGCAAATTCCCACCATTTGGATTGGGGCAGCAGCGACATCAATGAAAGAGGTGAGTACTTATATAATTATATAATAAGGGAAGGGCTAGCAGTCAACAACGTAGGCTCGGAACCAACCTTCGTGAACAGAATTCGCGGAGAAGTTCTAGACATAACTATTAGTACACAGTTTATGAGTACCAAAATAGTTAACTGGCAGGTATCTACCGAGCCCTCATGCTCAGATCATAGACACATACGTTTTGACGTGAGAATAAGACAACGTCCCATAGTGCAATTTCGAGATCCAAAATGCACAGATTGGAAAGGGTATTGTGAATCCCTCCAACAGCACCTAGGTAACGGTAATAGCACTATACATAATAGAGCTGAAATAGAAGCGGCAAATGAGCATATCACCGCCCTTCTAACGGCCTATAAGGAAAACTGCCCATTAAAAGAGAAGAGGGACCATAGAGGTACACCATGGTGGAGCAGAAGCTTAGACAAGCAAAGAAAAGAAGTTCGACGTCTCTTCAAACGACCAGATGGCTCTTTTACGGACTCTGGTAGGCAAACGTTAGAGACTCTCTTGCAGACCCACTTTCCCGGCAGTCTGCTTCTGAGGGACCAGGAGCAAATTCCACTCTCAATGGGATCGACATCACGACCCAAAAGGGAGGAATGGAGAAAGGTTTCAAAAGTGGTCACCCCAACATCTGTACAATGGGCGGTGAATTATTTCTCCCCATTCAAGTCTCCAGGGGAGGATGGTGTTTTCCCTGCCCTCATTCAGAAGGGCAGCAAAATTTTACTACCTCTTTTGGTTAAACTATTCAGAGCGAGTTTGGCGTGGAGTTATATTCCGCTGGGCTGGTCAACGGCGAGAGTTGTATACATACGTAAAACGGGTACGGTGAATCATTCCCTACCCAAATCCTTCCGGCCGATCAGCCTTACCTCATTCTTAATGAAAACTCTGGAAAGAATTATTGATAGACATATTAGAGAGGGGAATCTTAGGGAACATCCCTTAAACCCCCACCAATATGCCTACCAAACAGGTAAATCTACGGATTTAGCTCTAAACAATCTAGTAGGAAAGATCGGCCATTCCCTTAAACATAAGGAAATTGCGCTGGCAGCTTTTCTAGATATAGAAGGAGCGTTTAATAACGCCTTACCACAGTCACTCTATACATCAATTAGGGATAGAGGGATAGACGGTAAAATCTGTAACTGGATCAAAAACATGATTGAAAACAGATATATAATATCATCACTGCATGGAGAGTCGGTTAGGTTCAGGGCGGCGAAGGGGTGTCCACAAGGCGGGGTACTTTCCCCCCTAATGTGGTCACTTCTAGTCGACTCTCTGCTGAGCGAGCTTTCCGTGCAGGGAGTAGATTTTCAATGCTAAGCGGATGATCTGGTTATAATAGTTAGAGGTAAATTTGAAGCGACGATCTCAAACGTCCTTCAAGAAGCTCTTAACACAGTATACAGATGGTGCGAGAGGG
Organism: Agelastica alni; assembly: GCA_950111635.1. NCBI lineage: Eukaryota > Metazoa > Arthropoda > Insecta > Coleoptera > Chrysomelidae > Agelastica > Agelastica alni. The sequence goes on along the minus strand of OX467712.1, from coordinate 61,279,860 downwards.
AACAGATGTCTGTAAACCCCCGAAAAACTGTAATTATTCCTTTTACGAAAAGGAAAAAGCTAGATAAGCTTCGGCAGCCTGTCCTATACGGAGAGATCATTCCATTTGCGACGGAAGTGAAATACCTGGGTGTAGTTCTGGATAAAAGACTCACCTGGAACGCCCACTTGGAAAAAACAATAAACAAAGCCAGGTTTTCTCTCTGGAATCTCAGAAGAGTATGTGGCAAATCTTGGGGAATGAACCCCAAACAGATTTACTGGATTTATCAAACAATGATAATATCTATGGTCACGTATGGTTCAGTAGTCTGGTGGACCAAAGGGTTACAACAGACAGCTAGAGCAAAGCTTGCTGGCCTTCAGCGGCTGGCATGCCTGGCCATAACTGGAGCTATGTCCAGCACACCAACGGCAGCGATGGAACACCTCCTACATCTCCCTCCCCTAGATATTCTCTTAGAGAGGGAGGCCAGGATAGCTTTCTATATATTCCTGTCTTTGGAAAAGCAAATAAATGGAGAGCAACTCGGAGATCACTCCGGGATACTGAGTGAAACAAAAAACCACCAAATTCTCGGGATGGTTCCTGACTTGCTAGCCACAAAAATACACGTAGGAAAGTCGTTCAAAGTCCTCTTTCCGGAGAGAGACGAATGGATGAGGGGACAAATCCTCTTCCCAGAGACTGAATACGTAATGTACACAGACGGCTCAAAAACCCCAGATGAAGTTGGGGCCGGTGTTTTCAGCAGGAAACCAAAGATTGAAATATCTACCAGTCTTGGCAGGTATGCCACAATCTTTCAGGCTGAAATATTCGCTATCGAATTGTGTGCAAGAGAGTTGACCAACAGACCTCTAGCAAACAAAAACATAAATATAATATCAGACAGCCAGGCCGCTTTAAAAGCACTGAGCTCCAACAAGATAAATTCTAAACTTGTATGGAATTGCATCGAATCCTTAGAGTACCTTGGTGCGAACAACAGGGTGACCCTACTGTGGATACCTGGGCACCAGGGGGTGGAAGGAAACGAAAAAGCCGACACCCTTGCAAAACAGGGGGCCGAATCTGCGTTCACTGGACCAGAACCGGTTTTTGGAGTCACCACAAGTGCCGCCAAAACAATTATTTCGGACTGGGCGGAGAGGAAAATACTCACGTACTGGTCCGACTTACCAGGGCTAACCCACTCGAAGGCGTTTTTACCGTTACAACCCTCGAGAAACACAACTAAGCAGATCCTAGAATGGAGCAGAAATGACCTGCGTATTCTAACAGGACTGCTTACGGGACACTGTCGTCTGAGATACCACCTCAGAAAGATAGATCTGAACCAACAAACGGACTGTCGGTTCTGCTGCGTGGAAGACGAAACTGCCGAACATGTACTATGTTCATGCCCCGGCCTGGGAAGAATAAGGTTCAACATATTTGGTTACACTAACCTAGAACCTACCGATTTTAAAAAAATCTCACCCTATACAACCATGAACTTCGTAAGAAGGGCTGGATTGTACGGTGAACTGTAGCCTCTAGGGGTGAGCCACAATAGACCTACTAAGGGTCGCGGTGGAGGGGCGACCACGCCCCACTCACATAAAACCTAACCTAACCTAACCTATGTACTTGGGTTCAAAGTTTACTAGAGATGGAAAGTATGACAGTGACATTGAGCGAAGGGTGTTGGCAGGTCAAGAGTACCAACAACCGACGAGCTTGTATGAGAGCACTGATGAAAGTAGAGGAAGCAAAAGATGTGTGTTAAAACCGTAGCAAGTGGAAGGAAGTGGTCTCTGCCTACCCCTATGGGAAAAAGGCGTGACTTTATGTATGTATGTATGTATGGAAGAAGCTATTGTCAAAAAACCACCCAGTGCATTTAAAAATAGGTATTGTGAAAGGTTAATAAAACGACGGCAATATTTAAATAAATATAGAGAGAAGCGTAAGATGAATAAATTACAAAAAAATTAAAAAAGGTGCATTGGTGGACAAAGACTAATGCTGTGTCAGACCCTGATCTATCGAAGGAAATTTTTAATAAAAAAAACTGATTTTTTGGATAGTGTTATCTTGAATACCGAACAAATCAAGGCACTGGAATTAAATACCAGAGGTCAAATTTCAAATAGTCTTTGGCTACAAGAACGGTCAATGAGATTAACAGCTTTTTTGGTCAGGTTTGCAGAATAAGGCCGAAAACTTCCTGCGCAAATCTAATCAAAAATATGATCTACAAACAGTTTTTAGGAGATGATCGTACAAGGTATGGAAATCAGCACGAGCCAATAGCAATTCCCCAATTTGAAGAAGCGTTTAACCTTAAAGTTGAAAGCTGTGGACTGTTTGTAGACCCTAATAATGGGTTTCTTGGGGCTAGCCCCGATGGACTTGCAGGATCAGACTGCATAGTGGAGGTTAGTGTCCAAAAACGAGTGAAAATCTTCACCCAAAAGATGCTATTGTATCCAGTATTATTAAGTTTGCCTCACTGAACGAAAATAAAGAATTAATACTAAAACGAAATTACTCATACTTTTACCAAGTACAAGGCCAATTGCAAATAAAAAGAAAATTGTTTTACTTTATTATTTGGTCTAAGCACGGAATGCTAGTTGAAGAGGTAAGTTGGTTGTCATAACTACATATTCTTATTATATTTAAAAGTATTTTTGTAAACAAGATAAAAAGTTCCATTAAGGCAAATAATATGTAGGTAATTTAGATTATATTTATTTCAGATTCATCGCGATGAAACTTTTTGGAAAAGTAACATAAAAAATAAATTGCAAACATTTTATTAGAAATGCATGTTAACAGAGCTAGTAGATCCAAGATACCCCAGGAATCTTCCAATAAGGAACCCAAATAGATAAGCTATTACAAATCTTTATTCTGTACGCTACATATATTTAAATATATAGACAGATACCTATGTTACATACAACATAGTACCAACTAAATAATATTTATGTATTGTACATAGACAAAACTCGGTACATGAATGTAGCAAGTAACAACAGCCTTACTTATTTTAACACCCGGAACATATAAATTACCATAATCAATTGAAAAATAACTTGCCCTCATTAAATTAAATGACTTTCAGTAATAACGTTTTTTACCTGAAATAACTGCAACAAATTAGCTATAATAAATATTTCCAATCTTGAAAATGCCCATAAAATATAGAGATTATGGTCAATGAAAAAAACGTATTCTAAAAATATTTTTTATTTATTTAGTCAACGGACAAACCTCTTTTTTACTGTACATATAAAAAGAAAAATATAAATATTAAATTTAAGATTTTTTAAAAGGTATCATCTAGGTAGGTACTTATAAATGATTAAGTATGTTATGAAAACAAACTTGTTTTTACATAAAAACAAGATTCTTTTTTACAGATAAGACGTAAAAAGCACTAAACTGATATTCTACACCTCATTATTATTCATTTATTCCTAGTTTATTTTTAAAAAAAAAACAGTAGAAAGCGCCGCCGAGTAAACTTGATCCGACCGTATAGTATTAAATACTATGTTGATACCTAAAGGCCGACCCTGTTTCATAAACGTTGCCGCTTTAGTTTGGCGAAATTGTCGAACGGTGTAATCAACGGCAAAATGTGCAGAAAGTGCCTAATACAATGTAAGAGAAAGTATATGAGAGATATGTCGTCACTTATTTATTGGATGTGTGGGGAGATTTGAAGCTAGACTGGCAGAGCGGTTAATGGCGGGCGTGAGCAATTTCGTCTTAATTTTAAAAGCGGTTTTCGGATCATTTATAGTGTGGTCTTCGTGTTCATAATCGAAACTCTTTGGAGTCTTACGACGTCTTAAGGATCTGGATGTGGAAGTTTCAAATTCAGCCTCGTCATCTAATTTTTCGGCAATTTTCATGGCATCATTTACAATTTCCTTAAAATTTTCGTCGGTTCCAATTTTTATTAAAATCTTTAATTGATTGTTCAATTGTTTTGGCTCTCTCGTTCCTTAAAGTCGGGGAAACCCCGTGACCCCACACTGCTTGCGCCGCACGCATCGCATCGGGTTGCGTTCACAAACTCATTCAAACAAACTCACGGCGGTTCTAAAACCCAAAGCGTAAAATTAAACCACAAACGTGCATATTATCTTGGGAGACTTGTACAATAAGCGCAATATATGTTTGGTTATTTACAAAGCATATGTTGCGCCTATTGTACCTACTTACTTATCGATACTTCACTACAAAGATTATGTTGTTGTGTAAGTGTAACAAAAATAATTTTGATGGCGGCGCCGGCGCCTGTGTGCGCCGCACACTTCGCTCACAGGGGCGGCCCTGCTTGTCGGTAATGTCTTAAATATTTTTGTAGAAATCATTTTTAGTGTGTAATTTTATTTTAGTTATCGGCCTTTCTGATGTTTGGACTTTGCCAAAGTTCTGCTTTCTGGGCTTTCTGATGTTCTGGGTTTTTCGGATCAGTATTTTTTTTTTGGACGATTCAGTAAATTGCCGATTCATTAGTTTTCTTTTAGGCGGAAGTTTCAATTAGCTATTTACGACAATTTTACTGTGCAATGTTACTGTGCACATTGGAACTTCGTCTCTCAGACACAGAATTTTTCCATAGTAGAAAAATCGGATCTTTCCCTGTTGGAGAATAATTTTAACCGTTGAATTTTTCAGCATTTCAAACTGGATTCAAAGTTTAATTTTTAATTCAATTCTATTTTATTTTAATAACTGTTTTTCTTTCAGGACATTGTAAGCATTTTTTTGATGTAATAAACCTGTATTTATACTTGTGGGTTTTTTAATTGTTTCTAAAATGAAACAAAAGTGATAACATTCTTAAAGTCAAAATACGTTGTTAGTTTTCGAAGTTTTAACAGTATTAAATTATAATAATATGGTTGAATTTTTTTGAGGTTTAATTTACTTTTAGTGATTTTCTTGTAAAATCACTGGGCGACCCAACGTGGTTTAGCTTTTAGTTTTTCAGTTAGGTTGGCATTTTTTAGAAAAAAGTATGTATAGGTCCGATAACTGATCTATTCACTTCCTCATAATTAATTCAATCGAAATTAAGGAGTCACCTAACCAAGAGTAAGAAACTTTTTTTTTGAATAGTAGTTTTGAACATAAAATTAAAATTTTAAATACACAAAATTTTATTATTGTACGAGCCTTAGTTTTTTTAAATAGTAACTTAAGTTTTAAAGTACAAAAGGCGTTACACATTATGACGCCTAACATTTGAGGTTAAAACATCGTCGTTACAGATGAAACAAAAAGACAAACACACTTTATATCATATTGAATATTTGAATCTTATAGGTGTAATAATATTTACGTTGTTTAAAGAGAGAGAGAGAGAGAGACAGAGACAGAAATACAAATTCGTTTCTCTTTCTCTTTTCAGAAGGTGGACGCTCCCACTTAAAATCATGCCTACTCTATTATCTCTATGGTAATAACACACCAAATTGCACGATAAAAGCTGGTACCGTTCAAATGTTAAAGAGCGGTGAAGGATTTTTGGTTCTCACTGTATGTACAGATATAAATGGAACAAATTTTGCTATCATTTCTACACATTTTAGAAAATTTTCATTATTTCTTTCAAATAATTTATTACTAGGAAACTAGTTTTGTTTCAAAATTGAATTGTATTAATTATTCTTTCAATGACACTCCGCCAGTGTTTAGTTTCACTTTTTAATAAATTTTTCATTTCAGAATCTATAGTTGGATTCTGTTTTGTTCTTTCTAATAAATCTGATATAACGCTACTACTTTCCTTTGGAAAAGAGTAGTCGATATTAAAAAAGGTTTAACCAAAAAAAAACTTTAGACACTATTTTAGGGATGTGATCTTGACTTCTCAATTAAATTCAATTCGAGGGAAAACGTAAATCAGTTCGTTCTTTTTTTTAATATCTGCACTAATTTTACTAACACTGAAATACCGTTGAAAGCCAAGTAATTTTTAATAATTAAAAGAATGAATAAAACCTCGAATAAATTTAATCGTATCTGTAAATTTTAATACGAGTAACGAGTTAAACGAGCTCCAACGTTGTTGTCACCTTTTTTTGAAATGAATAAAGAGTTAAAAAAAGTGAGAAGAGAATTTTTGACTTTTCGTTATTACAATGAGGTTTAAAATATGTGGTACTTTATCGTACCGACGGGACACAAAGGGTTAAAAATAAAAAAAAATGAGAAGGAATACGAGTCGAAAATAATTCAATTACAACAAAGTGTTACATATAAAAAAACTTAGGACTGTGTATCCATGCTATGACAACCATCCATTTGGAACAGAGCTTATCAATCAAGCTTTCTAGTACTAATTCTGGATTTCAGGACATTCCGTTATTGTAAGTACAAAATGTGATTTATATAAATCCAGCTACATTCACTGAAAGATACCTATACAATATACATATAGTTATACGGTGGGTCAACTATTTATCAGAAAACAACTACTTTCCTGGCAATATGCCTTGATGAACATTGAATCATATCTGATAGATAATCGTGCATAAATGTCGTGACTAGCGCTCTGCTTTCGGCATTTCATATATACCTAGTAAAACTGAGGAATACTGATTTGTCTCGTCGATCTGCAAACGCGAGTTTGCAGGACCTACCCTATGCTGATGAGTTGCAACACCCCGAAACCGGTCCATAGGTGGTCACTTCGAAGAAATAAATTAATGTTTTCTCTCCTTTACTTTACAAACATCTGCATAGTGCTCGAAGAAGATTATGCACGATTATCTTTTAGATATAATTCAATGTTTGTCGAGCATATTACCAGGAAAGTAGTTGTTTTCTGATAAATAGTTAACCCACCGTATATCTATATGCATAATTTATCCTTCAATAAATGTAGCTGGTTTTTTAAAAATTAGATTTTGTACTTACATTTTTATTCACTGACACATTTTTAATATTATAGATTTCTATAATATAAATATTTTAATATTCCGTTAATCGCCAATCGTTTATTCGCTAATCTTTTATTCTCTTATCGTTATTCCGCTATTATTCGTTTATTCGTTATTATATCGAGATATTAACTACGGAGGCTTTTCATTTTCCATAATTAACATGTGATTTAAAAGATAATTAAATAAGATACAACACCTGTAAACAAATACAGCAACTTTCTTAATGAAAAGATTCAATTGCTGAATCAAAAATAATTTAAAATACACTCCAACTCCAACTTAACTACGACAAACAGTGCACATAGGTATTAAATCAACATTATAACTGTTACCAACGAAAAATTCGCCGTTTTGAACCAAAACCAGGATTTAGTAGTCGCATAACAGCATGTTCGCTTATCTACTTATTAAAACCTAAATAAAAGGAAACAGTACCTGCTTTTACAACTATATAATTCAATTTAATTACCAGAGTTCACCCGATGGTTTTGCATAAACTTGTTTTAATACATTCTGGTCAAATTTTGGCAAATTATTTTTATTAAACAAAATACAGGTCAAATATGTTCTGGTTTTAGCTGTGTTAAAATTTGCTTAGCTTTTTACAATATTTTCTTGCCTGGTATAATGTGACTGCTAACAAATATTGTGCAAGCAATAACTTACCAAATGACGTTGTTCTACATATTTTTTCAAATATTATCAGTTTTTTTTTACCAAAAAAATATTCAGTTTGACCCATTTTTTCAGTAAAGCAAAATTTAGTAAGGTCCATTTTCCTGGTTGTGATTAAAATTTTATTAAAATAAGATTGAAAATATGTTTCCTTAAAATTACGGTTTTAAACGTTTACTGCAATTTCGTAGACTTGAAAAGGCCTATAACAGAGTGGTGAGGAGTGAATTGTGGTCGACATTATCTATGTATGGGTTGAGCGGTAGTTTAATAGGAGCACTGAAATCACTTAACGAGAGGATTCCACTGCTTGTGTCAGAATAAATGGAGCTTACACGAAATGGTTTAAAATCGAAAAATGTGTTGCGACACTCTTCACACCCCTTTGTGGTTACTTTGGAGACCTGCAGAACATCTCTTTTCAAAGACACGTTCGTCCAACGAACAGCGAGGCCTATGGAGATAATCCCCGAGGCATACAACCTCCATAAATTTGAGAACATTAATCGATGTTACTTGAGCATTACAGGATACCCCTTTCCGTGGAAACCAGAACATAAAAAAATGTGTGGCTTCGCCATGGCTGTTCAACTTATTCATGGAAGGTTGTTTAAAATATTTGAAAGAGTGCATATGGATTGAAAATGTATGATTTAGTAATCAAATGCCTCGTTTACGCTGATGGTCAGGTCACATTAGCATCATCTGAGAAGAAGTTGCAGACGATGCATGATGCCCTAAAAATCAAAGGAATAAAAGTGAATGTAAGACGAAAGTAATGGTTTTTGAAAGAGAAGAAAGCAAGGTGCTGATTGTAGGAGAAAGAGTGGAACAAGTGTATTCTTGGGTTCAAAGTTTACAATAGACGAAAAGTATGACTGTATTATTAAGCCTAGCGTATTGGCAGGAAAAACAAATGAATGGGACCCTGTAAAGCTTTATGAACAGCCAGAACGTATCAAAAAATGCACGACTGGCTGCACATAGAGGAGTGCTGATCCCTACACTCATGTATGGTTTGGCAGAAAAAGCATGAAAGTAAGATCAATGTTGCGGAGATAAATAGTCTGAGAAGTATAGCAGGTGTGACTCTAATGGATAAAGTGAGGAATAGCGAGATAAGGGAACGCTTTGGTGTAAAAGAAGATGTAGTTACAAAGATAGATAAAGGAATGCTTAGATGGCTTGGGGTTGAAAGTAGTGGATTCAAAATTACCGAAGTGTCCCCCTTTAATAAAAAATCGACGGGTCTGAGCGTTTTTTTAAAATGTTGACCAGGTTCCTGCAAATGGCTCTGGTTCGTTCTCGGTTGGCCACCCTGTATATTATAGCATAGGATAAAAAAAAAATGTATTACTTTTTATTTTTATTTAATTCATTTTACCATACATATAAGTTAAACACACAAAACTTATATATCTACAAAGATATTAAATAAAATCGAAAGCGGTATTATGTACAAGACGATTTGAAATTTTCACCATACAAATTAAATATGAGTTTCAATTTAGAAAAATATCCATATTCATTTCAAAAAATTTATGACTATGTATTTATAATTTTATTCCCCTTAAATGTTATTTCAAACATGTCCAAACTTAAAGTGATCTTGCATAGTAAACGAGTAGTAAGTAAATTACAAGAGTTTTGTTCCTCTATTCCTCATTTGCTAATCTAAAAAATAACGTGAATTAAAAACAACAGAATAATGTAATACATAAAATAAAAAGCACTGATAAAAGCAGAGGAAGCAAAAGATGTGTGTAAGAACGGTAGCAAGTGGAAGGAAGTGGTCTCTGCCTACCCCTATGGGAAAAAGGCGTGACTTTATGTATGTATGTATGTACTTTCATCAGTGCTCTCATACATGCTCGTCGGTTGTTGGTACTCTTGACCTGGCCTTTCTTCAAAACAATGTTGATCTGATCGAGATATGTTCGCCGAGGTCGACCTCCACCGACTAGTCCATTCACATTCGCCTCATAAATTTGTTTCGTCAATCTTCCTTTATTCATCCTTTCTACGTGTCCAAACCATCTAAGCATTCCTTTATCTATTTTTGTAGCCACATCTTCTTTTACACCACAGCGTTCCCTATTCTTTACTTTATTCAACCTAGTGACTCCGGCTATACTTTTCAGACTACTCATCTTCGCAGCATTAATCCTATTTTCATGCTTCTTCTGCCAAACCCAACATTCATTAGCATACATAAGTGCCACACGTGTCTTTTTTGACACTTTCTAGCTATTTATAAAGCTATGCAGTGCCCCATTCATTCGTTTTCCTGCCAACACCCTTCGCTCAATGTCACTGTCATACTTTTCATCTCTCGTAAACTTTGAACCCAATTGTACAAACTCATTTACTTGTTTCACTCTTTCTCCCTTAATCAGAACTTCACAATTTGTCATGCTTTCTTCTCTTTCAAAAACCATTACTTTCGTTTTGCTTACATTGATTTTCATCCCTTTGATTTTTAGGGCATCATGCATAAAAAAAGTGCAAAGTCACTCCGGTTATACTTCTCAGACTACTCATCTCCGCAGCATTAATCCTATTTTCATGTTTCTGTGATCACAACGCTGCAGTACCTAGAGATTTAAAAGGTACTCATCAAAATAGATCTAAGAAGAAAAATTCCGAGAGAGTTTATCTGTACAAGGAGAAACATCCAGAAAATGCAGTATCTACAAGAGCTACAAAACCATTTTTAATAATGACTTTAATATAACCTTTGGCTACCCACGAACTGATACACGCTTAACTTGTGACTGAGAAAAATATAGCTCTTTATTGAAAGTTGGAAGCTAATGATACTGATCCAGCCGAAATAACAAAAATATTTTGAAACAACACCTTATCCTAGATGTAAACCACAAAGTTCATTTAAAGAAGCAAGAGACTTATGCCAGAAAGAAAAAGGCCAAAAGTAGAAATAATTAAGGTGTATTACAAGAGACAACTTTCTATCTACTTGTCCTTTCAAGTAAGGATAATTATTTTTATGTTTATCCAGAAACTGTTGGCAAAATGGGAGCATATAAAGTTTGCTCTTTCCTTTTTTACTTTGTCATCAATTATCTTCACCCACCAGTACTAGTTTAATAATATACTACGAGAAACATAAATATAATAAATGTATACCTGTAAATACACAGGAAAAACTTGACAAGTCCAGGACTTGAATTCTTTTTTCTATTGTATTTTCAACAAAGTAAATAAATAATAAATAAATAACTATATAATAACAATAAACATGTTGAAGAAATATAATATTTGGCAGTTATACAACTTTGGAGATTAAAAAATGCTCTCCTGGAAAATTCTAAAATTGTGACTTACCAAGTTTTTGCCCTGTGGTCTACAATTTTAAAAAAATTACCTTAGTGTTGTCTACTAGACCTAGGTAAACTGCACATTTCACAGTTTTGAACGTCGGCGTTATTAAGAAACGTACAAAAAGGACAAGTCCACTTTGGTCCACTTGAAGCACCAGGTGAAGATGTTATGCTACCGGAAGCAACACTTCCAGGCCTACAACAAATATGGAAATAAACAGGACGGAAGTAAGCACAAAATGGTTTGAGATTTTCATACTTAATCAATTTCTCTTAATTAAATGTTTGTTTATCTATATTAAACGTTTTTGTTCGGTTTTTCCAATACATCTTCCTTAAAAAAAATCAACATTTCGAAACTTGGTTTAAAAAATAGACAAGTTTTTAAGCACTTTTTTAACCAAGTCTCTGGAAAAATTTAGGCTGGTAAACTTTTTAACACATTAGAGATGAAATTTTATTGATAAGAACATCTTCCGGTGAAATCAGTCGGAGTAGGAAGAAATGTCAAACACACACGACGGTTGCCGATTTACTCTGCTTGATGGTGAACAAAGAAATACGCGCGAATATTTTTAAGCGGGAATATGTTATCATGTAGATGTTTATTGATTTCAATCTCTGGGGTGGTCTCCCTTACCTAACGGTTTATTTTATTACACCGCTTTAGTAAGAATCAAGAGTTTTATTTTTGAATCATAAACATTATTTATTTTTCAAAAATTTTCCCACTCAAAAACAAAACGAGTAAAAGTTTATTTATACTATTATCAGTTAACTACAAAATTATATACAAAAGAATTAACATTAATAATAGCTATTGTTATTATTTGCCATAGCGCTCCGGGGCGACTTACTGATGATTGGTAGTGTCATTTGACTTACAAGTAAGGAAAACCCGGAAAACCCTACTTACCACCATGTAAACCAATATTATATCTTATAAAGCAAAACTTTTCTGCTGGGAGTGGTTTTGTGAAGGCATCTGCGAGTTGCTCCCTTGTTGGAATATATTTTAGGATTACTTTATTTTGTAATACTTGATCTCGAGAGAAATGATATTTTATGTCAATATGCTTGGTTCTTTTATGGTTTGTGGGATTATTGGCTATACTTATGCAGCCGGTATTATCTTCAAAAATTGGGATCGGTGATAATATATTTAATTTTATACCAGATAATAATTGTTATAACCATACGGCTTCTTTAACACATTCAAAAAAAGCCATATATTCAGCTTCAGTTGAAGACGCAGCTACTGAATTTTGTCTCCTTGAATTCCAAGAAATTGTACAATTTCCAAAAGCTTTAAAAAAATACCCCGTGGTACTCTTCCTATCTTGATCATTATTTCCCCAATTAGAATCCGCGTAACCTTCAAGAACATTGACACATTTATCATTTCTGTTATAAGTAAGTTTAAGGTTTACAGAACCTTTAATATACCTTAATACCCTTTTTAAGCATGTCCACAATTCTTTATTAGATTTACTTTGGTATCTACTTAATATATTTATTGCTATACAAAGATCGGGACGATATGCACGCGGCATAGCATCGCGTACACTAAGCAACCTATTACATTTCTACAGGGTGCTTCATATGTCTCATCCCTGTTTAATTTACTGTAATTTAATTTATTTTCTAAAGGTGTAATAACAGCTTTACTGTCGGACATATTGAATTTATTTAAAACTGTTTTCAAATAACAGCTTTGATCCAAATTAATCTTATTTTCATATCTTTGAATTTTTATTCCTAAGAAAAGTTTTACATCTTTTAAATCTTTCATTTTAAAATGATTCATTAAATAATTTTTAAAGTTAAGCATTGTATTTTCATCACCTGTACAAATTAAAAGATCAACATAAAGAATAACATATATATTTTTCTCTAAAACACCTTTGTCGAGAAAATATAAGCACGGATCTACCGCTGAACTTTTAAAATTGAGCTTTTTAATTGTTTTATCAAAATGTTCAAACCAACATCTTGATGATTGTTTTAAACCATAAATTGATTTTTTTAGTTTACATACTTTGCCACAATCTACTTTTATGCCCTCAGGAACCTTTATGTAGATTTCTTCCTGTAATATTCCATTTAAAAATGCGGTTTTTACATGTGATGGATTAGTAATTTATATTGATTTGAAAATGCTAAGAGGAATCTAAAGGTAGATATACGCGCAACTGGCGCATAAGTTTCATTATAATCACTCAAGATTGTTGACTAAAACCTATTGCAACTAATTTTGCCTTATACACTATAGGATTTCCATGTTCATCAATTTTAATAGTAATTACCCACTTACAGTCAACAATATTTTTTATTGATGTTTTGTTTAAAAGAAGAGACTCAATTTCATTCTTTATGGCAAGCTCCCACTGTTTCCGATCCTCTCACTTTAATTTCATTGTAAGAATTTGGTATAGTGCTTACAAGTGTATGTTCATTAAGTATAATATTATTATAATATAATATTATTGTATACACTTTTTTATATTTGGATCTGGATAATTAGTATAGAGAGGCCGAAGCATATTTTTGATTATTTCACTTCTTAAATTTTTAAAAGTAGATTCATCTGTTTGTGTTTCGCCTTGAATATTTTTGTGTTTAGAATTAACTAATTTTTCTGAGTTTAAGTCAGTTTTCTTAGTTTTCGGTAGTAAGGTTGTATTTGTATCACCTTTTGTACGTCTGGTGATTTTGAAAGTAGTCTCGTCAACAATTACGTCTCGAGCCACAAAAAAATTTTCCGTGTCCACATTCCATACTTTATATCCATTTGGAGAATATCCAACTAGTATTCCTTTAAATGATTTTTCATCAAATTTTAATTTCCTAGTTTTAATATGGACATAAACAGTAGAGCCAAATATTTTTAAAAACTCTAATCTAGGCTTTTTACTATGCCACAGTTCATATGGTGTTTTATTTTCATGCAAAGCAGCAGTTGGCAAGATATTAGTAAGATATGTGGCTGTTAAGAAAGCTTCTCTCGAAAAAGATTTTTCCAAACCTGCTGTAACGATCATCGAACGTCCCTTTTCGGTTATTGTTCGATTCATTCGTTCTGCCACACCATTTTGTTGGGGTGTATGTGGTACAGTTAAATGGAAAGTGATACCTTTCTGAACACAATATTCTTTAAAATCATTTGATAAATATTCACCGCCATTATCACACTAAAGATAAGCTATTTTATTAATAAAATGTGCTTCACTTTTTGCAACAAAGTCTTTACATACATTTAAGACTTGTGATTTGAATTCTAATTAATAAATCACTGTATAATGTGTGAAGTCATCAATAAAAGTTACAAAATAGTATTTATTGTCGATAGTAGCTGGTGTTATTGGGCCACAAACATCAGAGTAAATGATAAATAAAGGTCGTTTAACATGGTTTTTGATTTTAGATTTTTGAAAAGGCAATCTGCATTGTTTTCCGTAAATACAAGCTTCACATTTATTATCTACAGGATTTATACTACTTATATGGTTTACGTCGTCTACCATTTGAAACATTTTTAATTTTTAAAAAAAATTGACGACTTATTCCATAGTTGGTAGGTTTTAGTATTAATCATATTTAAATTATTCCCATGGTTTTTAGATATTTTAAAGTTTATACCTATTAAACCATTTATGACCTGTGGCTACAGTTTTACTTTCTTTCTTAAGAGGGTTTTAACCTTATTTGGTATTGATAGTAAAACTTTGTAAAACAAGGAATGGCAAAAATCATATTACTCGGACCTCGCTAAAAAAAATTGAGATTTTTTTTCACTAAGCATCTCTAGGCATCTCTCAGAGTACTTTTTTAATTTAAAAAAAAAAAACTAGGAAAAAAAAGTACGAAATATCGGTCATATTCACTATTTAGTATCTTACAAGATATATCGTATTTCGAAAAAGTACTCCGAGAGATGCCTCAATAATACAGTTGTTTTTATTGAAAAAAAATTATTGCGATCCATCAATAAATACTAGGTCAAAAATGATTTTTGCTGAACCCCTGCAGACACAATTATGGAGCATTTTTTATGACTGATTCGAGCGCCTTCGTACCAAATAAGCACTTTTACATAGATATTATGAATTATTGAATGAATCGTAATTTCATTCATAAAAATCAAAAATAGCACTAAAGCTATTCCAAAAATTTTAGCACGTGTGATGATGTCAATAAAAGTTGCGAAAGGGATTCATTGCATTCTCGAATAAGATAATTAGGTGATAAAAACGTAAACATTTTTTGCACTGGTTGATTGGTTCTTTTGGCCAGTTTTTTTTCAACAGACCTCAAGAAGTCTGGTCCTCGCAACCACATACTTTCCGAAGTGAATTGCGTAGTTTTCATTACCTTTGTTGCAAGATCTGCCACATTTAGGGCTGATGGTACCCAATGCCATTGTTTCACTGTTGAGAATTCATAGATTTCTTCCAAACGACAAGCAACGAAAATTGGAAAACGTTTCGATTCAGATCTTATTTGGCTAAGTACAACCATAGAGTCACTCCAAAAATGAGTTTCTTGGATTTTGTACTCAATCTCAGAGGAAATTGATCTTGCCAGCCTTATTCCAAGTACAGCAGCCTGTAGTTCCAATTTTGGGATGGTTTGTTGTTTCAAGGGGGCAACTTTGAACTTACAGCCAACCAAAGATGTCTGGATACTTTCATTTTCCTTGAAACACAAGAAAGCAACTGCAGCATATGATTTGTCACTCGCATCGCAGAAGACATGCAGATCTACAAGGTGTATTTGAGATCTACAGGAAGGAAAGTAGTATCTAGGAAGGCTTATTGGAACCAAATTCTGCAATTCTTCTACCCATAGTTTCCACGATTTGAAGAGTTCTTCGGTAATCTCAGTATCCCAATGTATTTGGTACCGCCAAATATTTTGCATGAGAATCCGGGCTTTTATCATGATAGGAGCTAGAAACCCTAGAGGATCGAAAACAGACATGATGACTCTCAAAACTTCTCTCTTCGTAGGAATCTTCTGGCATTTCCAAATTTGGGGATCTATTTTCTTCAGGTTGAAGGTGAAAACAAGACTATCCGTCACTTGCGACCATGAGAGCCCCAAAACTCGTTCATACTTCTCGGTGTCAATCTTCAGATTTCCTGGGTCAACGGCTCTTAAATTCGCAGGTATTGAAGCAATTACTTTTTTCGAATTACTTGTCCATTTTGTCATCTTGAAGCCAGCTTGTAGATGTACTGTTATCACGTTTTTCACTTGCTCTACTGCCTCTTCCTCTGTGTAGAAGGAATCGAGGTAATCGTCAACATAATGCTGCTTCTTCACAGCTCTTTCTATACCTGGATACTGGTTTTCCAAATTTTCAGCATTGGTGTTCTTGACAAATTGAGCAACAGCAGGTGAGGAAATTGCTCCAAAAATCATGACGTTAATCTCATATATTCTAGGAGAATGTTTCCGGTCCATACCACGCCAGGAGAATCGTTGCGCACATCTATCTTCTTCTCTAATCAAGACCTGATGAAACATCTCAGCAATATCACCATTTACTGCCACTCTGCCTTGTCGAAAACGCCATAACACTCCAATTAATGATGGAACTAAATTTGGACCTTGGAGGAGGAAATCATTGAGAATGGAACCGTGACTCTTCGCTGCCGCATCGAAAACAAGTCGAATTTTGCCAGGCTTGTTTATGTTCCATACCGCGAAGTGTGGCAAGTACCATGTTTTTGGAGTATCTACCACCTCATCAGCATCGAGTATCTTGGCGTAACCTTTATCCAGATACTCTAATATCTTGTTACAGTATTGTTCAGCAAACTGTTGATCTTTATCCATCTTCCTTTCCATGCAGTAAAGACGTTTTATCGCACTTTGTCGACTATCAGGTAATGTTTCGTGTGCGTTCCTCCAAAAATGTCCGATAGAATAGTGATTACCAACCTTTTGCATCGTATTATTCATGATATCTAGAGCTTTTTTATCTTCCAATGACTTGATAACATTGTCTTTCTGTCTTTCTATACCAAAATCTTCTAAACGGAAACTATCTTTTACTAAACGATGAAGTTCGTCGTCTTGCATTGATTGATTACAACAAAGACTAACATGTTCAATACTATTAGTCCACAGTTGTCCTGGCCTATCAACATTTTTGGTTTGACAAATCTGACAGATTCAAGAATTTTGCTGTCGAGATAAGGAAACTTCTTCATCATCTCTTCTACATCAAACCTTTGTAGTGGTAGATCTAAGTTGCTGACGGTGCGAACTTCTTTCATCTTGTAAAATGAAGAGTTAGATGAATCTGCTGCGATTTCGAAGGAAACAGCCTTGGAATCATCTTCATAATAGTTAATTCCGTTAGTCCATTGAAAACATAACGGAATAGTTTGTCCATTTAATTGGAGTTCAGCAGCTAATGCAGCTTCAATCATTGTGCATGTGGAACCTTCATCAAAAAGAGCGAAAACTTGAGACTCTCCAGCTGGACCACGCACCTTCACAGATGCGATTCTGAGCAGTACAGATTGACCTGCAGACATATTCTGATTGGCACATAATTGACCTGGTTTCTCATTATTCTTTGTGGACGTAGAAGGTTGAGGTTTTTCTGTTGAAGATCTTTCTAAGTGCAAGAGTTTATTGTGTTTTCCCTTACACCCATTCTCGGTACATCTGTTTTTCTGATTGAAACATCTTGTAGCTAAATGACCAACTTTCAGACAGATAAAACAGAGTTTTCGTTCTAAAACAGCAGCTTTTCGTTCGATGATGGGTATTTTAAGGAAATCTCCACATTCAGCAATAACATGATTCGGACTATTGCAATATGCACATCCATTTGCAGTTTGATCCTTTTTTATCAGACGTTTTCTTCGAAACAAACACATTTTCCTTCTTCGGGTTAGGCTTCTGAGAATTTTTTTGAAAGGGATTCGAAATTGTAGCTATAGAATTCACTTCTTCCTCGAACCAGTTGACGAAATCTTCAAGTGAAGTATAATAATGAACTTCCTCCTTTTCAAGCTTGTATTTAACTTTTGTCCAGCTGTATTTTTGATTTTGCGGCAACTTCTCGACCAAAGAAGACAGTAACTCTGGATTGTACAGATAATTCTTGCAACCAACGTTATTGATTGTGGTCACCATATTCGAGACGGAATTTAGGAAAAATATGCTGCTTTCCAATCTGTCTTCATTGATTGGGTTGAGCTTCTTGACCTTATCCATAAGCGAAAATATAATCCATTCTGGACGTCCGAAATTAATTTCCAGCATCTTGACTATCTTAGGAACATTAGCTGAGGATGTGAGTAAAGCCTTAACCGTGTCTCTGGCTCTACCTTTCAACGCTCTATCCAATCGAAGTAAATTTTCATCGTCGCTCAATCCATAAGATTTTGTTGTGCGTTGATATTCACTGAAGAATATTGGCCACTCACTCAATTCTCCAGTAAAAGTAGTGAGGTCTCTAAGTTTTTTGCGCAATAACAATTTATTTGTATTAGCTGCATTTTCAACACACTGCTTAGCGATATCTGCAAGAATACCATTTGTTTTGTTGCTGCTGCCATTGTTCATTGGAAGTTCCATCGCTGGGAGAGAGTATGTATTCTCCAACCTTGGAATGGTTTCTACAGTAGCACATTTTCTTGCATCGTCAATCCAGTTGTGAAGCCGATCAGAACTGTACATTTATTGATTCTGTGTCGATGATTTTCTTCCTTATTTCCATCTTTCTGTTCAAAACTTCACGTTTCTTCTCGATCATTCTCAATCTTTCTGCAGCTTCTTCTCGATCCAATTGTTCTTGTTCTTCTATAATTTTCAGTTCTAAATTTAACTTGATACTTCGGATTTTCTAGAAATGACAGACTTTTCTTGAAACTGATGACTTTGAGACACGACATCTTTAGGAGCTGCCATCGCAAAAGGGGCATCATGAACTGAAGTGGGAATAACGAGCGCACTAGGAATGGTTTCAGTTACTCTAGCTCTACTAGAAACCATATTCGTAATCTCACTTGCAGCATATCTTCGAGGCGGAACTCCTTTAGTACACCTTGTACTTCGACGTAGTATCATATCTTCATCCATATCAGTTTTAGCAGTACTTCTGGTATCCATAGCGTATTCTTTAATTAGCTCGAAGGACCATGTAACTTTTGAAGAGTCAGGGCACAATAAATCTCTTCAAAAATATGATTTTATTTTCGAATTACAAACTTCTGACTAAAATGTCACACACTAACAAATTCAACTTTTTTCAATAATATTTTCATGGTGAAAAACAAAACATAAGAAAACAATAAAGATGTTCAACTTTAACAACGACAGAAAGCTAGTTATTTTGCGATTGCATTCAGATGGTGACACTTGTTAGTTTGTGAAATTGTGATATTGTGATCAAATTATCGAACTGGCGATAAACATCGTAAAAGAATTTTGAGATTAAATAAGGTAAGTAAATATTTTTAAATGGGTATTGGTAAATATCTTTAGCTAAAAAAAGAATCGAAAAAGCCAATATTTTAACATTTTAACATAAAATAAGTTATTCACACCAATCTACTGGAAAGTGTTTTATAAGAGTGAATACCCAGATAACACCGATAACGGCCAACTATGGAAAATTAAAGTACTTCAAAATAGTACATCAGGAGTGCTTAAGAAGCAGTGCAATCAGCACACCTCCATATTTGCTTCCGGCAGTATGTGCAGGTGTACTTCTCAAGCGCTCTCGAATCTCGCTTAATCAACTGCCTTTATGCATGTGTGAATCCGCTGCCGGTCGAGTACCATGAAATGAAATACACGCATAAGAGGCAGTTGACCTGCATCAATCATGCACTAAAATCTGTTGACGTTGGAGCACTTCCAAGGCACTTTCAATCGCCGGGAGAGTGTATCACGGCCGGCTGGCGGCCGCCTGGACACCTCGATGCTGGGAAAGTATTATTTGCCTGACCGGAACATGAACTGCCGGTAGACATGTGCGATACAAATGCTGGGCCGATGGTCGGTGTTATCTGGGTATAGTTCTTTTCATGGGAGCTTGATGACTTTCTAATGATGAATATCCCACAACCAAATACTTATTACAATAACTGTTTCGAATTTGAGGAATGCTTTCCTAAAAAATAATTTGAATCGATCAAATAACGGATATGGATAATCTATCACCAAGTTCATTAGGCGATAATTATGAATTTTCAGATCCTAAATCATCTATTAAGGAAACTTTAAGCACTTTTGATTGTTTTGATAGTGGATTAGACTTTGCTGATATTATTATGGATGGTGTTTTTCGTTTGAATAATTTACATAGGAAAGAAACTCCGTCAGTGTTAGGCAAGTTACAATCGAAAAATGGAGAATATTTAGATATTTCGAACCAAAAATCCTATCACAAGAATCTGTATGATATTGACATCAACAATATCCATAAAACTGAATGCTCGGCAACTACCCCAAGTGATGACTCAAACAATGCGAACCTGAATTATTTGAATATGGGAGGCGATATGGAAGGTGAAGTAGAACTTGTCAATGGTGATGGAACCAACAACTTGAATGAAGAAAATATTGTGAAATTCCCAAATAATACACACCAGATGATGGATGGATATGAACTCGAGGGAAGGAGATTGATAGATATTCAACATTTTATTGATTCCTTGAAACGGGTAGCTAATCATGCCCTTTATTTGGGATGTAATTTGGATAATCTTGCAATTGTTGGAGAAACCAAACGGGGTATGGCATCCAACATCAATTTCCAATGTTCCATGTGTCTAACCCAACATTCCATATCAACTGTGCAGAACAAAAAACAGTTGAAAAATAATGCAGTATTGGGTGTCCTTGAGTACTGGCTCTGGACATGAACACCTTAGTCAGATTGGAGCATCGTTGGATATTCCAGTTATGTCTGGCAAAGCATATACCAGATACCAAGATAGTTTGGGCAGTTATTGGGAATCATCTGCCTTGGATGAGATGACTAAAGCCGCTGGAGAGGAAAAGGCTTAGCATTTGAGAATGGTGACCTAACTCCTAATGGAATTCCATTTATAACAGTTGTGTGTGATGGGGTGTGGGCCAAAAGATCATACTGCCACAATTATAACTCGTTGAGTGGAGCAGCAGCGATTGTAGGATATAGAACAAAAAAAGTATTATATCTGGCGGTTAAAAATAAATTTTGTCTCATGTGTAAGCGCCAACCCATAGCCACACCATCACACACATGGTATAAAAATTGGGAAGGATCTGCATCAGCAATGGAATCTGCCATAATCTGTGAAGGATTCATGCAGAGCATGGATTTGCATGGATTAATCTATAGGAGGATGGTTGCTGCCGGCGTTAGTAGTTGCTACAAAAAAATTCTGGATAGTAATCCCTACAAAGACTACCAAGTGAAAGCTGAGAAGATTGAGTGTCGGAATCACTTATTGAGAAATTATATCAATAAAATGCGAGATTTAGGAAAAGACACCAACGGTGGTCCTTTGGTACTAAGAAAATAAATAAAGGTATGTATAATAAAAGATGAATCACAGTAATCTATTTTCATGAATTTTCTGAAATGTCTGCACCAATTTATAATCCAATTCTTTTTTTTGGACTCAATATAGAAATTAAAGTTTTTCAATATTTTTCAGAAAAACCTACTAAGATTCCGCTATGCCATCAAATATAGAAAAAACGAAGGTGGCACTATGGAGGAAAAATGTGAGAAACTACGGAAAGATATATTGAACAGCCCTTTCCACATATTAGGTCAACATTTACATTGTTGAACCTACTTTTGCCAAAAACAAAGTGAAGCTGGAAGTTCACATACCCGTGATATGATTGCAGATATGAAATTAACACGTAAGTTTCATCCAAAGAAAATATTTGCCAAATCTTTGAAACATGGCGTGGAAAATGAAGAAAATGCTATTAAGCAATTAGAGAAACACCTGGGAGTTCAAATTTCTAAATGCGGTTAATTCATCGACCAGTACATCGACTTTATTGCTGCAAGTCCTGATGGACTTATCGAAGGAACCAATAAAGTTATTGTAGAAGTTAAGTGTCCTTATTCTGCACGAGATATGACACCAGATGAAGGCATCGCTAAAGGGCTTATAAAATGGGGAGTTCAATAAAAACCATAACTGGTATTACCAAGTTCAAGGCCAGTTGCATGTAACTGGCTTTGAATTTTGTTATTTCGCAGTATGAACATATAAAGGTATAAAAATTCTAAAAATTTATCGTAATGATACATTTTGGCAAAATAAGATGGAATCAAAATTAGTAGATTTTTATATGAAATATTTGCTGCCTGAAATAGTTGACAGTAGATACGAGAGAAATATGGAAATAAGAGATTGATTTGAGGTATTTCTGTACAATTAGATTGTTATTTATATATTGTGTTTTCAAATATATCCTGTGAGTTTTCAAGTTCAGTGAGCATACTGAATATTACTGAATACCTTGAAAAATGTCATTTCTTCATACCCATCGAAGAAGAATATTTCTAAATATTTTATTATGTATGAAAATGTTCAATAGAGTTTTTCCATAAACAGCATTTTTGCAGCGTTTCTTTTTTCTGTGTGTATCTATTTTTTATTAACTACCCACCCATATCCATATTCATCATACGCGAAATATTCATTACGATGAAAAAAATACTTATTTTATTTTTAATATTCTTATGGACATTTTTTGTTTATACAGGCCTATTCTGAGAATTCCAACGGCCGACGACGACAGTCCTAGACCCGGCAAGGTCAAATATACTATGAAAGTTATAATGAGTTTGAGTGAGACGCAAACAGTGTAACCGTTTTTGTCATTGTCATTGGTATCCGTCCCTTTCGCTCGGGATTTTTACTTCCCGCTTTATACCGCAAATTTACTCTGACCTGTTTGTAAAGGTTAACCCCTTCTTAATTCTAACACCGTCTTGGTCGAAAATTATGGTTATTCCATTTTCTTGTAATCGTGATACTGATATTAAATTGTGCGTAGTTTCTACCACAAAGAGTACATTTTCCAGTCTGCCCCTAATACCAAGATTGCTGGTTACGTCAATTGATCCTTGTTTTGTTGCGATGATAGTCACATCCTGCTTAGCGACTGAAATTTTCATTGGATTTCGGTAAACAGATTTTCTTGATTTACAATATGATCGGTAGCTCCAGAATCAAGAAGAAATAAAATTTCATTGCTGTTTTCAAGCAACATATTTTTATGGGTGCTCATCATGAAAGCGAATCCTTGGTTTTCATCAGGTGTATGTTTGGAGAGAACTGCTTGAATTGTGGCTTGTTTTTCAATCATTTGCTTGTAAAAATAGCAATCCCGTTTTAAATGATTCCTCCTTCCACAATGGTCACATTTTATGTTTGATGACTCATTTGGAGAGTGTTGTTTGAACTTTTTAAATCTTTCTTGAAATTTTTGGTTCTTTTGATGCCAATTCTTTTTATGTTGCCTCTTATTAGAACTATTTTTAAAACAATTTTCTTTAGTCATTCTTGATTTAGAAAAGTTATTATTTAATTAAAGAACTTTTAAACTTGTTGCTGTTTCTTCTTTCAGTTTCACTTCATGATAGAGTAGTCTTGTTTTGACGAAAGAAAAATTTAAATTGTCCTCACTTAATGTTTCTAAGGCCGTAATTACACAATCATAACTAGAGGGTAAAGTAGAAGGTGTGAAATTTTATCCATCTCGTCTAATTTAGCACCTGCAGAAAGTAATTCGGTAATTAGGTCATCAAAAAATGTATGGTGTTGCAATACTCATGTCACTACGAAATTTTAAGCTCAGTAGTCTTTTTCTCAAAGCCAGTTGAGTAGCCAAACTTCTCCTTTCATATATCTCATCCAGACTTTTAAGTATCTCTCTAGCCATTAAATTACCTTTTGCAAATCCCAAAAATGAATCACTTGAATAATCCACAATTACACCTTTCGCACTTAGATTTTGTTTTTGCCATATATCACTAGGTAACTCAGGTATTTCTTCATATATTACGTTTATAAGGTTTAACTCCGACAATAACGACTTTACACGAAATTTCCAAACACCGTACCGTTCACCGTTAAATTGCTGAATATTTCGTTTGTTTTGTCTATCCATGTTTTAAAGTTTATTCACTGGGTAAATCTTGAAAAGAAAAAGGAAACTTTATACTTTACGCGAGCCTGGACCCATAACCTATTGAGAATTATAAGCGCAGGTTATGATTAATTTAAATAAAACACGTATGGTTGGTTCTTTGTATTCTATTTTATATTGTCGATAAGAACAGTATAAATATTTACAAGAGACTAAAATTACTTTTATTATTTTGAAATACCCTTTCTAACTAAAGTAGAGGGCCGATAAATATGTTCACCAGATGTTTATTGATTTCAATCTCTGGGGTGGTCTCCCTTACCTAACGGTTTATTTTATTACACCGCTTTAGTAATTATCAAGAGTTTTATTTTTGAATCATAAACATTATTTATTTTTCAACAGAAAGTCCATAAATCTCACTAAACCTTACTATTTTGTTGATAACTCTTTCTAAATTCTCCAAACTATTGGCTATTATTACTGTGTCGTCGGCATATCTGATGATGTTAATCAGAACTCCGTTCACCTTTATACCGTCGCACTGCGAATTAAAAGTATAATACTTGTCCTCCTAGTGGCATTTAAGTTTAAAGTACATATCCTTAATTTTATTAACATTTGGTAATTTTTTTTTTCACGATTCTCTACAGATAAAAACTAAATATTGTTTACTTAAAATTTAAAAAATAAGCTGTTTTTCCTCGTTTAATGGTTTTATTTATTAGAATTTATATGTTCCAAATAAAAATATGATAATTTTGTCCATGAGTGTATATTACAAAAGCAAAGACCGACTTTAAGACGATATTGACATGCCCGCCATATTAAAAATCTAATTATTCTACTCACGCTGTTAATATACATTACTTTGCAGCAAAGTTATTAAAGTTATTAACTTTTTTCAAATGAAAAAAATAGCTGGGAAAGTTTTTTTATTTTGAAAATATTATGATTTTGGTGACTTTCCGACATAATTTACATTAAAAGTAACAAAATATTTTAATTATGTATTACCATAAATTATTTAGTTTTTAAATAAAGTAAAGAACTAACATTAAATTATCGTCCGCTGTTTGCTGTCGCCCTCTATTCTAAAATTTTTAGTCACACGTGTGAAATATGGCAACACGTATCAGTTTTACCTAGTTTTACAGTACTCAATGCAGTTACTCTGTTTTACATAGAATACCATTTCATTCAGCAAGTGTGGTCAGAAAATAATTAATGAGGCACTGCATAGATTTATAAATAGCCAAAAAGTGTCAAAAAAGGCACGTCTGGCGGTGCATAGAGGTGTGTTGGTTTCTACACTATTTTATGGTAGTGAATGTTGGGTTTGGCAGAAGAAGCATGAAAATAGGATAGGATGAGTAGTCTGAGAAGTATAGCCGGAGTGAATCGGTTGGATAAAGTAAAGAATAGTGAGATAAGAAAACGCTGTGGTGTAAAAGAAGATGTGGTTACAAAGATAGATAAAGGAATGCTTAGATGGTTTGGAGGTAGAAAGGATGGATAAAGGAAGATTCTCGAAACAAACAAACAACCTACGAGCTTTTTGATAGTGTTATCTTGAATACCGAACAAATCAAGGCAGTGGAATTAAATACAAGAGGTCAAAGTTCAAATAGTCTTTGGCTACAAGAACGGTCAATGAGATTAACAGCCTTTTTGGTCAGGTTTGCAGAATGAGACCGAAAACTTCCTACGCAAATCTAATCAAAAATATGCTCTACAAACATATTTTAGGAGATGCTAGTACAAGGTATGGAAATCAGCATGAGCCAATAGCAATTGCCCAATTTGAAGAAGCTTTTAACCTTAAAGTTGAAAGCTGTAGACTGTTTGTAGACCCTAATAATGGATTTCTTGGGGTTAGACCCGATGGACTTATAGGATCAAACTGCATAGTGGAGGTTAAGTGTCCAAAAACGAGTTAAAATCTTTACCCAAAATATGCTAATGTATCCAGTATTATTAAGTTTGCTTCACTGAACGAAAATAATGATGCTAAAACGAAATCACTCATACTATTACCAAGTACAAGGCCAACTGCAAATAACAAAAAGAAAATTGTGTTGTTTTATTATTTGGCCGACATTTCAATTTTCATAAATCACTTACAAATTAGTACTCTTGTAAATTCGCATAAATAAGTTTTCGTATAAACCCTCAGAAATAAACTTTTGTCTAAACTCTTACCAATTTGTATTCTTGTAAATTCATATAAATAAGTTTTCGTATAAACCCTCGCAATAAATTTTTTGTATTAACTCATACCAACAAATTTTTCGTATGAACTCTTGTGAATTCGTATGATTCAATTTTCATAAATCTCTTACAAATTTGTACATACATACATACATAAAGTCACGCCCCCCTCCCATAGGGGTCGGCAGAGACCACTTCCTTCCACTTACTACGGTTCTTACACACATCTTTTGCTTCCTCTACTTTCATCAGTGCTCTCATACATGCTCTTCGGTTGTTGGTACTCTTGACCTGGCCTTCTTTCAAAACAATGTTAATCTGATCGAGATATGTTCTCCAAGGTCGACCTCTACCGATTTGTTCATTCACACTCGCCTTAAAAATTTGTTTCGTCAATCTTCCTTCATCCATCCTTTCTACGTGTCCAAACCATCTAAGCATTCCTTTATCTATCTTTGTGACCACATCTTCTTTTACACCACAGCGTTCTCTTATCTCACTATTTTTTACTTTATCCAACCGAGTCACTTCTGCTATACTTCTCAGACTACTCATCTCCGCAGCATTAATCCTATTGTCATGCTTCTTCTGCCAAACCCAACATTCTCTACCATACATAAGTGTAGGAACCAACATACCTCTATGCACCGCCAGACGTGCCTTTTTTGACACTTTCTGGCTATTCATAAAGCTATGCAGTGCCCCATTCATTTGTTTTCCTGCCAACACCCTTCTCTCAATGTCACTGTCATACTTTCCATCTTTAGTAAATTTTGAACCCAAGTACACAAATTCATTAACTTGTTCCACTCTTTCTCCCTCAATCGAAACCCCACAGTTTGTCATGCTTTCTTCTCTTTCAAAAACCATTACTTTCGTTTTGCTCACATTTATTTTCATCCCTTTGATTTTCAGGGAATTATGCATAACATTAACCATCGCCTGCAACTCCTCTTGAGATAACGCTAATATGATCATCGGCGTCATATTAGCGTTATCAAATTTGTATTCTTGTAAATTCGTATAAATAAGTTTTTGTTTAAACCCCCGCGAATAAATTTTTTGTATTAACTCATACCAACAAATGCCGACCCTGTTTCGTAAACGTTGCCGCTATAGTTTGGCGAAATTGTCGAACGGTGTTATCAACGACAAATGTTCGCAGAAAGTGCCTAATACAATGTAAGAGAAAGTATATGAGAGATATGTCGTCACTTATTTATTGGATGTGTGGGGAGATTTGAAGCTAGACTGACAGATCGGTTGATGGCGGGCGTGAGCAATTTCGTCTTAAGAGCAATTTTACAAAAAGAACGCGATGGACAAATAGGTTTTGAAGGTAAATTTTTTTATTTACTTTCAATGTTAATTTATTAATTTGCTGCTACATAAATATTTGGTAACCGTTACAAAATATTTACGATACGCCACTGGGGTACCCGATTCGGTATGATTCGGCGCTGCACATCATTCTGCCTAATTTGGAAAATGGTGGGGGCTGTTGTCAACATGTCATGTCTTTTTCAATAAAAATTCAACTCTACCAACAGTTATAAAATAAATAATCTGAAGAAACAATATTAGCTATTTTCATGATGGAATCTTACCTTGAAGGTGGCGGCGAATAAGCAGCAATAAGCTGTTCCAGAGTGGCCCAATGTTCAGACCTCGACCATTCCTCGGCTGCTTCTCGATCTTTGCTTCTTAGAGCTTTGAGTAATGGTTCAATGAACTCTCGCATAGGCAACATTTCCATAGTAGAAATATACAAAAGCAAATGAAAATCGTTGATGGCGGTAAAAAAATCGTTAAAGGCGAATTGCGACAGATATGACGAAAGAGCATTAAAATCTTGAATGTGACCTTCAACATGACGATTTTCTACAGGAAATGGTTGTTTGTCGGGATCTGTGTTGAATGTTCGTTGAGGAGTAACAGGGGTCGAAGCTGGAACGTCGACCAGAAGATATTCAACTGGCAGTGGACGTGCAAGACGTGATACTTCATTTCCATACGAATCTTTTTCCTGTCAATATATTTATATTGTATTATTAAAAATAAAAGTAAACCAATTTTGATATACGGTAAAACATTGAAATCGATCGAAGTTTGAATTTGCCGCTTTTTCTATATGTTCCCCTGAACAAAGAGTGCGACAACGCCAAAATCCAAGGTCAAAAATAAGCGCATCGACACCAGCGGTAAGTATTTTTAAATAGACATAGTCAGAAATAATCATACGACGTTGCCAGTTTATATGTATTCAATTCAGATGAATTTGCACGGCATTAGAAAAATAGAGAACTGAACATAAAATAGGACTATATGCTTTCTCATATATTATAATTACACTAAATGTTATTGCAAATATTAACCCAAAGGGGAGAAAAGAATCTATTCGAGCATTAAAAAAAACGATTAAAGAAACAGATTTGCTACACAAGGGTAATTAATACAAAAGGGTAAATACAACCAACAATACCAGAAAAGAACATGGTACTTATTAAGAAAAAACAGATTAATGGTAAGAACAGAAACGAGTTATTTATGCTTGTCTTGAAAAGTAAATTACTTAAAATGTTATTTTCAGTAGAAATAAAATTTAGAAATAAAATCAACTTGCTTTTTGTGACATTTGTTTGTTACGAGTTATGAAAATATGATTGCAATTTATTACACCAATACGAGCACCAATATAAGAAAATAGCTTTATATAACGTAATACAAAAAACACTTGAAGTCAAAAAATGCTATCATATCGGTTAAAGAAATAAAGCTGTGAGTGATGTAGTTAAAATAAAATTCAAAAAGTAATAATTAGTCGCAGTTAGTCACTTTGTTTAAAAGCCGGCAACGTTGTACGGACAATTTGTGGGTGCCTTTATCTAGATTGTATGAAATTGACGGAATGAAAATGTCAGTCGTCAACATGATGTGGCACATCGTAAAACTACCGCTGTATTTTTAAGTTTTTTTTTCGTAATTCTGCCGATTTTCTCGGCACGAAATAATTATGTAATATATATCGAATGGTAAATAATCGTATGTCGTACCGTAAACACGCAAATAGTACAAAACCGCGAAAACCCGAAGTTTTTAATTAACGACCAAAAACACGTATCGTTTAATCGGATTTACATAAGGCTGTGTTACACATCGTAATATATAAAACGGTAAGGATGTTTCCCAATAAATGTTTGATATCAATTTAACATCTACGAACGTATATTAACAAAAACACTAAATTAATGCTTTATAGTGATCATGACCGACACAAGACGCAGATCGGACCCACTTGTCGATTCGGGTTGTCGATTTTTTTGTAAACAAAACACTTGGCGCGAACATTACCTCTTAATAAATAAAAATAATAACATTGTGTACTTTTTTATAGTGTTTACATCGTATTTATTAAATTAATTATTAAAGGTAATATAAATCTTGGCTTCTACCGCAATTTATTAACTATACTTACAATATAGATCTTAAAATCTGAAACAAATATTTTTTTGAATTGATTTAAATGACTAATCCAAATATAGGTAAGAAAAAGAGTATTTAAATCTGTTACAAAATAGTTGAAAAAAAGTTTGACCTATTAAGTTTACAGCTTTAATTATAATTATAGTTCATAAAATAAAGCAGCCCATTTCTCAATTAATCAACTAAATAATTATTTTTTATTAGTTACCCTTACCTATACTATATCAAATTTGAATGTTGAACGCATAAAAGCTACTACAAACTAATTGTAAATAAAGTATAAACATATTTGTAGTGTTTCTTTAAGAACTAAAATTGCATGTGGATTATATGAATGATGCTTTTAAAAAACGAGTTTTTAAAAGTATTTAATTTGCAGTCATACATTTTAAAAATGATAAAATACTATTTTTTACTATTTCCAAATAATTTTTTTTAAGTTTACATTTAACAAAGTCATTTATATATTATTTAAATTTTAAAGATTAATAAAAACAGATCAATCACAAGTGGCACCTTTTTAGGATGTTGTAGAAATTAAAATGGGGATTTATTAAGAGTCTTATCTAAGGGTTTTTTTATTATTTTAGTATATACAATTTTATATATTATACTTTATAATTGTTTTCAAAAGTGTAGAATTAACAGTTATACAGTGGCAAAACCTCAAACCGAAATTAATAACATAAATTTAAGGAAACATGCTGAAAGGTAGATAATTATATTATTTCGATTACCTTGTAGTTTTTTACAACAATTTTGTAAATTATATAGATAATACAGTAAAATAGTAAAAGTTTAAGAAACTTACTGGAATTTATTAAATTAAAAGACAAGAATAAATACAAATCTTCGTATAAAATCAATCAATATTTAAAAAAATTTCTGTTAAGGCAATCTTTGTGAAAATACAATAAGAAAGGTTTCTCAAATAATATTTAACATATAAAATCTCGTTTTATCTTTCGTACACACATTAGATTTATTGTGAACTTTATAACACCAAAGTAATTAGTAATTATTTAATTCAAATACGAAATCTTAAAATTGTTTGAAGTAATTTAAGCCAAGATTCACATGTTTACGATAAACATACAATGTAACCTTAATATAACGAGCCTCAATATAACGAATTCCTCGATTTCACAAATTTTTCAAAATCCTTTAGAACTGTCCATAAGAGTTAATGCATATTACACCTTTACATTACAAATATATTTATCAAAAACCAATTTATAACGAATTTTGAATCATTGAGGAACAGAGATAGAAATTATTTAACGAATTTTTTTAACTCACAATTTTTATAACGTATCCTATCAATTATTTCACTTAATTCTACAGCAATTTATGTCTCGACAGGTTCAGATACGTTAAATTCATCATAAGAGTCATTGTTGTTGTTTGATGCTAAGTAACAGGGTGAGCAAATGAGTATCTACATAATGTTAAAGTTAATAAACAAGTTTTTTTAACTTTGTTAAAACGAATCGTAGTCCAACCTAACCTCTATATAACAAACCTCATTGTAACGAATTACTTGGTATAATGAATATTATCTAATTCCCTTCAGCTTGTTTGCTATATAGAGGTTGCAATGTATTTTGTTTCTGTTTATCGCAACACCAAAAAATTGCAGAAGTGTTTCTGAATGGATTTTTTTTTTATTTCAGAAATGGAATCCATAGTACCAGAATTCGAGGAATTAATGTTATGTGGTTATTGTAAGCAAAAGTTCAACGAAACAGACCAAAGTCCCAAACTGTTGTCATGCAAGCATTATTTTTGTCTGCAATGCATGCGTACAAACCTTACAAAAGGCCAAGAGCTCTATTGTGTATATTGTTGGAAGAGGACAGAGATGGGAGAACTAGGACCGGAATCACTCCCTACGTACAATCCGGTCTTGTGCCTGACCAAGAATTTTTCCCAATTAAAATTGGGCGTAAAACCTCCTCCGGACAAAAAAGTAATATCCGAAAATTGTCATACGCACGCGATGCCCTTGGCGTTGTGGTGTCATACATGCTGCTCGCCGGTGTGTCGAGCGTGTGCCACCACCACCGACCACTCCACTCACCAAATCAAATCTCAAAACGAAGCTAAGGATCAGCTGGTTGCCGAATTACAGGTGGATCTGGCTTCGATGAACAAAATGCTATCCGAAATACAAAGACTAATAATGCAACAACGCGAATTCTTACTTAAGATACTTGAGGCTTGTGTCACATTAAAAACGTACGTCGAAGCCGAACTGACCAATAATGCTTCTCATTTTGAATTAACGGACACGAGAGATACGTTGGCGAAACTTCGTCTTAATTTATCGATGGCGGAAACTTTATCGGACGTCCATAATCTATATTCCAGTGTAAACGTGGAAAAGCAAAGGTTGCAACTACGTTACCAGGATATGTATCTGCAATGCCAGCTCGATGATCTCATCCGGAATTCAAGCGTCATATTTGATTTCCAATTGTTGAAACAGGCACTGAGCAACATTCACAACGGTGAAACGGTATATCCTGGAAATTCTAGAATTCTTTCCGCCTCTCAACAAAACCCTATATTGTTTTTGGCGAATTACTGCATGTCGCAACTGTATTCGCGTCATATGATATCTAAACAAAACGTTAACGGCTCTTTAGATTACCACAATCACAATTCTATTCCCCCCAGCAACTATCTTCCTCACAATAATCCCCCACCACAATTAGTGATACCCACGCCGAAGAATATCTATCAAGAAAACAATATAATGGTACAGAACATGATACCCTCTCCGCAGCAGATAAGAAATCCCACTGCCAATATGTGTCCTCTTTATTATTTTAATATCGAGGTAAACGGAACCCAATTGGGTCGAATCGTGATCGAGGTTCGGGCTGACGTAGCACCGAAAATGGCGAAAAATTTTGGTGTGTTAACCACTGGCGAGGCGGGCATGGGCTACAAGGGATGTCAAATATTCCAGTGCTGGGAAGGAGAGAGTGTCATCACGGGGGATTTTGAGTTGAATAACGGCAGAGGCGGCAGATCGATATTCGACGAATCGTACTTTTTACCGGACGATACGAAATTAATGGCCATTCGAGGAACCGTCGGGATGAGGCGTACCCAAAAACGACACGATAATTTGGGCATGGTCGGATCCCAATTCAGAATAATCCTTCAAGAAATGAGAGGATTTACGGGCATTTTTGGACACGTCATCGAAGGCTTAGAATTAGTCGAAAAAATAAGTACGTACGGAGACACTGCGGGTAAGCCTACGAAAAGCGTTTTGATTTCTAAATGCGGAAAACTGTAACGTTTCGTTTGTTTTCATTTTTTAAATATGATCTTCAAATCCAAATTACCAATATTGACGGCATACATTTTTATTACGAAAATAACGTATTAATGTTACATCATATTTTGACCTTACAAGTAAAAATATATATTTTATTATTAATTTAAACCCCCATTACGGTCTTTTATAGTCAAAATTAAAAGTGTACCTACTTTTTACACTCTCTTGCTATTTTATTATGTACAAATTTTTTAATTCTTTTACTTTTAAGAACCATTTAATAATATAGGTATTAGTGCGGTATTGGTGATAAATTGCAAAGTATAGTTGAGGACTCCGTACATTTAAATTAAATTTTTAATACAAATTATGATTGTAAATATTTGAAAAAAAATCTCGTTTAAATATAAATTTGAAATGATTACTTTTACTTTTAAGGTCCGTTTATAGCGGTAATTTTAATGTTGTAATTTGATGTACTAATGAAAATATTAAAAGATAGATTTATTTACTCAACATCTACAATTAAAATTGTACAGACAGAGTCATGAATCATTTAATCTATTTGACATCGGCAACCTTGCAAATATAATTCCTGATCGCCTTGCGTCAAAATAACAGAGTGGGACATGGAACAATAGACGATAAGCAACAAGCAGCGACGATATTTGTCCAGCCTAACAATTTAAAATATTTGTTAATGAATGAAACTAAGCCTGACATGATTACTAGTTACAATGCATGAGAATAGACCATTACATTTACTTTTCTCTGAAATATATAAATGTTAAAATAGTCTGCATTGTACTAGTGAATGTTATTTAAAGACAACGTGGTTTTATGTAGTAAATTATTACAAAATCAGAGTAATACTGAACGGAAAAAAAAGTGGGCAATATTGCTGAAACCATTCATGTGGGATGTAAGGAAGTGAAACAAGAAACCTCCCCTTGCCTAGGTGCAAGTATATTCTGCTGCAACGTTGCCAAAGTTACATCTTCATGTGTAATGATTCGTGACTCTGTGTAAAATTATCGCAAGAAAATTTTTATGCCGATACGATAGCTTATATTTTATTTTTCGTGCTAATTTTACACACTATTCAGTTCCTAATTTTCGTAGTTGTGATCATATCTCGATTTTTCTTTATACACAGCGTAAGAAAAAAATGAAAAAAAATAAGATTATTTATGTGTTAATTAAAAAATGTGAAGAAATTAATTTTAATAGATGTTTTTTGATGTGTAGCTTCAGTCAAACTGCATACAGATGTAGCTTACAGGATATTTAAAAAACAATGTTGGCGAACAGCCACATAGACAAGAAATTAAATACCTATATTTTGGTAAAAGTAGTAACCATCGAAATTACTTCAGTGTTTACCGATGTGCAAATATTGGCCATATTTTTTTAATAACCACTTAAAAAAATGAAAACAAATTAAAAAATATACCGTCTTAGCTTAAAAGAAATATCGAATTCCGAAATAACTATATTTTCGTAAATATCGTAAAATGCAAAGAATAGATAAAATAAATATTTTTTATTGTTGTCGATTTTTAGCTTTATGAAGACTAGCTTATAAGTGTAATTTGTTATGTTTGTTTGGAAGAGCATATGAAATGTTAAAGGTTAACAGAGTTTAAAAAAAAGTTTCGATTTGACAAGGAATGCACGTTTCCACAAAAATTAACATTTAACGGACTATCAACAGGATTCCTTAAAAATAACCAGCTTTGTAATTAAAACATTAAGTTTTTATTTGATAATTAAATTATGAAATTATATTACTGAACGATAAAAATAAATAAACAGCTACTTATGTTTTTGATCAAAAAAGTAGAAACAAACGTAAATTTGAAAAAAAAAGATAATGGATAATTCGTTTTCGAAAATGCTGATGGTCCGTTAAGTTTAAACCCGAATTTTTTTCTATGGTTAATGAATTTTGTTAATTAAATTTTCTCGATTTTTTTGTAGTCGCTTACTTTGTACTTTTTTATTCAGAAAAAGCTTCATTATTTATATTACATTAATTTATAATTGTACCTTATAGTAATAGGTTCCAGTGCAAATTGCACTAAAATTGAAATGAAAATGCAGGCATTTTTGTGTCTTCTACAATAGACAAAATGATTTAATTCACGCCAAAAATATTCTTCAAAATTCAGTATTTTAGATTGAATACTATATTAAGTACATTAAAAATGTACATTAATTATAGAAATTTCCAAAATACCAAATTTTATTCTGAATCTTTTAGTCTATAGAAGAGGTTTATTTTCTGTGCGTAAAACTTAATAATTTAAGCGATATAACAGGGTGAATGTTCTGTTCTATATGTATGGCAAACACAACCAAAGTTTTATTGTTATTAAAAATTTTGTTTTGCAACTCCCGACAAGAGCAAACTGAAAACTAAAAAATTAAATAAGTTTAAGTGCGGTAGAGATCGGTTGATTGTTAAACTTATGTTAAAGTTTATTATCTAAGTTAATAGTGTCAATCGGGTATAGTATCTCTAGTAAAAGAAGAAAATAAAGAAAAAAATAAAATAATAATATAGCATTTATAAATGTTATCGTAGCCGGAATAAAATAAAATTTTATTTTATTACTTTCATTTTATTTTACTAATTGTCCAACCAGCTAACTGACTACTTAAAATGAGCTAGATTGGCTATGCTTTATTTTATTTGAATGAACTCTTTATCTATGCATTTATCAATATCAAACATAATCCTTCATGATTGTTACTTTTTATTTCTTAATGATGACAAAATTTAACATTTCTCCTTCATGATTGTGACTTTTTATTTCTCAATGATGGCAAAATTTAACATTTCTCCTTCATGATTGTGACTTTTTATTTCTCAATGATGGCAAAATTTAACATTTCTCCTTCATGATTGTGACATTTCATTTCTCAATAACGGCATAATTCAACATTTCTCCTACAATTATTTTTTACAATATCATTTATCAATGTCAAATATAATACTTCATGATTGTGACTTTTTATTTCTAAATGATGGCAAAATTTAACATTTCTCCTACAATTATCTTAACAATATCATTTATCAATGTCAAATGTAATTCTTTATGATTGTGACTTTTTATTTCTCAATGATGACAAAATTTAACATTTCTCCTATAATAATTTTAAACAATATAAGAAACAGTAAATAAATTGGTGATTTATTAAAAAATACTGGTTTTAAAAAAATTAGAGAAAACTTAAATTACCATGAAGAGTTTAAAGTATAGCTAAAAAAATCAAAATGATCATGATTTATCGAGATATAATTTTCTACTAAAAGTTTGTTAATGATTTATATTTATTCCCTCTACACATTCAAGACAGAATTAAATTTTTATACTTTTTTTTATGTATATATTTAAGAAATTTGTGAGTAATTATTGTTAATGACCAGAAAATTTAAATGTAAAACAGTATTTGGGTTAATGAAAAGAAATTCTAAGATTTTTAGAATTGTGTTTAACAAGTCTGCGATTATAGAAAGAATAATTTACAATGAATTAAAACAATAAACTTATTTTATTTTGACCTCTACTAAATACCTTCCTTATTTTTTTACAATTCTTGCAGTTATGAAAAACAAATAAAATATTGTGAGTTTTTTAAAATACAAAACTTATTATTGATAAGTTTAAGTAGTTGAGTCCAATATAATTATAGCATAATTGTCAGTCTACTGCGAATTCCCTTTTCACACATAAACGTTATACAGTGTATACATAAAGTAACGTCACTTGCTAATATTTCGATTTCCATTGGGTTTAAAAAAATTTGAATAAGTTTTTTTCAAATAAGTCGATTAGAAATATACAGGGTGCACCGTTACTGCAAATATAACTTATTCATAATTTTTTAAATAGTATATATTTTCAGTTTTTCATAATCTATTCTAAACTTATTTATTCTACAGTTATTGAGAAAAATAATCTACGGGAATGTTTTTATTACCAAAATAATTAACAGTAACAGATAACTCTTATCAATCTCATTTAGTGAGATGTTCAAATTGTCTTCCTTCTTCTATTTGACAGAATCCAAGTCTATTATAAAAAGCTGATATGGTCTTACGCAATTGCTGATTTGTTATTTGACGGGCTATTATCAGTATCTCAGTTCATCCCGATTATCAGGTTTTGTTTTGTTTTTTAGATATCCTCAGAGAAAATAGTCTAAAGCCTATAAATCGGGAGATCTGGCTGGCTACTCAATTGTGCCTCTTCTCCCAATCCACCAATCATTAAAATTGTTATTAACTGCATTTCTTATTGCAGGAACTATTTGATTTCTTAACAAATCTAAATACCTTGGTCCATTCAAATTGCCTTTTACAAAGAATGGTCCAATAACCTTGGTGCCGATAATACCTGCCCAAACATTAACTTTTAAAGGTCTTAGTGATGTTCCTGCATCCATCTAGGATTAGTATCACTGCAATATCTACAATTGTGGCGATTAACTGTACCATTTAACATAAACGTGGCTTTATCGGAAAAGACTATCTTACTTGTAGAATGAGGGTCTGCATCTACCTTTTGCATTATGGTTTCACAAAATTCCATTCTGCGGTCATAATTAACTTCGGATAATTTTTGCAATAGCGTTACTTTATAAAGATGAAACTTATTTTTCCTAATAATGTTACAGACAGATCCCACACTAACATCATGTTC
This sequence comes from Agelastica alni, assembly GCA_950111635.1. Lineage (NCBI taxonomy): Eukaryota > Metazoa > Arthropoda > Insecta > Coleoptera > Chrysomelidae > Agelastica > Agelastica alni. The sequence continues at coordinate 61,242,059 of OX467712.1, read as the reverse complement.
TAATGCAGTTTTCCGAATGGATGTAAAAGGATTTCTACAAAACTTTGCATAATGTCCAAGGATTTTTCATCAATAGTTACGGTCTTTGGTCGGCCAGTTTTAAGGCGATATGTAATTGAACCCACTTCTTCAAAGTTTCACAATCCTCCAAACTGCAATTTTGGTAATTTGGATGCGATTTGGATACGTATCATTAAATAAATAGCTACCTTATCATAAGTTCTTTTACGATCACCGTAACCTCTCATCAGAAGAATCATTATTCTTTCCTGTTCGGTAAATATACTTGAATTTTAAAAGTAATTACAATAAACATCTTTCACTAACGAAAAATAATTCATGACATTTAAAAACAATTTTTTTATAGTTTTAGTTTCAAACCACTGTAAAGGTAGAATTATGTGGTGTTAACAGTTGTATTTGTAATAGATTGTGAAAAACTGAAAATATATACCTACATACATACATACATAGTCACGCCTTTTTCCCATAGGGGTAGGCAGAGACCACTTCCTTCCACTTGCTACGGTTCTTACACACATCTTTTGCTTCCTCTAATTTCATCATTGCTCTCATACATGCTCGTCGGTTGTTGGTACTCTTGACCTGGCCTTACTTCAAAACAATGTTGATCTGATTAAAATATGTTCTCCGAGGTCGACCTCTACCGACTTGTCCATTTACACTCGCCATATCAATTTGTTTCGTCAATTTTCCTTCATCCATCCTTTCTACGTGTCCAAACCATCTAAGCATTCCTTTACCTATCTTTGTAACCATATCTTCTTTTACACCACAGCGTTCTCTTATCTCACTATTTTTTACTTTATCCAACCAAGTCACTTCTGCTATACTTCTCAGACTACTCATTTCCGCAGCATTAATCCTTTTTTTATGCTTCTTCTGCCAAACCCAACATTCACTACCATACATAACTGTAGGAACCAACACACCTCTATGCACAGCCAGACGTGCCTTTTTTGACACCTTCTGGCTATTCATAAAGCTATACAGTGCCCCATTCATTTGTTTTCCTGCAACACCCTTCTCTCACTGTCACTGTCATACTTTCCATCTTTCGAAAACTTTGAATTCAAGCACACAAATTCATTTACTTGTTCCACTCTTTCTCCCTCAATAAAAACTCCACAGTTTGTCATGCTTTCTTCTCTTTCAAAAACCATTATTTTCGTTTTGCTTACATTTATTTTTATCCCTTTGATTTTTAGGGCATCATGCATAACATTAACCATCGCCTGCAACTCCTCTTCAGATGATGCTAATATGACTTGATCATCGGCGTAAAGAAGGCATTTAACGATCAAATCATTCATTTTCAATCCATACGCACTCTCTTTCAAATATTTTAAACAATTGTCTATGTATAAGTTAAATAGCCATGGCGAAGCAACACATCCCTATCTTACACCTTTTTCGATGTTATATACCTACAGGGTGTACTATTTAAAAAATTATGTTAGTAAGTTATTTTGTAGCAACGGTGCACCCTGTATAATTCTAATCGACTTATGCAGATGGCTTGAATTATTTGAAAAATAATTTTTTTTACAAACCCAACAGAAATCAATATATTACTAAGTTACGTTACTTTATGAACACACTGTATAAATTAATGTGTGGAAAAGTATACACTTTTATAATATACGTAAAAATTTAAAAAAATTAAAAATGTTTGTTATTGTTAATTCACATTGTAAAATACTACATTATGGAGAACAGACTGGATACAAATTTTGGCTTAAAATAAGAAGTTGCCAACCCAACATAAACAGTGAACTAATAGTAAAATTTATTTAGCAATTAATCCTTGCAATGCAATAAGCAACTAATACTAAATAAAAATGTAATCACAAGTTAGTTGGGACTAAATTGGAAAATATTCTGAAAAATATAATTTTTTTATAATAACTAATATTTACTGGTATAATTTGTACAAAATCCGTCTGTGTCAATAAAAACTTACACTTTATTTAATTTGGTTCAAATTTAAATTTAATTTGATCAAATTCATCCATACTGGGTGTCGAAAAAGTCTGGAAACACCTAAATTATTTACGGGTAAATTATTTACTAGGAATTCAAATGGTGGTCTTGGATTTGACCTTGATGATGATCTTGGAAGGTTATTTCAAGATCATCTCAATTTTTTAAATGGAAGCCACTTTTTTGACGTCAGAAATCGAAAAAAGGGGAAATTTTACGTTAAGATATGTGTTCAGGTCTAAGGTTAAGAGAAATTTAACGTTCAAAAACATCTTATAGTTCTTCCATTATCAATTGCAGAATATAAAAACTCGTTTCGAACCCTTACCGACAATGCTGTTTGATCTGCCATGGGCGAAGATACCTCATTTTATGAGTTTAATATTTTTAAAAATACTTATGTCTACATCTTCATTGTTAAATTCATATCTGTCTTTATTCTCACTACACTATGCAATTTCATTATTTTCATTAGCCCATGGTCTCCAAAACGCCATATTTCTATTTATTTATGAAATTTCTAAATTAAACACACCACACACTACCTCACTGATATCACAGACTATCTTCCTCGAAGGTTTTCAAACATCAATAAGATTATTTATAGCTTTTCAACCGCGTTACATCCCTCGGCCAATTCAGTCCGTTTAACCTCACGATTTGCTGTTTCCATTGGTTGAATAACCTAGTTTGTGAATCAAGTCAACGTGGACAGACCCTTTCTTTGATTTATATCGGTTTTTATACGGGTAGTAAACATTATTTTTTATTTCTAAAATTGGCACGAGTGCCGTGCGTATATATTAAATATTGATTACTCCTCACAGAACTGTGTTCTGCAATTGATAACGGAAGAACTATACTTAGGAATGATTTACTTAATTAAAATCGTAGTGGGCAGGGTTGATATTAGCGTTACACAGGAATAACGATGTGAACGTAGTAATTTTTTGCTAAAAACCGCAAGATTCAAAATTGGTAGGGATCATTGTTAACTTTAGGCCTGAACACATATCTTAACGTAAAATTTCTCCCTTTTTCGATTGCTGACGTCAAAAAGGGGGTTTTAATTTCAAAAACTAAAATGATCTTGAAATAACCTTCAAGGTCATCGTTAAGTCACCATTGTGTTCCTCGTAAAAAGTTACTCCAAGAATGACCTTAATATTTTTCAAAAATAATTTACCCGGGAAATTATTTAGGTGTTTCCAGACTTTTTGGATATCCATTTTTATTGCACTATGTTTTATACCTTAAACCAAAATACAGATGAAATAATTGTTGTTTAAAGGAAATTTAAAATAATGCGCTAGATTCAATTAAGTATCAAATTTTTGCGTTATTTGGAACTTCAAGCTAATCGTTAAAAATTATCGAAAAATTATTTCGACTGTGTCCGTCAGTTTTATCAAATTGCAAAATAGTAGAAAATGTTGACAATAACTTAAACGTGACAATTTTTTTAAATAGGTAATAATAAACACACCGAAAAATTTTAAGAAATAGAGATTCAACCCCGATCTGTTTTTTTTTCCAGGATTGTTTTAAAGATACTGATGGTCTTTTAAAAAAAATAAAAACGTTAATTTGCATTGTTTTGAAGCAAACAAATTGCTAACTTAGACGTGCCTTAAATATTTAATAAATGGAAAAATTAACAGATTAATTTTAAAGAGCATGTGTGTGTCCAACACAATTTCCAAGTAAGGGGATTTTTCAAGTGCGTGAATTAATTGTCAGTGCATATCGTTTCACAAGTAAATAAGTTAACATACAAATTTCTGTTTCTCTAAATTTTCCTGGTGGTATAAATATTTTATTAATTTAAAGAATTTTGTTTCTGTCTAGAAATTTGTTTTCGATAATTATTATTTATGAAAATAAAAAGTAATTTAGGTTTATTTTGAAATATACCATAGTGCTTTTTTAAGAAAATAAAATATATTTTTCATTTAGTTTTTCTATAATCAAACATTTATTTAATGTACAAAAATGTTTATAATCTAAGGATTAATGCATTATAAATTAAATTTATTAAATATTGGTTAAATTAAATTATAAGTATGTACTATCAGTTTTTTTTGTGAAAACCATTTGCACACAAAATGTAATATTCACATTTTTCAAAAATGGTACCTTACTTTTTGACATATTTTATGTTTGCCTTACTAAAAAATTTGAATTTTAAAATTCAATCAATCAATTCATTATCAAAATTTCTAAATTTCTTTTTTATGTATGAAAGCCAAAGGTTTGTATAACCTCAGATTTGTATAAAATTTTAATATTTGAAAAATGCTTGCATCTTTTAAACATACTTTTTTATACAAAATCTTTTTGATCAAGATCATACATAGTCACGCCTTTTTCCCATAGGGGTAGGCAGAGACCACTTCCTTCCACTTGCTACGGTTCTTACACACATCTTTTGCTTCCTCTACTTTCATCAGTGCTCTCATACATGCTCGTCGGTTTTTGGTACTCTTGACCTGGCCTTTCTTTAAAACAATGTTGATCTGATCGAGATATGTTCGCCAAGATCGACCTCCACCGACTTGTCCATTCACTCGCATTATAAATTTGTTTCGTCAATCTTCTTTCATCCATCCTTTCCACGTGTGCAAACCATCTAAGCATTCCTTTATCTATCTTTGTAACCACATCTTCTTTTACACCACAGCGTTCTCTTATCTCACTATTCTTTACTTTATCCAATCGAGTCACTCCAGCATTACTTCTCATATCCGCAGCATTAATCTTATTTTCATGCTTCTTCTGCCAAACCCAACATTCACTACCATACATAAGTGTAGGAACCAACACACCTCTATGCACCGCCAGACGTGCCTTTTTTGACACTTTCTGTCTATTCATAAAGCTATACAGTGCCCCATTCATTTGTGTCACTACCAACACCCTTCGCTCAATGTCACTGTCATACTTTCCATCTCTCGTAAACTTTGAACTCAAGTATACAAACTCATTTACTTGTTCCACTCTTTCTCCCTTAATAAAAACTTCACAGTTTGTCATGCTTTCTTCTCTTTCAAAAACCATTATTTTCATTTATTTTCATCCCTTTAATTTTAACGGTATCATGCATTACATTAACCATCGTCTGCAACTACTCTTCAGATGAAGCTAATATAACTTGATCAGCGGTGTAAAGAAGGCATTTGACGATCAAATCATTCATTTTTAATCCATATCGTTAATGTTAATATATTCGATAAAATGTTATATTTTGATGTGCAGTTGGTAATGTTAACGCGAAATAAGAATAGAACAATTCTATCCCGATTTAACTTTCAATAATACGATGATAGTTCACGAATTGTTGTCCCTAACATAAAAGCAAACACATGAGAAGAATGAAACTAATTTATTTTTCAACACATACACCTGCAACGTTTATACACTTGGTATATTGGTGTTCAAGTGTTTTGAAAAAAATTCAAATTCTTCAGCCATTCATCTACCGTCGACATCACTTCGTTATTATCAGCAAAGCGGATTCCACGAAGATGTTCTTTTAATTTTGGGAATAGATGGTAGTAACTGGGAGCCAAATCTGGAGAATAAGGGGGTTGATCAAACATTGCAAATCCCGCATTGTGAATGGCAGCCATTGCAACACAACTTTTGTTGGACGGAGCGTTGTCCTGGTGGAAGAGCCCATCTCGACTCAATTTTCCTCTTCTCTTTTCTCTGATCGTACTTTTGGTATTAAATTCGCATAATATTCACCTGTTATGGTGCACCTACGCGGTAAATAGTCCACGAAAATAACACCTGCTAAATCCCAAAAAACTGTTGCCAGCTGATGGGACAACACGAAATTTTCGAGTGGGAGAAGGGGACCCCTATGCCGCCATTCCATACTTTGATTTTGGATTCTGGATCAGATGATGATGATGAACCTATGTTTCGTCGACCGTGAAAAATTTTCGCTTAAATTCATCGGGATTCCTGTTAATAATCTTAAAATTAGTCTCCGCTGCAACCTGGCCAACACGCTTCTGGTCTGCCGTTAGCATTCGTAGAACCCAACTTGCAGAGTTTTTTGAGACCCAATTCCTGATGTAAAATTTCTTCAACGCCTCCAGTTACCAGTCCTTGATTATCTGGTACGAATGGGCAGAGTTACCCAAAACTTCTTCCATGTCCTTATAAATTTCTTGCGGTGATAACCCCTTTTTACAGAGGTAATTTATCGCACCTCTTTTCTCAATTTTGTCCATTTTTACAAAATCACGCACATCTTAATGGAAAAAAATTAATATTTAACATACACGAACTGATGCGCTGATGCTAATTGGCACACACTAATGTCATACGATAAGCTTTTGCCTGAGACTTTATTTGCATTTGTCATTCAACGCCAACTATGTTTGGGACGACAATTCGTGAACTATCTTCGTATAATCACGATCATTATTATCGTCTAACCTAACCAAAAGCGTCTAATTACAGTTCTTCATTAAATGTGCAGCGTAATAATTGTATGTGCAAACAAAGCGTATTAGATTTAGAAAACAATATCATTGTAAATGTGTGTATATTATTAATATCATTAGTAATTCGTGTGTAAAAAAGTTAAGAGGTCTAACGTATTCTGGAAACAACAAAATAGAAATAACAGATCCACAGGTAGGATTACCATAAAAATTTTTCAAAAATCTTACTATTTACGATGTTTATATGTGTTTAATCAATGGATTAAGAAAATTCTTTTAATAATCACGTGCTAATCATAGTATATTATCATTACATACATGTTAACTCAACGATCTTTTTATCTTTCATATTTTTTAGATGGAAATATGGAAGATAAATAATTTTGTCACGTCAAAAGCAATTTAAAATAATGTTAATATAATCATCATGAATATAACAATGGGTGAGACCACAAGATTTTGGAAACAACATAATCGTAACCTTCATGCTTCTTAAAAACTATCATATAATGTAATTTTATTCGTTCTGTACTATGAATTACAGAATTTTCATTTCAAATATAAACGGTTATACGTCAATTGTGTAGGTTGCTCTCACAGGTGTAATGCAGTGTGACGTGCTAGTCCCTACACTTCCATCGACCTTCAGAGCTGACCAATCGTAGGTACTTGTTTTATCGTAGTAAATCTATGCATGTCCTGAGGTTCTGTGTCTGACAGGCAGAGACGGATAATGTTAGGGACTATTACGTTATAGAACCGCCCACCTGCTTCTGACATTTTTTAATTTTAAATTAATATACTGATTTCAAAACGCTGAAGAATCCCATTGGCCTAGATTTTGACTCATGATATTGTTTGTACACTAAACCAGCATCATTATTTATTAATTGAAAGAGGTTTGGAATGATTTTTAGTGGTCTTCCCCATTGCATTAATAATATTTTTGCATTCGAGACGTGGCAATTAAGTTTTTATTAACTACAGTGAATAAAAAAGTATCGTTTCGAAACAGGCATATTTGCATGTCATTTTTTAATTCACGGAGTTGTTAACAAGTGAAATACAGGACCAAAATTAAAAATTTTAAATTAAGTTTAAAATGGAATGTACCTAGTTTAACCTAGAAGCAATAACCGAGAATATTTGTCTCGATATTAGCTTATTAATAGTTATACTGGTTGTACTACCCTTCCCACTATATTATACCATTTAATTTTTCTGTTAAATCGTGAATAAAATAAAATTACGTTTAATTAAATTGTATATTAAAGTAAAAATAAGAGAAGCCAGAATATATATATATATATATATCATGAGTAAAAAGAATATTAAAGATATTTTCTATGATTTTTAGGATAATTTTGATATCAAACAATGTCAAAATTGTTAAATATCTCAAAATTACTTTTTGTTTCAAGTACATAAAGTAGTTTATTTATATTGTGTGTCCAATTTTTAAATTCTAGGATTTTTTATTGTATAAGACATGTCATAAAATGTTTTAAAATTTATAATTAATTAATAGATAATTGGTGGATCATAGATAAATAATGTTTGGACTGGTTCATTAAATTTTTTGCAGACGTTTCGATTGTGATTAGAATTTGCATCATCACTAATGATGAATTCACCTATTAGTTTTAAAATAACGTAAATTTTTAAACTCTTTATGCTCTGAAATAGTTGTAGTTATTTTAGGAAATAATGTTATCCAGAATATGTTCGATCTCGATTTTGATGTAAACTGGGATGTGACCATTGTATTAGTAACCAGGATAAACGATACACGATTATCCCGCTCGACTTATCAAATGGCCTCAAATTTTTTAAAATTTCAAATATTATAAAGCTTAATTATTTTTTCTTCTCGTCTATTTTTATAATCTAGAATTCTAACGAAAAACCCATGAAAATGATAGGGTAGAATTTTTTTATTGTAAAACGATTTTTTTTAGAGTGACTTTAAATAAAAAATGGCAATAAAACCGTCTATTTATTTCCTTTTTTCATTTATTTTCTTATTTATCATATAAGTTTACTAAATCATAAAATAAAATATAAAAATTAAAAAGCATTAATTACATGCATACATATAGTAACGACTTTTTCCCGTGCAGGTAGGTAGAGACCACTTTTTTCCACTTGCTTGTTTAAGCACATCTTTTGCTTCTACTTTTATTAGCGCTTTTATACATGCTCGTCGGTTGCTGGTACTTCTGACCTGACCTTTCTTTAAAACAATTTCGATCTGATCGAGATAAGTTTGCCTACGTCGACCTCTACCGGCTTGCCCATTTACACTTGCCTTATAAATCTGTTTCGTCAATCTTTTTTCATCCATCCTCTCTACGTGTCCAAACCATTCCTTTATCTAGCTTTGTAACCACATCTACTTTTACACCACAGCGTTTCCTCACTATTCCTTACTTTCTCCATCAGAATCACTTCTGCTATACTTCTCAGACTACTCATCTCCGCAGCGTTGATCCTACCATCATGCTTCTTCTGCCAAGCCCAACATTTACTATCATACATAAGGGTAGAAACCAACACACCTCTATGCACAGCCAGACGTGCCTTTTTTGACACGATCTGGCTGTTCATAAAGTTATACAAGGCTCCATCCATTTGTTTCCTGCCAACACACTTCGCTCAATATCACAGTTATACTTTCCGTCTCTTATAAACTTTGAAGACAAGTATACAGACTCATTCACTTGATCCACTCTTCATCCTTCAATCATCACCTCGCAGTTTGTCATGGTATCATTCTTTTTTAAAAACGATACCATTTGTCTTGCTTGCATTTACTTTCGTCTCTTTAACTTTTAGGGCATCATGCATAATATCAATCATCGCCTGTAATTCTTCCTCAGATGATGCTAATATGACCTGATCATTGGCGTAAAGGGGGCATTTGACGATCAAATCATTCATTATCAATCCATATGCTCTCTCTTTTAAACAATCTTCATAAAGTGATTTCAGTGCTCGTATCAAACTACCGCTCACCCCATACATAGATAATGTCGACCACAGTTCATTCCTCACCACTCTGTCATATGCCTTTTCCAAGTCTATGAAAGCGCAATAGACCTTTCGACTTTTAGTCAATAAGTTTTCGACTACGCCTCGTAATGAAAAGACCTGATCCATACATCTCCTTCCACTTCTAAATCCAGCTTGCACCGCCCAGCATAAATTGTGTCACCATTATGTTACTTTTAAATTATTTTTAAGTGCATAAAAACTTAAATTTCCTTAAAAAGTTGGAATGTTTTTGAAAAATTATAAAACTTTTTAAAATGCTTACAGTTTTTCTAATTACCAACCAAAACCTTAACCAAAATGATGGCACCGAAACGTTCACGGTGAACCTACAAGATTGTTTAGAAAGCCAAATAATAAAAAAAAGAAATACAGTTTAATCGTTGGAGATATTCACATAGATATCCTTGAAGAGAATGACAACAAAGTTAACGATTACTTAACAACTATGGCTGAGTTTGGATATAAATCATTCATAAATGCACCAACACGCTTCAAAACTTGCCTTGACCACATCTTTATCAATACTTCCAATAACAACATTTAAGTCGAAGTACGATAATATTCCGCTTTTTTTCTATTTCGTCGACAGCATATTTTTGAAAACGATGTTTGTAAGTACTCAAAACTACCAATTACTCCTTTTTCACCATATCGATGTGAAACGATATTTGTTTCTTCAAAAGCCACTTAATTATTTTTACCATTTTCCAATAAATAATTAATTAATAATTTATTAATAATAATTAATTAAAAGTAATTTTTCAGTCCTCCTTGAAAAGTAAGGAGCTTTATCCAAAACAATTAGGGAGCCCGAGTAAGCTCTATTATTTGCTCAAAGTATTCCTCAAAAACATTTGCGGGTAGTCACCAGTGTGAACCCTATTACCTATTATAACTCTTACAGACATCACAGACCACTCGACCACGATTGTCCAAGCGATCACAGGAAAAAAACAAATACAAAAACTAATGAAAAAAAACTGTAAAGCATTTTGATGAAAAAAAATTCATTGAAAGAATTTTGTCAGATAATGACCTAGAATGATGTTAGAAGAATAAGAGAAAACCGAAAACAGCTCTGGAAAAGCTTAAAAAAATCAAAGAAAAGAATAAGTTACTAAAGAAGGAAAATAAAGGAAGAAATGCGCGATCTAAAACAAAAGGTAGAAACAAAAGATAGAGATAAAAGAAGAAATAATGTCATTCTGCAAGGTATTCCCATCCCAACCTATGAAGAAGTCATAAAAAAAGAATTAAAGGTATTTCTGAAAATAATTTGAAAGTGGATATAAATGTAAGAAGTGCAAGGAAATTAGGAGAACAAACTTCTCTATCTACACAAACTAAGGAATTAAAAGACGAAATTTACATTCATAACGATACGAGCGTAGAAGACAGAGAAATCCAAAAAAGAATAAGAACCATTTCAAAGGAAGAAAGAGTGGATTTCGATGCTGTTTCAAATATAATATGTAGACTAAGAAAATAAGCTGGTCGGCTAAGACTATGCATTGAAAATGCCAAGTGTGACCTTGGCGAAATGTCTACACAAATACAATCGGATTCTAACCAACGAACGGATGCAATCCCGGATCGATATTTTATCACATTCCACCATCCGTGAATCACTACGCTTAAATATATAGATATATATTTTCCATTTCAGTGTTTCCAATTCTGTTAAATTAAATGGTTTTCACCACGTACAAACAGCACTTGCTGATTCTGTGGTTTTTTTTCCAATGTTTATTTGCTGAATATACACTCCTCAAATGTATGTAACTTCTTTTCAAATAAAGATTTATTATTATTATTAATTACCTACATTACGAGATTCCAGTGGTGTTTAAATACATAAAATACATTATAAATTCATTTCTTATCATTATCGCTTTTGCCAATGAAATGTTTAAAAAACTCACCTTATAATATACATCCGGAACATATTGTTTATCGGAAGATTCCCTAACGTAACCTAACTCTGGACAGTCCTTGGTAGGCAAAAGACAATTATCTCGAACTAAAGCCATGCATTGATTCGATACTTGATAACCTTCCATATGAACTTGATTCAACTTATCTCCTAAAATAGAAAGAAGTGTTTTTAAATAAATATAACTAGAGCACCAAACTAAATAATAACAAAACATTAAAAAAAAGGGGTGGCAGCAAAGGAAACTGATGGCAAAGAACAACAACAGCATGAATATAAATAATAAAAATGTATTTTACTTGGACACGATTTGGTTGTAATGTAAAATTTCCAAATTAGTTTAATACTATTTTATTTTAATTACTCCTGGCAAATTCTGCGCGTTGCTAACGAACACCAAATTTTTTGGTATTTATAACGAACAATTATGACTTTACAAAATAATAAATACGCAGCGGTGCTGCTGCTATCAATTCATCCCCTGGATTGAATCCCTGAAAGGAGGTCAGGCCTCGTGATACTTTTATATTACACTTCGCGATTTCGCGTCATTTCTGGCGTTAAGTCTATCGTCAGAATGTTATTATGGATAGTTCGCGTCCAGGTAGTCTTTTGTACGTGTCCAAACCAGCGTAGACAGCTTTCTCGCATTTTTGTTGTATTCCAACTGCTTGTTTTAGATTTTATCAAGTCTCCCATCGCATTTTTATCTCCATCTTCCAGCAATCAGATCCCTATAGTATTTACGTTAAAGGACCACAGCAAGTGACCTTCACTTGTGCCAGCTTGTCTTGCTTTTATTTTCTAAATCTCTTGCCGTGTTTGTTCTGTCGTTGACTATGAATGCATAGTACTTGAATTCCTCTGCTTAATTTAAGGTGGTTCCTTCGATAGTAAGTACTACATGGGTGTTGTTGTTATCACCAGAGAATTATCATTGCAGTATTTAGTCTTTTTGCGACTAACTTGTAAGCCACTACCTTCCAAAACATTACAATTTTACCATACAAAAATGTTCACGGAGATGGTTTTTTGAGATATTCTGTGATGTAGTCCATAGTTCATGACAATGTTGAAAAGGAGGAGGCTTTGAGCGGATCCTTGATGAACCCCTAACCTGACATCAAAACTATCACTTGTACCCGCTGGTAACACCACTCGTGTTATTGCGTTATTACACATGTCATCTCTGCTGTGATTTCATCCGGGCTGGTGGCTTTACGATTTACGTTAGGAGATGGTACGGATTGCTTTTGTGAGAACTCCACATTCAGATGGTGTTGGAAATACTTATCCTATCTGTGTCAATTTTATTAACAATGCTAGTTTGTTTCCTGATTTATGTATTTATTTTGTTTGAAGTCCTGCGTTTGTTTGTAATGTTGTTTGGGTATTTTACGTATTTCCTTATCTGTTTCTGTGTTTTCTAATCAGGTGATCAAAATCTTGTTGGCCGAGTCTTTGATCATAGCGACGTCTTGTTTAGCCGCTTTTTTAATGTTATGTGCATCTTTATCCGTGTCCGTTTTTGTTTCTTGCCATAATTTGTTGTCTCTGAGCTGTTTGATAACATCATCTGACCACTAACTGGCATCAGTTTACCTTTAGATACGCTGAGTTCTTCTTTGACAATGGGGGTGCGGAGCTCATTCCATATTTTGTCAGCGTCTTGGGCCATCCCAGAATCAGTAAGATAGTCTTCTACTCTTTTTACGGTATGGTCACCCTTCTTTTAAGATTGTATCATTTAATTCGAGGACGGGGTTTAACTTTGCGTTTCAAATGGTCTTTCTGTGTTAAGAAAGCCTAAAAGTACACCATGTAAGTCGTCCCAAAAAGAGTTTTTACGCGAAAGAGCGAGAATTCTCTTTCGTTATTTTCGACATCGTCTCGAAATTAATTAACCTTTCTAAATGCCTTTAATCACGCCGCGGCCATAAATCATTCGTTAAATGGGGGCATTTTTGTGCTGCAAAAGAAATTTTAATTGTCTTAGTGTGGACGATTCACCGCCTAGGACAGGGACGTACTTGTTCCTCTCAAATTTGATCTTCCCGATCAACTACTTGTGCAACTTCTACATTGTAACGCTTTAACCTTTCTAGGTAAACTTTCTTTTTGGCTCTGGGGCTGCGTTGGATTCTATAAACAACATCATTTATTCTTTTTATCACCTTATATAGTCCTTCCCAAGATGGTGTCAACTTAAGAGACACACCATTCTTTCGTTGTGGATTATACAGCCATAGTCGATCTCCTTCCTTGAATCTCTTTGAATTTGCTCTAAGATCATAGCGAGCCTTCATTTTATTACTTTCTAACTTTAATCTTTTCCTACCCGTTTCATAGATTTTAAATAAGCTATCTCATCTGTATAATCTTAAACTTCTTTTTCTTCATCACTTGGTTACCCGAACACCAAATCACAGGGCATACGAAATTCCCTACCGAAGACTATAATGGCTGGAGTGAGCTTTGTAAAAGCTGCTCTATAGAATATCAGGAATAATGGAAGACGTTGATCCCAGTCTTTCCCACTACTCTTCATAGTCTGATTAAAACTTTCAACCATGCTATCTGACTGTGGATGTAGTGGAGTAGTCCTAGTCTTGCTGATTCCCATTAATTCGCAAACTTCCTTTAATAAATTTGATTCGACATTCCTCCCTCGATAGGAATTTAACTCCATAGGTACTCGAATCGAGAACATGTTATCTACTAGAACTCTTACAACTGTAGATGCTTCAGGCAAGGCATAAGCTTAAACCCACTTACTGAAGTAATTCATAGTAACCAGTATGTATTTTTTGCCGTCATTTGTCATTGGAAATGGCCCAGCTACGTCGATGGCAATCCGTCCAAAAGGAGCTCCTACACTATACTGTTTCATTTTGCCTCTAGATCTTGTTTTAGAGCCTTTGCTCGCTTTACACTCTGGGCATCTTCTACACCAACTTTTTAGGTCGTCGACATTGGACCCAATAGAACCTTTGTCTTATTTTATGCAGAGTTTTATTAACTCCTAGATGACCACCTGATTACTTTATTAATCCTTATCTTGGGCACAACCAGTTGAGAAGTTGTTTTCTTGCCATCGGCCGACTCCCAAACTCGTTTCAGTAATCTATAATAAGGAAATCTCATTGTGCCCACATTGCTTTGAATATTGGTCAATCAGATATGTCCTTCCAAGTAGGTCTCTCTGGTCCACTTTCCTTTCAACATAGAAAGTCCGCAATATTGGGATCACTCCCTTGATCCTGCCTTAGATGGGTTACTGTCCATTCAATCGTCAATTGGCAATTCCTTCGTGACTTTTAATCTGCACACAGTGCTTGCAGTTATCCGCATAAGGTCTTCTGGACAAGGTATTTGCGATAGTATATATTTGTCCTGGCCGATGTTAAATCTTAATGTGGTACTGGTTCAACTTTTCGATCCACTTTGCTACCTGACTTTTAGGTTTTTCATATTCAGTAGCCACTTCAATTTTCTGTAGTTCACACAGAACGTTGTGGATCCATCCTTTTTGGAAACCAACACAACCGGCGCAGACCAAGGGCTTGCTGATTCTTCAATGGTAGTTGGTCGTTGTCGAATCGGATGAGCTTGGCCAGTATTAATCTTGTGTTGGAGCAAGTTGGTTCGTCCTGCTGTTGAATCAAAGGTGTCACTTTCAGATCTGCTGAATTTTCTGACAGCGTTATATTCATTCAACGATAGATAATATCTAGTCCACTCTTCGATCCTCTTATCACACCTTGTTATCGAAGTCACATGTTCACAGGCTCCAATGATGTCACCTTCTTTAGGTGTTATTCCTTCGGGGTACACATTAGCAACTTCTACAGGAATAGTCTGTTCTGTTTTAACTAAGGCTCGTGCAAGCAGTAAACGGCTGTACTATTTCAACGCGGCACCTAGGGCCACTTTCCAATATGGCACAGACTATCTTCTCGGAAAGTCCTGGAATTCGACTTCGTCACCCGCAGCTTTACAGGTTTTATTCTTCCAGCTGGGGTCGTTCAGACGAATTCTTCTTCTCCAAATCTCATGGTTTTTTGTTCACCATCAAATGAGAACCCATACTCGCTATCAAATCTATTACAAGAATGAATTCATCTTCTATATCTGCAACGTATACTGTATTCACAATGTTAAGCCGTCCAAGAGTGAGTGTGACCTCAGCCTCTCCTCTTATTGGTGCATTATCTCCAGTAACTGTTTGAAGAACAATGTTGGAGGAGGCAGGTTTCACACATTATGACCAAAGAATGTCGCTGCGTTCCAGGCAAACTGATGCACCGGTGTCTATGGTGCATACAATGTCTTCTTGGTTCAATTTTCCTCTGATGGTAGGACTATTCATTGTTCTCGGTTTAATTTTCCTCTGATGGTGAGACTGTCCGTTGTTCTTCTTATTCTGTTGACATAAATGACCCTTCGTTATTGCTAGCCAGCACGCGCCCCGATATGCTGGCTAATCCTAGTTTTCCTGGTGCCGTTCTGAGGACTCACCAGATAACCTGGTCCTCGTAGATGAACGGAAACGTAATGGTGTTCTCGCAGGTGAGTTTAATCGTGGTTGTACTCTCACTCCGCAATCCTTAATGAAATGTCCAGTTTTTTTACACCGGTAACAGGTTCGTTTCCGCTGTTTGCCCATACCATTTATCATAGACCTGATCTCCCTAAAATGTTTGCGAGCGGCCCAGTGACTGCATCGCTTTGGTTTGGTTCTTCGATCTACACTGCTCAAACTTTTGGCCTCGAAGTATTAAAGGCCGCCTCCACTTCCAAGGATCGCACCAAAGCTTTACCACTTCTATTGAAGTTCGTCAGTCGAAGGGTCCTCTGAATCTCTGGATCTCTAAGTCCGTATGAGTGAAGTAGCCTTCTCTTAATTGTTCCACCCAATAGATGAAGCCGCAGCTTAGAACTGCCTGCGATACATGGACTAAGATGACTGTCCATCGAAAGTTGGTGGTTTTACTGAAATAACCGATGTAACAACCTTGTCACGACGATCAATCTCATGCTTAATGTCTTTTACTTCATCTTGTACTGTGTCATTTCCCTTCTCCACTCTCCGTCAATCTTTTTAACATCTTTCTTTAATTCGACAATTTGTTCTTCTGTTTTCCGCAGTACTTGTTCGAAGAACTTTTCCGGCTGCTCTAAAAGTTTTTGTTGTTCTTCTCTTTGCTTCTTTTGTTTTTCTGGAACTTTTTCTTGTCGTCGTTTTTCTTTCAATTTTTCTTTTTGTCGTCGTTTTTCTAACTCTTTAAATTTATTTTTCATGAATTTTATAACGTCCTCCATGGCGTCGTATGACGCATTTCTTGTATTCACCATAAATCTTTTGTCGCAAAAATCCTAACTTCTGACACCAATGTTGCGATATTTAATCTTGGGTTTGATAATTTTAAACACTCAGTACAAAAACTAAACAATTTATTCCAATCTTTCTATACAACAAATTCTTACTTTATAAATCGCTTAGATATTCACAAACTCTATACAATCTTTTTATAAAGCTTTATAATTACTTTCTAATTTACTTTAATTTTTTAAATTACCTTATCCATACATATTGTTAAACGCTTTCGCGGCCATCGTTTATTGGTGAATGGTTTTTTGGGTATTTTGGCCATCGAAGGTCCGAGTTTATACTCATCTTCTGGAGACATGTCTGCTTTTTCAAGGCTGACGGTTTGTGACATTCGTATGTCATGATCGCAGGTTGTATACGTTTTGGTGGACACTTGTGGAAGTGTCTTCATTGAAACAACTAAACGGTCCATTTACACCGGGTTCAAAAAACACAAAGCCAACTGCCGTCTTGGACATACAGAAAAATCTGCTGTCGCGGAGCACACAATTAATAATAATGATCACAGAGTTAAATTCGAGGACACCCAAGCTTTATGCACCACATCTGCATATTACCCAAGGCTTTATAGAGAAGCGATTGAAATACATAAACAGCAGCAGAACTTTAATAAATCTGAGGAAACACTTAAAATTAAGAGAACATGGGTACCTGTACTTCAAAATACAACGCTGCTTCCTTACAAAATTAAGAAGAATGAATCTCCGGAAGGTGACCAATTTCTGAACAGCCCTCAAATATGCCCCGCCAGCCAAAACGTATACAACCTGCGATCATGACATACGAATGTCACAAACCGTCAACCTTGAAAAAGCAGACATATCTCCAGAGAATCTCCACTAGAGATGGCGAAACGTTGAGTATAAACTCAGACCTACGATGGACAAAATACCCGAAAAACCATTCACCAATACCTTATCCTTGTTTCTCGAAAACGACTGAAGCATCAAAATATTTACCCTTGGTCCGAAAAATATTACTAAAGAGCAACATACACAAAAAGAGATTTTTGTGATTTTATCGATGCTAACGATGATTTCGCGAATTTCCTTATTCCACATTTAACACCAATTAGCAGCACAAAATATTAGTTCAAAAAATAATTCTTTAATTTGTTCACTTCTATGAATTTTCTCTACGTGGCTACGACGTGGTCGTTCCTAGTGAGCTTCAATTCAACCGCCGACCCGAAGTGGTCGTTCCTGTCAGGATCTTCTACCGCTGAGAGCGACGATTCAACTCATTTTATTCACAGCGGTTAAAAAGATCGCTTTTTTCTCTTTTATTCAAAGTTCACTTCCAGCTATTGACCAGAGTTGACTCCTCAGCGATCGAGACGATATATTCCTATTTTTCCACGACATTCGAATTTTACTTCAATGTTTTTAGCAATTCATTAGTGAAAAAAGTGCATTGTTTATTTGAAGAGGGTAGTATTTTAGTGTTAAAAAAGAACTTTTAAAAACCAGCGATTTGCGATTTTTAACCAGTCCACTTATTATCGAAGTAGAGTATACGAAATAGGGAATTACAAAACCCGATTTTTACAACACTTTTGCAAGCATTTAAATCAATTTTGCCACTGTGATGATGTTACTTTCAAAACATGCATTTTGAACACATTACTACCTCTTTTGTTGTCAAAATTGTTGGCTATGCCATTCAAAATTGATCATTCTACTACTTTTTACAGACAAGGTTGGGTTGTCTAATTTTACCAAAAAAAACCAACGGCCATTTGCTTAGAAGTGCTTCATGTGCAAACATTTTAGCTCTTTTCTTGGACGACCCATATGTTCGATCTGTATTTTACAAGAACATTGTTCTCGCTCTTTCGGTAATTATAATTTCGGTTAGCTCAACTAAAATTATTTTATACCTTCTTTGTACAAATAAAATATTTTAGAATTATGTTAGCATTTTTGAGAGTTAAATTTTACTAAATAATAATAAAATCAATTTTCTATAAGGTAAATCACAAAGTAGTAAATAATTTAAATAAATATGACGACAATTAGAGAGATTTCTTGTTTGATAAGAGTTGATGAAACGTAAATGTTAAAAGTTAGGTTCGTTCTGTTTGCGCTAATATCGATTGGTGATCTTTGAAGTGAGCACGTGGTGCTTTGAAGTATCTTATTTTTGCTTTTTGTGGAAGCAAATTTTCTGGAAAAAAAGTGATTTTTCCTTTGGCGTGTGCCATTTCAAGTTTTCTGGAAGAGGACTGCTTTTCCTTTGGCGTGTGCACTTTATAGAAGCGATTTGAGATTTTTATATAGTTCTAGCACGTGGTTGCTTTTGCCGTATCTCATATTTGCTTTTTTGTGGAAAAAAGTTTTCCGTAGAAGATGTGTACTTTTCCTGTGCCGTAGGGTCTTTTTATAAGCCTTGTTTCCTTTGCCGAGTGATTTTTTATTGGCTTGTGCTTCTTCGATGGATGATATTCGAGAACAGAGCACGTGTAATTTTGCGATTTTGGACTTTAAAAAAGGTAATATGTAACTTGATTTTGTTCTGGAAGTTAGTACAAAGAAATAACTAGTTTATTTAAATTAGTTTTTCCTGCTTTCTGAGTTTTTGTAGTAAATTTTAATAGTTATTAGAAATTATTTTCTTTATGATTACGAATGCCGAAGACGCCATTATGCTCACAAGATTTCCAAGTTAATATTGTTGAATGTAACAAACCATTTTTCATGTTTTTTTTTGCTTAATAATTATAAAATATACTGTCAATTATCATAAAAAAACTGACATTAAAAAATAAATAATATTGACAAGTAGTAAAATGATGTGATTTCATTATCCCAAAAGTATTAAAGAATACATTAAATACATAATAAACAATACAAATAAACGAACAGGTTATGGGCCCAGTGAGTACTCTAGCTATAAAAATACAAGTTCTTCAAAAGAATTCTGAAACAGTGTAAGGCGTGGTCGTGGATGAGTCATTACCACAAAGATGGGCTCAAAGGAAGAAATATATTCCGTCTCTAAACTCATCGATGCTGCATCCTATACCTTGTGGGAATTCGAAATACAAATTCTCTTCGAGGCAAAACAATTAATGTCCGTCGTGGATGGCACATCAACACTGGAAGAATGCGACACAGATACCAAGAAAATTGAAATATGAAAATGCAAAAATGCAAAGTGCAAAAAACATCATCTTAAGAACAATAAGTTCAGAAATGAAGAACCATGTTATGACTTCAAAAACTGCAAAAGAAATATTTGAAGCTCTACAGAAGGTGAATAAAAAAGATACTGAACTGGCAAAGAACTAATTGTTGTCACAATTCTACAGTTTCAGTTATGACAAATCAAGTGATGTTAGGGCTAATACATCATGCCTACAAAATCTGTCATTTAGACTTAATAATATTGGAGTTAATATCGATGATGTGATGCTGATAGCCAAAATCTTGCAAAGTCTTCCAGACAAATTCAAACATTTTGGAAGTGCATGGGACTCTACTCCATCAGGAGACAGAACCTTGGCAAATCTTAAATCTCGATTGCTGAAAGAAGAGGATCAACTAAAAGAAAACTATAATCAGGACACAAAAGTAGCATTCAAAGCAACATACAACACCAAAAAGAATAAAGGCAAGTCCAGCTTCTGTGGCAAAGAAAGATATTGGGTCAGAGATTGCAGAAATAAATTGAAAAATAAAACAGAGGAATCATCATTCAAGCAATGCAAGAAGTGTAATAAGACTGGACACACAGAATCTGAATGCTGGAAAGGAAAAACTTTCTCAACTTGTAAATATTGCAAGAAAGACAACCATCCAGAAGAAAAATGCAGATATAAAGAAGATCATGAAAATAGAAGACAAGATAGAAGTAACATGAATATTATAGCGAGTTACCTAACAGAATCATACCTATCCAATAAAGAAGTTCATCTGAATAACAAATTTGTATGTGACAGTGGAGCTACTGGTCATATGATTTGTGAAAAATATCAAAGAGACTGAAGAAATAAAAATAGGCTGTGCCAAAAAGGGATCTGGATTAACTTTTAATCTGGCAGGCAAAGTTAAAGGCACTAATGTAACCTTGACAAATGTTGCATATGTACCAAACTTGACAAGAAACCTCCTATCTGAGAATACAATTACAAATAAAGGTGGAACAGCAGTATTCACAGAAAATGAAGTGAAGATAATACATGGTGAGGTTACATATAAAGAAAAAGATGTTGTAATGCAAGGTAAGAAGACAGAAAATGGTCTATACAATATAGACTTTGAAAATCAAAGTAAAGAAGAAGCTCTCATCACACAAGAAAAGGCTCTTGAGTGGCACAACAAATTGGGACATATAAATTTCAATGATCTTAAGAGAGTGCCACAATTTGTAATGGTGCATGTAATTCGTTACAGAAATGCAACACAAGAGTTCTGGGAATCATGCATTATTGCCAAAATGATAAGAAAACCATTCAATACCATCAGACATAGATCAGGACGACCGCTAGAGGTCATTCACACAGATCTCTGCGGAAAAGCATCTCCTATCACATATGATGGTGAAGAGTACTTCCTCACTTGTTTGGACGATTATACACATTTTCTAAGTGTTTCTTCTGAGACATAAAAGTGAAACTGAAGAATACTTAAGATAGTTTATAAATGAAGCAGCTCATTTTAATTTAAAAACCAAAAAGATTAGATGCGACAATGGAGGAGAGTACATAAGCAATGAATTTAAAAATTGGCGCAAAGAAAAAGGAATTATTTTGGACTGGACTATCCCACATACCCCTTAATTAAACGGAACTGCCGAGAGAGTGAACCTGACACACATGAACCGAGTACGTGCAATGCTTCACAAATCTCAGGTTAATACAAAGATGTGGGGATTTACTGTACTCACAACTGCATATTTATTTAATAGAAGTCCTATATCAGCTATGAAAAACACTCCGGCAGAAGCTTGGTATGGAAAGAAACCTGACCTATCAAACCTTCAACAGTTTGGGTCAATAGTATACACTAAAAATTTGGGATACCTGAAGAAACTAGAAGATAGAAGCTAAAAAGTAATTTTTGCAGGATATGCACCAAATGGGTACAGAGTGTGGAACCCACTGACCAGGAAAATGTACATCTCAAGAGACATTAAATTAACAAATTTGTTTGAGCCAGTAAAAACTGGTCAACTCAACAGAAGGAGTAAGCACCTTGATGTTCGTTATCATTTTATTTCAGAAGAATACCACAACAAACAATTTGAAATCAAATACTGTCCTACATATAGGCAGCTAGCGGACATACTAACAAAACCCTTTGGGACCAATAAATATCCCCAAATCAGGGATATCATTTGTGTGAAATGTTTAAATTGACATTTTAAGAATTTCTATGTTAATCATTATTTTTATTACTTATTTTAGGGAGTGAATTTCTACTCAATATGGAACTATGCTAGAGCTTTATTTTTGTTTATACTCAATATCTTCATAATCATTTTATTATGTTGAAAAATTCAAATGTTAAGAGAGTGTGTTGAATGTAACAAACTATTTTTCATGTTTTTTTTTTGCTTAATAATTATAAAATATACTTAAAGGTACTATTCGCTACTCAGGTAAATCTGAATTGTAATTGGTCTATCACCTGACAATTATCATAAAAAAACTGACATTAAAAAATAAATAATATTGACAAGTAGTAAAAAGATGTGATTTCATTCTCACAAAAATATTAAAGAATACATTTAATACAAAATAAACAATACAAATAAACGAATATATATATATATATATATATATATATATATATATATATATATATATATATATATGTCCGGATAGGTTTCCGCGTTCATGACTATTTTTAGGGTTGAACCGCGTCTGGAAATTTGTTTATTTCGACGTTTCGGCTTCGATTTTGAAGCCATTTTCAAGAAGTAGAAAGTAAATTTTGGGATGAGAAGTGATTTTCACACTGAGGTCTCAATCTGCCTACTCCTCAGGTGTAGTCACGAAGTAAGACCCCGGCGTCAAGTCACAAAATCCCTAAACCTTACCGGAGTGACTACACCTTCTACTTCTTGAAAATGGCTTCAAAATCGAAGCCAAAACGTCGAAATAAACAAACTTCTAGACGCGGTTTAACCTGAACTTTAAGTATTACATATATATATATATATATATATATATATATATATATATATATATATATATATGCAAAATTTATAGAAAACTATAATATTATTATAGTAGACTATAAACATTTTTCGAGAGCGTCAATAGATGGGAAAAATGTATAACTGATTTTTAAAATATATATGTATATATTGTGAAGATCCTATTTTTATAAGGATGCATTCGGTTAAATATCGGTTTTGACCAAATCAAACTTTGGATTGATGCAAGTATTTTCAGTTCAAATTAAAATCGTTAGACACAAAAGTGTGAAACATAGAAACAGGATTTTTTTTAGCTAAATTCTGAATTGATTATTTGTGGAGATAAGGGACAAATTTTTTATACAATAGGCGTTTGCCAAATCTCTTGTTAAGATTGTCTCCGTGCTTGGGAAATAATCAATTCAGTCCATTGACTGAATAGTCTTTATGTTGAGATCACTCTTATTCGAATTACAAGTCCTTCACTTATTTATTTTTTTCTTTATGATCTACACCTCGGTAGATTCTTGTATTCATAAATGAATGACATTTAATGTTCAGTAATATTATTATAATAATATGTACTTTAACGACATACTTAGTACTTCTAAATTGTATAAACTAAGTTGAGTTTAAACATTCTGGCTAAATATACGTCTAGACTCTAGAGAGACCAAATTGACACTCCAGTCGAGGACACTGCTGCTTAATATATTTTTAGGACATTGAGTATTCAAAGTGTCCTGAGTTCCTGATTTAGAAGGAGACATCCAGGTATAAATTTCTGACTAGAGACTCCAGGTATGGACGCAGTCTGACGAATTGAGTAGTTGGACTCTCATCCTGGGCATCAAAGTTCTTTGTGTTACTGAAAGTACTTGTTACTAGATACCTAAATTCTGGACAATTAAAGTTGAGTAAGTGTCATTTTTTTATCTGTGATCAGAAGAGACTCAAAGTTTTAGGCAAAATTATATCGTTGACCCAGTTTATCATTAATAATAATTAAAATTGTTCTTTTGGGAAGTATTTTGTAAATGAACTGTGGATTGTTAAAATAGTAATAGGTATACATAAATATCTCTCTAAATTTGTTCGGGTTTTGAAAATAATTTGCAAGAAGGTTCTGATTTCAACAAATTTGTTCGTTCATTTTTTATTGTACTTTGTACATTAGTATAAGTTGTAAATTACTATTTAAGAATTGCATAGTATTGTAAAAGGTTTTGTATTTTCACCTCAAGAAAATATATGGCGCTCTCAACTGTTCTTTCTTTTTCTTGCATTTGCTCATTATAAGTTTTAAATAAACATTTGATTTTTATTGAAAATTGAATTTAACAATTTTTCTCACGACCCTTCCGAATGTAGAGCAGCTGAAAGGCTAATAAAAAAATAAGTTGTACGAAATTTTTTTTATTTTTTATTTTTGCTACAATAGTCAGTTCACTCATTTCAAACGACCTTCACGAAACTAGGTGAACGGGTGCAAGATTGAATTCATTAAACCAGTGGTATACAATGATTTTTGATGGTGTTTCATCGACATACCAAGAATTTATAGTTAAACGATGGACTGTTGTTCAGATAATCCACATTCAAAGTTGTGAATAATAACCATAAAAAAATGTTCACGAGTTGATCTAATTTCCCAAGATATAAATGCAACTATGGTAACACTATTAACTTACCTGTAACACAAACAGTAACGAATTTCGAACCAAAAATTCCTTTAGAAGCATATCTGCTTAAATTGGGGTATAAATTTTGGTAATAGCCAGCCATAATACATTCTTGAGACGACAGCAGATGGCTGTCGATATTCCTGACGTATTTAACAGTGCCTTTTTGAACATCCTCTGCTAAAAGATCTGTAAATATCCAGCCTACACGCCTTAAGCCTAAAAATGCTGCCATTTGCTCTATAATTTCTTCTCGATCGTCTGGAAGAAGGCGTATTGAGTCTCTTGAACTTTCTTGAGGTGGCTCGTATATGGCCACTACATTTGCTTTTATTCCTAAAATAATTAGAGATATTGATGATCTATTTATTTTATGGAAATTCATTTTAACTATACTGAGATAAAATAAAACACTTTTCGTCAATTTCCACAACATGTATTTAAATTATACGAGCGGTTTCGACTATAACGTCATTGTCAAGTAAATATGAACATAACAGGTAAACCTACTTTTATCTAGTCCTTAAAGGTTAAGAAGTGGAGAGGGGTTGAGGTCTAATTGATTATTTACAGTTAGGAATTTGGGGTTTTTCTTAAGCTTATTGATTTCTAAACTTTCTAACAGATTCATTGTGATTCCTTTATTGCAGGTATGCAGAATTTTGAAATCTTCTATTGTAATTTCATGACTTATATTTTTAATATGTTCGAATATTGCAGATTTAGTATCGGAAGAAATATGTTCTTTAAAGCGTGATTCGAAATTTCGACCGGTTTGTCCAACGTACGCCGTTGGGCATTCCCCACATTCTATTCTATAGACTCCCGATTTTTTATATTTGTCCATTTTTTGTTTAGCATTGAATAATAATTTGCTTAAGTTCAACCCACTTGAAAATGATGTATTAAATTTTGAAAAATAGTTGCAAATATTGTTTGATAATTGGCCAATATAACTAATACTCGCATATCTTCTTTCTGGTTTTTTCATTATGGAGTATAGTAACCGAGAAGTTCGTTGCTGCACTTTACGATTAATAATTCGGTTTAAAAGGTGTATAGGGATATTATTATTTGAATTTATTTGAATGTATAGTAACAGAATTTTGCGATCTTCTTCAAACTTGCTTATCCCAAAATTATTTCCAATATGAATAATCATTTTTTAATCAAAAGTCAGGCCTCCCCATAGGTTCTCCACTTAGTCCTATATTTGCAGATATATTCATGAATAATTTGGAAAAATCAATTATGAATAATAGACTCTCATATAAACATATCCTCTTCTGGTACCGTTATGTTGACGATATTTTAGTAGGCTTTCAAGGTTCAAGTAGACAAATAGACCAGTTTTTGAATAACATTCATAATAACAAAGAATTCACTGTAGAAAAGGAAGATAATAACTGCATAAATTTCCTAGATTTGACAATATCAAAACAACATAATAAACTTTCATACAATATCTATAGAAAAAACACTTTTACAGATGTAACTATTCCAATGGAATCTTTCAATCATTTAAATCACAAATTAGCAGCCTATAATTCAATGATTCACAGAGCCTTTTCCACCCCTCTATCAGATAAAGACTTCAATACAGAAATTAATAAAATAAAACAAATAGCTTCAGATACTAATATCCCTATACACCTTTTAAACCGAATTATTAATCGTAAAGAGCAGCAACGAACTTCCCGGTTATTATACTCCATAATGGAAAAACCAGAAAAAAGATATGCGAGTATTAGTTATATTGGCCAAATATCAAACAATATTCGCAACTATTTTTCAAAATTTAATATAACATCATTTTCAAGTGGGTTGAACTTAAGCAAATTATTATTCAATGCTAAACAAAACAGACAAATATAAAAAATCGGGGTCTATAGAATTTATTTATTTATTTATTTATCGTATGGCATACATCACATAAAATATTGTATAAGTTAACAGGACAACATATAGCACAATGTACAAACAGTGTAAAAATGTAAAGTATAAAAACACGAAAATATAGCATAATTACAGTTGAATGTCTAAGTTGTTAATATAATCAATTGATTCTGGTGTCGCTGTCAGGAACTCATTTGGCTGACCTCCATATGCCCTCAGGTTGCAATCTTCCGTGATGTGGCGGATCGTCTGCCTTTCAGCGCCGCAGTCACACTGTGGGGAGGGTATTATGTTCCACTTGTAGAAGGCATCGGCACACCTGCCGTGGTTGGTCCTAATCCGGTTAAGTGCTACCCATGTCTTGCGTGGTAGTTCAAAGCCGGCTGGGGGAGTTGTTATGCACGGCATGTTGAGAAATTCTATAGAATAGAATGTGGGGAATGCCCAACGGCGATCGTTGGAAAAACCGGTCGAAATTTCGAATCACGCTTTAAAGAACATATTTCTTCCGATACTAAATCTGCAATATTCGAACATATTAAAAATATAAGTCATGAAATTACAATAGAAGATCTCAAAATTCTGCATACCTGCAATAAAGGAATCACAATGAATCTGTTAGAAAGTTTAGAAATCAATAAGCTCAAGAAAAACCCCAAATTCCTAACTGTAAATAATCAATTAAACCTCACCTCTCTCCACTTTTTAACCTTTAAGGACTAGATATAAGTAGGTTTACCTGTTACGTTTATATTTACTTGACAATGACCTTATAGTCGAAACCGGTCGTATAATTTAAATACATGTTGTGGAAATTGACGAAAAGTGTTTTATTTTATCTCAGTATACCTAAAATAATTATTCAAATTACATAAAGTTATCCATGATTTCAGAAAAATTTTCAACAAAAATTGTTTGACGTTATACTCGCAGAGGGCAAAAATTAAAATTTGTCATTGGGACAAAAGATTAATCTTAAAATTATGAAATTATGAAAAGTTTTTTTGGATTTTTAAATTAATTGCAGCATTAAAAATTAAAATGTCATAATTTGTATATTAAAATAATTAAATAATAAATAACTTAGTAAAAGTAGGCTGTCAGCTCGAGGCCACTTTTTGTCAGACAGATAGAAGAAGAAGCTATGACGTCATCATTTTTTAAATATTATTTTGGTCCATAGGGGGTAGAGGTAAGGAGAACAACATATGTGTTAAAAAAAATGCACTAAAAGTGTATTAAATTAAGATGGCGTTACTGTTTTTAAAAAGAGCACCCAAGGTTTTGAAAAAAAAGGACAAGAGATGTTGAGCAACTTTTTACTGCATAATTGTTTTCTTTAAAAAATTATTGCATATCTATTTCGCTTTGACATACTCCACTTCAGCTAAATTTAGATCTATCACGTCTACCAGCGCCACCTTTATACAGACAGAGTCACGAATCATTAGACATCATAATCTATTTGATGCAAACGTTGACATCGGCACCATTGCAAATCTGTTTATCCCTGATCGCCTAGCGTCAAAACAACTCATTGGGGACATATGATTGTTTTCGTTCGTATCAAAAATGCGAAATGACCTACCCTCAAACTAATGCAGAAATAAATGTTATTGTTTTGGTTTGTTTTTATTCTAAAGGTATAAAAGAGGAGTTCGTTAGTAAATTGACCGAGAAATTTGACAGTTTAGATAAAACATAGGAGGTTGAAGAATTGTGAAAGCCATTAAAAAAAGGAATCGTGGATATTGCTATTGAAGTGTGTGGTGTAAGTAAAAGAAGGAAAGAAATTACAGAAAATGTGCGTACAGGTTCAAAAAGCAGTGTCAGAGAACAAAAAAGCCTGGCTGGATTAACTAGCTAAAAAAGCCAATCAAAGAAGGCAAAAGGCAACGATTGAGGATGTAAACAAGGCAAAGAATGAGTATAAAAGGTTAAAAGGTGTGGCAAGAAAGAACAAGAGTGATAAAGATGCATTTGATAGAAGGTTATCTGACGATTTCCAAAACAATATTAAACTCTTCTGGAAGTCCATAAGAACAGCCAGAGGTAAAAATACTACCTCGCAACTGAAAAAAATCAGAAACCAAGATGGTAGTATGGTAAAAGAAGAGAAATGCGTATTAAAGAGATGAAAGAAATACTTCGAAAGTTTATTTGAGAAAATGGAGGCCCCATTCGGAGACATGGATGAAATTTGCAATAAAAGTGAAATTAGTACGACAGAAATTGTGGAAGCGTTGAACAGTATGGAAGTGGGTGAAGCTGCTGGGTACGACAGGATAACAGTTGAAATGCTGAAGGCTGGACAAAGCGTGGTAGCTAGTCTGCTGTACCACCTTTTTAACCTTTGCTGGAGGAGTGGTAGCGTACCAGACGCCTGGTGCAAGGCCGTTATCGTTCCGCTTTACAAGTGAAAAGGTTCGCAGCAGGACTGTAAGAACTACCGAGGTATTAGTTTACTCAGCATAGTCAGCAAACTGTATGCAAATATATTTATTAAAAGAGTAACGAATGAAACTGAGATAATATGGGATGTGCAAGCAGGATTTAAAATAGTAAGGAGATGTATGGATCAGGTCTTTTCATTACGAGGTATAGTCGAAAAATTCTTGGCCAGAAGTCAGGTCTATTGCGGTTGAAAGGTGTGGCAAAAGAGGTTGTGGCCAAAGAGGTTGTGGCAAGAAAGAAGGAGAGTGATAAAGATGAATTTGATAGAAGGTTATTTGACAATTTCCAAAACAATATTAAACACTTCTGGAAGCCAGAAGTTTAAATATACTACCTCGCAACTGAAAAAAATTAGAAATTAAGATGATACTATGGTAAAAGGATAGGAACAGGTATTAAAGAAATGAAAGAAATACTTCAAAAGTTTATTTGAGAAAGAGGATACACAAGTACAGCCACCATTCGGAGACATGAGTGAAAGTTGCAATAAAGGTGAAATTAGTACGAGAGAAATTTTGGAAGCGTTAAACAGTATGAAATTGGGTACGACACGATAACAGTTGAAATGTTGAAATGGACAACACGTGGTAGCTAGTCTGTTGTACCGCTTATTTAACCTTTGTTAGAGGAGTAATAGCGTACCAGACGACTGGTGCAAGGCCGGTCGGCAAAATGTATGCAAAGATATTGATTAAAAGAGTAACGAATGAAACTGAGAAGATAATATGGGATGTACAAGCAGGATTTAGAAAAGGAAGTAGATGTATGGATCAGGTCTTTTCATTACGAGGTATAGTCGAAAAATTCTTGGCTAGAAGTCAGAAGGTCTAATGCGCTTTTATAGACTTGGAAAAGGCCTATGACAGAGTGAATTGTGGTCGACATTGTCTATGTATGGAGTGAGCGGTAGTTTAATACGAGCTCTGAAATCACTTTACAAGGATTCCACAGCTTGTGTCAGGATAAACGGAGCTTGCACGGACTGGTTTAACATCGAAAAAGGTGTAAGACAGGGATGTGTGGCTTCGCCATGGCTGTTTAACTTATACATAGACGATTGTTTAAAAGATTTGAAAGAGAGTGCGTATGGATTGAAAATTAATGATTTGTTCGTCAAATGCCTTCTTTACGCGGATGATCATGTTAAATTAGCTTCAAAGAGGAGTTGCAGACGATGGTTAATGTAATGCATGATGCCGTGAAAATTAAAGGGATGAAAATAAATGCAAGCAAAACGAAAATAATGGTTTTTTGAAAGAGAAGAAAGCATGACAAACTGTGGAGTTTCAATTGAGGGAGAAAGAGTAGAACAAGTAATGAATTTGTGTACTTGTGTTAAAGTTTACTAGAGATGGAAAGTATGACAGTGACATTAAGCGAAGGGTGTTGGGAGAAAAACAAATGAATGGAACATTGCATAGCTTTATGAATAGCCAGAAAGTGTCAAAAAAAGCACGTCTGGCGGTGCATAGAGGCGTGTTGGTTCCTACACTTATGTATGGTAGTGAATGTAGAGTTTGGCAGAAGAAGCATGAAAATAGGATTAATGCTGCGGAGATGAGTAGTCTGAGAAGTATAGCCGGAGTGACTCGGTTGGATAAAGTAAAGAATAGTGAGATAAGAGAACGCTGTGGTGTAAAAGAAGATGTGGTTACAAAGATAGATAAAGGAATGCTTAGATGGTTTGGACACGTAGAAAGGATGGGTGAAGGAAGATTGACGAAACAAATTTATAAGGCGAGTGTCAATGGACAAGTCGGTAGAGGTCGACCTCGGAGAACATATCTCGATCAGATCAACATTGTTTTGAAGAAAGGCCAGGTCAAGAGTACCAACAACCGACGAGCATGTATGAGAGCACTGATGAAAGTAGAGGAAGCAAAAGATGTGTGTACGAACCGTAGCAAGTGGAAGGAAGTGGTCTCTGCCTACCCCTATGGGAAAAAGGCGTGACTTTATGTATGTATTTCAGGTACCTAGTTACATACAACATAATAAATTAAAAATAATAAAAACAAAGTCCTTTATTATTATATTACATATTTTAATTTTCATAGTATTAAACTTAAATAAAACCAAAATCACACTACAGAACTACAAAATAATTAATTACGCGCAAACTGGCAAATAAAACCCAGAACAATAGACGATAAGCAGCAAGCAGCGACGATATTTGTCCAGTTTAACAATGTTGCCGGTTAAAGTATTTGCTCTTAATTAATGAAACTAAGCCGACATGATTACTAGTTACAATGCATAAAAATAGACCATTACATTTACTTTTCCCTGAAATAAATAATGTTACGAATTGCAGTCCGTCCCTGTCCAATTGATAGCCTCGAGGCGACGGCGCGTCAATCACAATGAAAAAAAGTTTTGTTTTCTAACAACAAACGCACTATATTTTAGGAAAAAATCTTCTCGTTGGTCTCTCGTTCTTCCAGAATGGACGTCACCATTCTCGAATAGTTTGTTTGTCCATATAAAAAGGAATGTCGCTAATCTAGTTTTTAGTTTTTAAGTTTTAGTTCGAAGTCAGTTATTTATAAAGTTTTACAAAGAGATTGTATAGAGATTGTAATTATCTAAGTGATTGTAAAAATTTACAGAAATTGTTTAGTTAGTATACTGAGTGTTTAAAAATCACCGAACCCAAGAGTTTATTGCAACAATAAATGTTAGAATAATCTGCATTGTATTATTGAATTTTATTTAAATACAACGTGTTTTTATGTCATTTCTGTTGTTAATGATTACAAAATCAGAGGAAATTATTGAATGGAAAGAGTTGGCAATATTACTGAAACCATTCCTATCCGCTATGGTCTGGAACGTAAGGAAGTGGAACTCGATACATCCCCTCGCCTAGGTGCAAGTATATTCCGCTACAACGTTGCCAAAGATACATCTTTAAGTCTCTTTGTAACTCTGTCTGTAAACCGCATTTTGGTGAATACTTTTTCAATAAAAGTCCCATACAAGATATAAAATTCATTAAATAATAAATAACCTAATACAAGTGGGATTAAGACCACTTTTTGACAGACAGCTAGAAGAAAAAAAGCCTATCTGTTGCTGACGCTGACATCAGGTGACGCGAAACCATAAGATTGTCCCCTACCAAATTTTGCTTAAACGCGCTTGAAGAAGAATATTTAGTTGCTTTTTTTTACTTGAGATATAACCACATCTTAAAAGATTACAAAAAAAAGCACTTACCCAAAGGAACATCAGAATGAATTTCATAGTTTCCGTAAAGGAAACCAATTCTTTGATGACCAGTAATTCTCCAATAGTTCAAAAATCTTTCAACTAGATTTGTATTTTCAAACGTAACATTGTCAACATGTCTGTAAGCCTGAAAAAAAGTAAAAAAGAATAGGTTTGATTTAATTAATAAATAAAAGTTATGGTACAAAAGATCTGAAGTTTAAGACCTAGAGGTTTAAAAAGTGCTGGGTTATACATGAACAAGCAATGTTTCGAGAAGATACACCAGTCGAAATAATAGGACGATCAGGGACTATGGAGTTTGGAGTGGTTACTTGGGCAGGTAACAGGTAGTAAAGGTGTATAAAATAGTACCCCAATTTCCTTAGGGTATAAACTTCAATTTTTTTAAATTTTCTTCGGTATAATATCATAATCGCGCTATCCATTGCCGGACACTTAACACAGTTGCAACCCCCTGCCAGACACCCTTAAATTTAAAAATTTATAATTAATTAATTAATTAATTTAGAAGTCCAATATTCTTTGAATATAAATTGAATAATATAGTTCTTAAAAGAGAAAAATTTATTCGCGATCTGGGAGTTAAATTTGATAGCGAAATTAATTTTAATCTTCAAGTATCAGAAATTGTGGCAAAAAGTCTTAAAATGCTAGGTTTTGTGTTGAGAATTTCTACTGATTTTTCAATTAAAACAAAAAAGATTTTATATTGTGCTTTCGTAAGATCCATTCTTGAGTATTGTTCGGTTATATGGGACCCATATTATAATGTAAATATCGATTTGATTGAGAATGTTCAAAAGAAATTCTTGAGGAATTGTGCTTTTCACTTTGGTATTCAACGAAATGAATATGAGTACAGTCAACTCTTAACCAAGTTAAATATAAAATCATTGGAAGATAGGAGAATTTCTATGAACTTGAGTTTCCTCTTCAAAATAATAAATAATGTGATCAACTGCCCAGAACTACTTCAACTAATAACTTTTCATATCAAACAAAAAGATACGAGAAATCCTGATATTTTTCATATAAATTATTTCCATACCAATTATGCTATGAAGAGTCCGATTCCTCGTATTCTGAAGCTAGGAAATGAATGTCATAATAACATAGATTTGTTTAATGTGTCACTTCAGGTCTTTAAAAATCAATTGGAAAGGCTATAGCGTTTCCGAAACTTTTCATTACCTTACCATTTTCTTTTGTATGTACCGGATTGGTTACATAATTTTCTTTGTTAATACCAGATTTGTTTCATCTTTTAGTAATATAGTAACTAGACATAAGGATTCATTAATACTTTGTATTTCACACTTCGCTAAATGTTTTGTAAAATTCTAGTGTAGACATTAGACATAAGAGTTCAATAATATTTTATAGTTTATCACACTTTGTTAAATGTAAATTGGCTTTGCCGTTAAATAAATAAATAAATAAATTATACTTACGTTATAGTATAAAAGCTGCATTTTATATATGATACTTGGTGACCTATAAAAAAGTTGTTATCATAGCAGCCGGGCAGTTTTAACATTTTTTACATCTTGCCAAACACATTGAAAGTCTGCTGTAGGAGCGAGCGCGAGGCAATAACTGTTCTAGTGGGTGCGAGTGAGTTAGGGAGTTTAGTCTATTGCGATCTTTTACTGCGCGCCATCCGTCATTTATATGATGTGTTGAACTATTATGCGTGCATCCTACGTTTTATTGTTGATATTTAAGTTTGTAAAATAAAAGTGTAGTTTTAGTAAAGTGTTATCATGGGAGATATATTAATTTGTTGTATTTGTAATAAAAGTGATGGTAAAATAATATTGTTCTCGGAGGAAACGAAGAAAAAATGTCGAACTGTTTTGAAAATAAAAAAAAAAACATAACCTTCAATAGAAAGACATTAATTTGCCAGATGTGTATACAGATAATGGTTATCACCGGAAATGCTATAATGTATTTACAGGACTTAAAAAATATTTAACTTTTGAACCTGTAAATTTAAGAAAAACAGTAAAAAACAAAAATTAGCCAGTGTTTCTATATACAATACCTCTTTGAGTTGACCACAGATTCATTTCATTTACAGTCTTTACCACAGAATCTTCAATAATATCCCTTTTACTTTGTATTAGATCGTTATGAACGTAAAACTATTTTTACATTGAATTTCTTAAATGATCGCAATAGACTAAACTTCCTTTCTCACTCGCACCCACTAGAACAGCTATTGCCTCGCGCTCGTACCTACAGCAGACTTTCAATGTGTCTGGCAAGATGTAAAAACTATTAAAACTGTCCGGCTACTATAACTTTTTTTTATAGGTCCCCAAGTATCATATATAAAATTCAGCTTTTATACTATAACGTAAGTATTATTATTTTTTTTTTAAATTTAGGGGTGTCTGGCAGGGGGTTTAAACTGTGCTAAGTGTCCGTCATAGCGTGATGTCTGATGTCATTCCGAAATAAATATAAAAAAATGAAGTTTATACTCTAAGGAAATTGTGGTACTATTTCATACACCTTTAATACCTGTTACCTGCCCAAGTAACCACAATCCAAACTCCATAGTCCCTTATGGTTCTTACCTGTGTTGATCACATGCACAAAGAAACTTTCAGCTTTTATAAAATAAGAAGGGTCTGGCGGTCGCGGACAATAGGTTATATTGGGTCAGACAAGATACACACTATGTAATCTTCAGGCTGCATCCTGAATGGGCCAATGTCTGGCACAATCAACCTATCATAAATTTTTATGATAGACTTCAACGATATTGCGTGACGTCCGTCAAGAGTTTATTTAGGTGCTTTTGATATCTTTTAGTGCAAACATAGTTATACAGGGTGTCCCGATAAGATTGGTCATTAATTATATCACATATTCTGAGGTCAAAAATAGGTTGATTAAACCTATATACAAAAGTGGACACAAAAAAGTTACAGGGTGATTTAGTTAAGAATTTAAATTAATTTTTTTTACAATGCTCTATAACGCTTTAACGTTAATGTATGAAAATACTAGTATACTGTTACATATTTCAGCGGATAAATACGCCCCTGTCTTATTATCTGGCCCAGGCGGTGTATCGTCCACACAAAGGCGCATATTTCTTTTGCGGCATCAGAACGCCCCATATTTTAGCAAATGATTTATAGCCGCGGGCGGCAAGAATTGTCGAGATAATTCCTCGTTCTTCCAGTTAGACGTCCCCTTTCTAGAATAATTAATTTGTACGTATATATGAAGATAGCGGCCGCGAAAGTTTTTAGTTGGAAGTTAATTATAAAGTGTTATAAAAAGATTGTATAGAATTTGTGACTAAGTGATTTGTAAAGTAATTATTTATTGTATAGAGATTAGAATAAATTATTTAGATTTTGTACTGAGTGTTTAAAATCATCGAACCCAAGAGTAAATATCGCAACAATATGATAACCAATAAATTGGAAACAGTCGCATTTAATTATTATTTATTATGGATTTTTTAGGGGATTAACACACCATTTACCCCCAATTTTTTTTAGGGGTTATAATTCAACAAAATATGGAATGCCATTGGAATCAAACGTCTATCCTTAAACTTTTTTGTCTCTTTATTATTTCTTGGTAAACATTTTGGTTTTGAAGATGCAACCACCCTTTAAAATGTGAATTTCAAAATATTGAATATTTAATCTCTACATTTTCACAAATATTGAAAACAACTTTATTATTAATATACAATTTATAAAATAATAAATAAGATAATAAAAATCTAATGTAATACATATTGCTAATTAATTTTTTTGTACAAGTTATTTCGAGTTAATTTCGTATATCTACTATGTGGAATATAGTACCTACTAATTATTACATGTAAAAATTGAGTAGGCGCTGATTGATAACTGTCAAGAGTATTTGTTTGTTTTGTATCTCGGAAATGGCAGATATGCACTTAGTTTTAGATAAAGGTACCATTATGAAAATAGCAACAGATACGTCAAACATAACGTTGGTAGTTCGTTCACTCAGAAAAAAATCCCGGTTTCTTAAGAAATATTAAACATTAAACTAATATTTTTATTTATTGTGATATAGAAACATTGTATATTTACAGAGAAACATTTAGAGTTTTGATTTAAGTTAAATTAGTGAAGTGATTTGTGTTACGGAAGAGTAAGTGTATTTTAAGAAAAGATTTACTGGATTATCCCGTGGAGTAAGTGTGTTTTATCAAAATATTTGCTGGAATTTCAGTACATATAATACATTTATCTAGCAGATTTTTAAAAATTTTTATATTGTTTGTGGATTTTTGTAACGTTTAATTTATTTCTGGCTTGATTAAATATACTATATACATTTATTTTGTAAAAATTTTATTTTATTTGCTGGAGTTTCCCGAAAATGCTAAATATATTTCCTGATGGTTTTTATATTTTCTGTCAGATCAAGATTTTTTAAGGTTAATTTTTTCATTTGTATGTATTTTATTTTAGTATAAATTGTATTTATCTCATGGAAAGCTATGAGTAATAGTCGTATCAACTATAACCAAAACGATAGCGATAGGGGTCGCCACCTGTCATGTCATGCTTCCTAGGTGGCGAAAGGTGGACTGCGGATAGGTACTTTGCTACTTTGAATGTGAGGGGAGGATTGAATGATAAAATTCATGAAATTTACACGATGATAAAAAAAGACGGATTGATGTTCTTTGTGTGAATGAAACCAAGCAAGCAAGCAAGCAACACAACACATGGACCTTATACAGCCTACTGGTCAGAAGTTCCGGAAACCAGTAGAGGTTCTCAGGGCGTTGGTGTGATACTCTCTACTAGAATGAATGAATGACTTTGAATGTGTAAGCACTCTGGGTGAGGCTGAAGGTTGGTCTTACTCGTATATTTTTGCTAGCGGTTTATGCCCCACAAGATGCGCAGTGGAACCAATCTTTAATAGCCCAAAAAGAGAGGCGGGAGTTTTAGAATAGTGTGAAAGATTTTCTAAATAAGTGTAACCAGAATGAAAGAATTGTTATGTTGGGTGATTTTAATAGTTGGGTAGGAGTAAAGAGTGATGGATATGACAGTGTTCTGAGAATGTACGGTGACGGCAGAGTAAATTAAAACGGAGAAAGTCTACTTGAAGTATGTTTGGAGTGGAATCTTGTGGTAACAAACACAATGTTTAACTATAAAAGGATCCACTTGTACACAAGACAAGAAGAATACCAGAGAAGTATATTGATTTCGTAATTGCGGATGAAACATTGAAAAATAAATTAATGGACACACGGGCATACCACGGAGCAGGTATTAACACATACCATTCTTAGTAATAAGCCGAATAAGAGGTCTCTTTAATTTGACAGTTTAGATAAAACATATGAGGTTGAAGAATTGTGGAAGAAATCGTGGAAATTGCTATTAAAGTATGTGTAAGTGAAAGAATGAAAGAATGCAAGTTACAGAAAATGTGCGTAGGGTTTCAAAAAGCAGTGTCAGAGAATAAGAAAGCCTGGCTGGATTGACTAGCTAAAAAATCCAATCAAAGAACGCAAAAGGCAACGATTGAGGATGTAAACAAGGCAAAGAATGAGTATAAAAGGTTAAAAAGTGTGGCAAAAGAGGTTGTGGCAAGAAAGAAGGAGAGTGATAAAGATGAATTGGATAGAAGGCTATCTGACGATTTCCAAAACAATATTAAACTCTTCTGGAAGTCCATAAGAACAGCCAGAGGTAAAAATACTACCTCGCAACTGCAAAAAATCAGAAACCAAGATGGTAGTGTGATAAAAGAAGAGAAATGCGTACTAAAGAGATAAAAGGAATACTTCAAAAGTTTATTTGAGAAAGAGGACACACAAGTACAGGACCCATTCGGAAACATGAGTGAAAGTTGCAATTAGTACGACAGAAATTGTGGAAGCGTTGAACAGTATGAAATTGGGTAAAACTGCTGGGTACGATAGGATAACAGTTGAAATGCTGAAGGCTGGACAAAGCGTGGTAGCTAGTCTGCTGTATCACCTTTTTAACCTTTGTTGGAGGAGTGGTAGCGTACCAGACGACTAGTGCAAGGCCGTTATCGTGCCACTTTACAAGGAAAAAGGTTCGCAGCAGGACTGTAAAAACTACCGAGGTATTAGTTTACTCATCATAGTCAGCAAACTATATGCAAAGATATTGATTAAAAGAGTAAAGAATGAAACTGAGAAGATGATATAGGATGTACAAGCAGAATTTAGAAAAGGAAGGTCTTTTCATTACGAGGTATAGTCGAAAAATTCTTGGCTAGAAGTCAGAAGGTCTATTGCGCTTTTATAGATTTGAAAAAGGCCTATGACAGAGTGGTTAAGAGTGAATTGTGGACGACATTGTCTATGTATGGGGTGAGCGGTAGTTTAATACGAGCTCTGAAATCACTTTACAAGGATTCCACTGCTTGTGTCAGGATAAACGGAGCTTGCACGGACTGGTTTAACATCGAAAAAGGTGTAAGACAGGGATGAGTGGCTTCGCCATGGCTGTTTAACTTATACATAGACGATTGTTTAAAAGATTTGAAAGAGAGTGCGTATGGATTAAAAATGAATGATTTGATCGTCGTGATTTGATCAAATGCCTTTTTTACAGCGATAATCAAGTCATATTAGCGTCATCTGAAGAGGAGTTGCAGGCGATGGTTAATGTTATGCATGATTCCCTGAAAATCAAAGGGATAAAAATAAATGTATGCAAAACGAAAGTAATGAATTTTAAAAGAGAAGTAACCATGACAAAGGCATGATTAAAGGAGATAGAGTGGAACAGGTAAATGAGTTTGTATACTTGGGTTCAAAGTTTACGAGAGATGAAAAGTATGACAGTGACATTGAGCGAAGGGTGTTGGCAGGAAAACAAATGAATGAGGCACTGCATAGCTTTATGAACAGCCAGAAAGTGTCAAAAAAGGCACGTCTGGCTGTGCATTGCGGTGTTGGTTCCTACACTTATGTATGGTAGTAAATGTTGGGTTTGACAGAAAAGCATGAAAATAGGATTAATGCTGCGGAGATGAGTAGTCTGAGAAGTATAGCCGGAGTGACTCGGTTGGATAAAGTATAGAAGAGTGAAATAAGAAAACGCTGTGGTGTAAAAGAAGATGTGGTTACAAAGATAGATAAAGGAATGCTTAGATGGTTTGGACACGTAGAAAGGGTGGATGAAGGAAGATTGACGAAACAAATTTATAAGGCGAGTGTGAATGGACAAGTCGGTAGAGGTCGACCTCGTCGAACATATCTCGATCAGATCAACATTATTTTGAAGAAAGGTCAGGTCAAGAGTACCAACAACCGACTAGCATGTATGAGAGCAGTGATGAAAGTAGAGGAAGCAAAAGATGTGTGTAAGAACCGTAGCAATTGGTCTCTGCTTACCCCTACGGGAAAAAGGTGTGACTATATGAATGTATGTATGAAAATAGCGGTTGTATGTGATAATTTAATTTTCATTTTCTAATTAGGTGAATGTAATGGAAATGGTGCGGCGGCTACAAGGCGCTATGTTGAACATTTTTCCAATAGAAACGTAGCAGATAGGCATATGTTCCTGACTACTGACCAAAATTTAAGAGAATTAGGCAGTTTTAAAAATCAAGTTATTGGTAAAAGTGGTCGTCCAAAAGACGAATAAAGATGATATTGTGACGATTTCGAGATACGCCACTGGAATGTACATAAGCAAGCTGGGCGATATGGTGACGTCACATCCAATGACAAGGATGCTCCAGTACCTTTCCGACCAATCTGGAATTTTCGATAGAACACTTTGGATACGTCTAAAAGATTCTTTTCTCTTCTATGACTCAGCGTTGTATATAAATTGGCCTTCGTTCGCGGAGGTGAGTTAGTCAGTTTTCTAAAGTTTATTATTGTATTCGCTAGTTGACATAAATAAATGTGTAAATAAATTAGAATTTAAGTAAAAACGTTAATATAATAGAAATTGTTGGCGAGCATCGACACAAGCATGAGAAATGTAGCCGCTAAATTAGGAGTACCTCGTATGAAAGTATGGAGAACAGTTAAGGAGCAGTTACTTCACCCCTCACATATCACAGAAGTTTATTACTTCCCGAAGACTATGCTAAACGAATGGGAAGAAAATAGACGCAACGTAAATTTTATAAAAAATATTTTATTCACTGACAAAGCTACTTTCACAAGAAAGGGAGTTACTTATCACCATAATACGATATTTAATCTTGGGTTCGATGATTTTAAAAACTCATAACAAAAACTAAAACTAATTTCTATATGATAAATTCTTACTCGAAAAATCACTTAGATATTCCCAAACTTTATACAATCTTTTTATAACACTTTATAATTAACATAAACTTCAAACTAAAACTAAAACCTCAAAATCTTGTATAAATCTAAATCAATTATTCTAGAAATGTACCGATAGAAAGATTTCTTTCTAGTAATGTAACGGTAATAAATCATTCGCTAAAATATGGGGCGTTTGTTGTTACCTACAAAGAATCAAATATTTTTCCCCATTGTGATCGACGCGCCGTCGCCTCAAGGTAAACAATCGAACAGGGACGGGTCCCGCTG
The DNA here is from genome assembly GCA_950111635.1 of Agelastica alni. Classification (NCBI taxonomy): domain Eukaryota; kingdom Metazoa; phylum Arthropoda; class Insecta; order Coleoptera; family Chrysomelidae; genus Agelastica; species Agelastica alni. Next base: position 61,201,222 of record OX467712.1, on the reverse strand, counting down.
GCCACAATCCGTAACAATACTTTTATCTTGACCAATGAAAATCAAAAAGTTAACGCGTAAATCTTCTGGATTATCTGATACAAGCGTTCGGGGTCACCAATGTAGGAGTATTATAAACGTGTTTATTTAAACTAATAATCAAAAACGATAAACATAATTCTAAAATTAACAATATTAAAAAATTATTGCCTCCTTGGATACTGGTTGTCAGTTGCCATTAGCTACCGTCACAAGATATTCTCGAGACCAACGACGCCAAAAATATTGGGAGAATTGGGAAATAGTTTTCCAACGGGGGGTCAAGAAAATGTCCTCGAAGAAGAGGATTTTAGGGCTTGATCAAAGAGGAAACGCAAATTTATAAACAGAAAATGTTTGTTTATTCGGTTTGTGTGGTCTAAAATGTCAATCCATTGCATTAAGTAAAAGATGAACAGGAGGATTTTTTTCGTTCATTACAAATACAGGGTGGCCAACCGAAAACGAAACAAAACCATTTGCAGGAACCTTGTCAACATTTTAGAAAAACGCTCAGACACGTTGATTTTTGATTAAAGGGGGACACTCTTTTTCGGTATTTTTGACTCCACTACTTTTAACCCCAAGCGAGGGTAAGAATTACCCCAAAATTTTTAATGGCGTTGGGGGTCGAATAAGATGTCTTTTGAAAGCTCGACAATTCTCTTTACAATCATCTTTAAATTTTACATTTCCTCTCAATACTTTGAAAAAAATTACATGATAAAATTACAATTATTTTAGTCGTTTAATTGATAAACAGTTCAAACTAATGACCACCCGCTTCCATACAATAATAAAGATTTTGTACAAAACGTTCACGCACATTCTGAATAATTTCCGGAGTAATTCGACGGCACTCGTCAACGATTTCACAAAAATAAATCGAGGGCCGATAAATCTGGCGATCTAGGAGGCCATTTAATGCTGCCTCTTCTCCCAATCTAATGCCGTGGAAAACGTTGGTCTAAATACTGACAAACAATTGCCGCAAAATGCGTGCGTCAATTTTTATTTTCAACAAGACGATGCTCCTTCCCATTATACAATTATATAATTTAAACAAAAATCGGCGATTCTGAGCATTTTTCTAAAATGTTGACGAGGTTCCTGCAAATGGCTCTGTTTCGTTTTCGGTTAGCCACCCTGTATTTATAGATGCTCTGAAGACGCATTTTAGCTAAATAATTGTGTGTGCATTACTGTAGGTAGGGAAAATGGTTGATAGATACATACATATAGTCACACCTTTTTCCCGTAGGGGTAAGCAGAGACCAATTGCTACGGTTCTTACACACATCTTTTGCTTCCTCTACTTTCATCACTGCTCTCATACATGCTAGTCGGTTGTTGGTTCTCTTGACCTGGCCTTTCTTCAAAACAATGTTGAAATGATCGAGATATGTTTGCTGAAGTCGACCTCTACCGACTTGTCCATTTACACTCGCCTTACAAATTTGTTTCATCAAGCTTTCTTCATCCATCCTTTCTACGTGTCCAAACAATCTCAGCACGAGTCACTCCGGCTATACTTCTTAGACTACTCATACCTGCAGCAATAATCATGTTTTCATGCTTCTTCTGCCAAGTCCAACATTTACCATCACACATAATTGTAGAAACCAACACACCTCTTTGTACAGCCAGACATGCCTTTTTTAACACTTTCTAGCTGTTTATAAAGCTTTGCAGTACCCCATTTATTTGTTTTCCTGCCAACACCCATCGCTCAATGTCACTGTCATACTTTCCATCTCTCGTAAACTTTGAACCCAAGTACACAAATTCATTTACTTGTTCCTCTTTTTCTTCCTTAATCAGAACTTCACAGTTTGTCATGTTTTCATTTCATGGTGGATAACGATGACATTTACACCAAGAGTACAAAAAGAAGAATTACTTTTATTGTTTAACTTTTTTAAATAGGATCCATTTAACTGATGCCTGACATGTAATGGATTATTATTTCCTATTATCCATTAAAAATTGGATTGTCATTAAGTTTATAATTTTCATATATCTAAATACAATAGCTGGTACAAACTTCTTAAAAATCAACTCAAGTTGAAATGTCCAGTTTAAATATATTAAAACATTTTTTAATAACCTTAAATCAATCTCCTCAATCAACAATACAACAATATTGATTTATTTTGTAATATTACCTGCATGTTTAATGTTATAGCATTTGGTTGACATTTAGAACAAACACCTTTTGGCCATGGTGGATGATCCTTACATCCTTCTTTAATGCGACAAGAAATATCTTCTAGAGCCAAAAATTTTCCACGGTCAACTCCAGACATCATTTTACGCAAATATGAATGAAATGACAAGTGCTTGATGTTGTATTCTTTCAAATATGCTTCATCATAAGGTTCTAATGGTGAACAATGAACACATTTGGAATTGGTATTATGGCGACAGCTGAAAAGAAGTATTTTATATTAAAGTTGTTTTCAATTATTAATACAAATAGTAATAACTAGTTCGATATATTAACAAAAAACATCATGAATTTTGCTCTGAAAAAATATTATTTTCTTCAGTTGTACCAATTAGGACCGCAAGTGGCTCACCAGCATGCAATCTTACATGTGCACTCTCGGAGACCAAAAAAAAGGGCAAAGGAAACAGCAAGGTCGACTCCTAAATTTAAAACCAGAAAATTTCTGATACCAAGTGTGCTGATACCAAGTGTGCTCGTTCAAATAAGTCGAATGTGAAATGACAAACATCCAAGATCAAGAACATTCAGATGTAGAAAAAACATGGAATAAGATAAAATCTTTCTTAACGCAAATACAGATTAATGACATTGGATATCAAGAAACTAACATGAAAAAAGAATGGATGACCCCTAAAGTCTTGGAACTCATGAATGAGATAAGAACTCATAAGGCAAACCACTATACGCTGAACTGAACAGGAGGATTAGGAGAAGGTGTAGTAGAGAAGTAAAAGAACAATGGATGTCTGAGAAATGTAACGAGATTGAAAGGCTGCAAGAAAAACACCAACACATTCAATCTACATAAGAAAGTAAAAGAAATGGCAAACTGCAACAAGAAACGTCCAACAGTCATCTTACAGGACAAAAATAACGATATAATTCTAGGAATAGAAAATGAACTCCAAAGATGGAGGGAGTACTTAAAAGAGTTGTTCGATGACTGTAGACCGAATACACCACCAGAAGCGGATGTGAATATAAACAAAAAAGGCCTGTAATTATCAAAGACGAAATAATCCATACAATAAAATCTCAGAAAGATGGAAAAACAACCGGTCCAGACAATATTCATACCGAAGTTACAAAACTCATAGCCCAACAGGATGGAAAGACTGCAACTGCTAATCTCAATATTTAATACAATCTACCGTACGGGGACAAACCCAATAGACTGACTGCGCTCAACATTCATTACACTTCCAAAGAAAACCCACGCTTCGAATTGCGAATACCACATGATAAGCCTGATGTCTCTAACATATTTCTCAGAATAATCCACACCAAAATTTATAAGAAATGCGAAAACCAACTGAATAAAATTCAATTTGGATTTCGCAGTGACCTAGGCACTCGTGAGGCGCGCTATTCGCCTTAAACGTTCTCACTCAGCGTATCAGAGACATGAATGTCAATATAATCGCTTGTTTTATAGATTATAAGAAAGCCTTTGACTGTGTCAAACACCAAAGACTCATAGAACAACAACAATAGATAGAGGTAATCCCCGACTAATCAGAAATCTCTATTGGAAGCAGAATGCAGTAATGAAAACTTAGGGAACAACATCAGAAGCAGTCAAGATTAAAAGAGGAGTAAGATAGGGCTGCGTCTTATCACCGCTCTTATTCAATTTATACTCAAAGGCTATCTTCATAAAAGCGCTAAAAAATACCGAATGTGGGGTTAAGATCAACAGGAAAATAATCAATAACATCAGGTACGCCGACGACACCGTTGTTCTAGCCGAAAATGAGCAGGACTTGCAAAGGCTAATGAATCATATGGCAAAAACTCTGACCTTATAAATACTTTAAAAGCTAAGGTCATTGCATTTGCCAAGACACCTGTGCGGGTTTATCTGGTTATCGACGGTGCGTCTATTGCGCTTTTATAGACTTGGAAAAGGCCTATGACAGAGTGGTGAGGAGTGGTCTACATTGTCTATGTATGGGGTGAGTGGTAGTTTAATACGAGCACTGAAATCACTTCCACTGCTTGTGTCAGGATAAACGGAGCTTGCACGGACTGGTTTAACATCGAAAAAGGTGTGAGACAGGGATGTGTGGCTTCGCCATGGCTGTTTAACTTATACATAGACGATTGTTTAAAAGATTTGAAAGAGAGTGCGTATGGATTGAAAATTAATGATTTGTTCGTCAAATGCCTTCTTTACGCCGATGATCAAGTCATATTAGCGTTATCTGAAAAGGAGTTGCAGGCGATGGTTAATGTTATGCATGATTTCCTGAAAATCAAAGGGATGAAAATAAATGTGAGCAAAACGAAAGTAATGGTTTTTGAAAGAGAAGAAAGCATGACAAACTGTGGGGTTTCGATTGAGGGAGAAAGAGTGGAACAAGTTAATGAATTAGTGTACTTGGGTTCAAAATTTACTAGAGATGGAAAGTATGACAGCGACATTGAGCGAAGGGGGTTGGCAGGAAAACAAATGAATGGGGCACTGCATAGCTTTATGAATAGCCAGAAAGTGTCAAAAAAGGCACGTCTGGCGGTGCATAGAGGTGTGTTGGTTCCTACACTTATGTATAGGTAGTGAATGTTGGGTTTGGCAGAAGAAGCATGAAAATAGGATTAATGCTGCGGAGATGAGTAGTCTGAGAAGTATAGCCGGAGTGACTCGGTTGGATAAAGTTAAGAATAGTGAGATAAGAAAACGCTGTGGTGTAAAAGAAGATGTGGTCACAAAGATAGATAAAGGAATGCTTAGATGGTTTGGACACGTAGAAAGGATGGATGAAGGAAGATTGACGAAACAAATTTATAAGGAAAGTGTGAATGGGCAAATCGGTAGAGGTCGACCTCGGAGAACATATCTCGATCAGATCAACATTGTTTTGAAGAAAGGCCAGGTCAAAAGTATCAACAACCGAAGAGCATGTATGAGATCACTGATAAAAGTAGAGGAAGCAAAAGATGTGTGTACGAACCGTAGCAAGTGGAAGGAAGTGGTCTCTGCCTACCCCTATGGGAAAAAGGCGTGACTTTATGTATGTATGTATGTACGACGGTGCTGTAATGGAGTAAGTGCCATCATACAGATACCCGTGGAGTGTCGTGAATGACCAATGTGACCCGAAGAAAGAAGTCAGAAGCCGCATTGAACAAGCCAGAAAGATTTTTTTAAGCAAAAGACGACTTTTTGTAAGGTCAGATCTGAGCCTTGAGCTCCGGGTACGCATGATCAGATGCAACGTTTTCTTAGTTCTCCTGTACGGATGAGAGAGTTGGACTCTTGATACATCATTGGAAAATTTACCGATTTATATTAAGAATATCATAGATCCAAAGAATAACAAATATGGAAGTTCTGAAGGACATCCGAAGATGGTTATGTTGCTTATCGCTCGACATATTCTGCATGGCTGTATCTAAAACCACGTTAGCCATTTGGATCGCCAACCTCTGAAAGGGGACGGCATCATAAGAAGAAGATTCCTGTCACTGTTAGTCCAAGAAACGTGGAAGCGGCCCAATGTTAAATGTGCAAAAATTAATATCCAAAAAGATATATGAGCGTTTAAGAAATTAAAATTCAAGGTGAGTTTCTATTTCATGCGACTTGATCCTGATTACCGAACATAACCTAAAAAATTGGCAAAAATACGAAAAGCAGTTTTTTGTTAATAACTAAAAAACTACAGCTCCGATCTTTTCGGGTTATATCGGAACCTGGGTTTAAAGTTTACGAGAGATGGCAGGTATGACAGTGACATTGAGCGAAGGGTGTTGGCAGGAAAACAAATGAATGGGGCACTGCATACCTTTATGAACAGCCAGAAAGTGTCAAAACAGGCACGTCTGGCTGTGCATAGAGGTGTGTGAAGAAGCATGAAAATAGGATTAATGCTGCGGAGATGAGTAGTCTAAGAAGTTTAGCCGAAGTAACTTGATTGGATGAAGTAAAGAATAGTAAGATAAGAGAACGCTGTGGAGTAAAAGAAAATGTGGTTACAAAGATAGATAAAAGAATGCTTAAATGGTTTGGACACGTAGAAAGGATTTTCATCAGCAGTTTTGATTTTCTGCAGCCAGTATTTGCATTCCACTGAGCAATATGTACTTGTTCAAGGATTAATTTCAATAAATGTTTTGCTTCGGCAATTGGCAATCCGACCAAGTGGCTTCTTGGTTCCACCAGGGTCCCATTTCTTGCCAGTTCATCGGCTACCTCGTTGCCATTTATCCCTGTATGTCCAGGAACCCATGTAAGAGTGACTTTATTTACCGTCGCTGTTTAGTCAATGTATATTCTAAATTATTATATGCAACACACAATACATATCATCAGCAATAGTGCCAATGCACCAAAGAGTTTAAATAAAAGGTCACTACAGAGAACAATTTAAAAAATGTATCCTTTGGAAGTTGATGAAGAAGACATGACATTAACGGGGGTATCAAAATAATTTAAAAGTAAAGAATGTGTCCCGAGAAAATCAAACAAAACAACAAGGAGTGGTAGGGTACTTAAGTGTCCCGAAAGATATAATTTCAAGAAGAATTGAAATCGTTGGGAGGATGATTATGATTGTGTATTTTGCTTGCTTTTATTTTTATATTTTTTTCGCCTTGTATTAACACAGAATTGTTGACAGACAGTTGTTAGATATACTTTTTAAATGTCATTGATATAATAGTAATAAAGATACTTCTAAAACAAATTCTCCATTTATATGAACGAAGGTACACAAGTACCAACTAGGTGTTTAATACGTAAAAGTATCTTTATAAAAGAAAAAAAGTGCGTGAGTAGCGTGGAACACTCAGTTGGAAATTCCTTTCGTAGTACATTATTATTGATAAACGTATTATATTTTCTCTCACATTTGTTTTTGCATTTTTCGGCATTGTTGCTTTTTTTTAATGTATTTTTAATCAATTTGTCAACTAATTGGCTATAGTAATAATCCTAATAAGTGACAAAATAATAATAATATATATTTTACCTTTGAGACGCGTAGCCTAGCAAGGCGACTCTATTTGTGTAGTCCACATGTTGGTCAAAATGACAATTGCAAAAAAAAACGCGCATGCGCGTCCTGTTGTATAGCGTATGCCCAGTCATAGGTGTGCGCTTATTGGTTCAATGCAGCCAATAAGTTCGCACCGGTTGCGCAGGTATAATTGGTACACGGCATACGCGTCTGATGTTTCTTAACGGAAAAAATATTACACTTTCTTTCGCCCTGTACCTTGCGATAAGGAAGTTCGTTCCAAAAATAATAATTGTACAGAGGTTTTTGAGGATGTCGCATTTCGATGATATTCTATAAGTGGGCGGAAATGGTAGAGTCAGCAATTTACCAAAAAGTGGCTAAGTAACTGTAGCTACTGGTCATAAACTAACTGCCAGTGGGCACAAGAGCCGCAACAACCCCAACAATTTAAGGTTTTGGGTCGGTGTTTACAACAACACTATTGTTGAAATCTTTCTTTTTGCAGAAACTTTAAATGGTAATAGGTGTTTAGAGCTTTTAGTTAAAAAAATTATTACGGCGTTTAAGGAAAATGGATAGTTGCTAAATAATATCTGGTTTCAGCTGAACGGGCATGATCATCCAATTATGTACGCATTGCTTGCGATGGGTCGAAAGAAGAGGTACCATTAAACAGCCTGCGAAATCCCCCGGTCTTACTGTTATAGATTTAAAAAAAAATGTGTATTCTATCTCATTCTTTCGCAGGCTTAAACTTATAGATTTATGTATTTGTCCTTGCGCGCCGGCAACGACGACGAGTAGTTAGCAGATTGAGTTGAGAGCTTAAAGCTGTAGAAATGCTCTGAGGTGTGAGCAGCTTCACCACCGGAACCTCTGATGCCTCGACTTACTTTTGCTATTCGACGACGCCTTCCGCAGCGTAGTTGGTGGATTCCTTCGATAATTCAGTCAAGCTGGCTCGATTGGTTTTATACCTACTATAGGCTAAAGGGTTTCCTGCCTTTTATCGCCGTGAATTTTGTTATCACAGTAAATAAAACAACACACTTGTCATCGAGAATATATTGTGTAATTTAATACATGGAGATTACAGTTTCAAGCCTCTTGTATGTTCAAAATAATTTCACTGGTTGTTAGCTTTGAATTTCATTTAATTTATCTGATTATTTGATGTGCATTTTACCCCGTGGTGTTTGAAAGCCGTGCTCTTAGCGGCAGGCGTTGTGCATTCTTTGATGGTCAGAATGGAAAAGAGAGCGAGAGGTCGGAAGCCGGTTCGTACGTGGCTTCTTTTTCGCGTTAAATTCAGCGTTTTTTATTGGTCAAAAATCGTAACCGTCTTGTCACGTGACCGTATAATTGGTTGCTACAATTGCGCGAGACGATTTCGGAATGTTCTGGAGGGATAATAAATGCACATGTTTTTTAGCTGATTTTTAATGCACGGAACTCTTTGTTTCTAGCCGATTACTAATTTTTACGTAATGAGGGCGTGATCAAAACATAGATTACAAAAACTGCACGTGTTTTTTAGATGATTTTTTGTCGGCGTCAGGGCCGTACTGAGTAGTTTTAAAAATCAAGGAATTTCTCAAAGAGGAATTGTACAGTTGGAAGTACTGATTTCCAACAGTCCTTTTTTAGTGTGCTTATTCGTTTCATCGAGTTTCAAATCACGATTCTAAACAAGTTTCAGTTCAATAATGTATTTAAAGCATGTGACCCAATCTTATGTAGTAATATGAAGTCAATAGCACATTATGGTATCAGCAACAAACGTCTAACCGTTTTTAGTAACTATTGATTTTCAGAGTGTATAGATTTATTAAGTCTGTAATATCAGTCAAAAAATTACAAAAATGTTTTCTAGAATTCACAATGCTTTTATTTTACGATTATGGGCTCAGGGAAGCTTTTCTGGTGCTTAACAATTTGTCCAGAATAAATCACAAACTTGTAAGGTTTACAATTCTCATAGTGAGTTAGTGGCAACAGCTAGTCTAAACAGCAATGTTTATAGACTGAATCTCAGTGAGTAAACAGCATTTTTTTTACTTATACCGCCAATAGTAAAGTTTGTCATCGTCGTTTGAGACCAAACAAAATGTGTGACTTAGTGGACGGTATTAATTGCAATAGACAAGCAAGTATCAATTTGCAAAATTGTGAAGTTTGTTGTTGTAAAGGCAAACCCGTTTGCCATTTCCTAGTAAAGTCAGTCGAGCTGATGATGTGCTGAAGCTTATTCATAGCAACATATAAGGTCCAATGAGGAACTAAGTATTTTTTAATTTTTATTGACGATTATAGTCGCATATGTTTCATATATTTTTTAAAAACTAAGGATGAAATGCATAAAAAGTTTAAGGAGTTCAAGAGTTTGGCTAATAAAAACATTAACAATTTACAACGCAGGCTGCAGTAAAGTTTTGGAAAATTACTTGAAGTCAAATATCATTGTTCACCAAAAAACAAATAGTCATACGTCAGAACAAAATGAAATAATAGAGGCTTTAATTTTACGCTGGTTGAAAAAGCTAAATGTCTAATGTTTGATGAGAATGTCAGCAAGATTTTGTGGTCAAAGGCCTGTAATACTGTTATTTCAAAAATAGTTCTACTAGTCTGGAAAGGCAATAAGCTTGATATTAGTCATCTACTAGTATATGGTAGCGTGATTATAGTGCATGTTCCAAAAGTAAACAGGAACAAATGGGTTCAGAAAGCTGTAAATCATATACTAGTTGGCTGTGATAAAAAAACAAAGGGCTACTACAGATGCTACAATCCATTTGTTCTCAAGATAAACTTAGAAGTAGCTGAAGGTACAAGGAGATCTCAAAGGTCAACAAAAAAGAAGATGTTTGACGATTTTGTAACCTATATGTGTACAGCTAGTGAAGAAGAACTGCCCCAACAGCTGTTGCTCTTACAACTGTTTTCGAGACATTTGCAAGATCAGATGAGTACAAGTAGAAAGATGCAATGATGTAAGAAATCAGGTCTTTAGAGGGAATGAAAGCTGGTCAATCTTCCAGAAAATTGGACGGTTATGGAATCCAAGTGGGTGTACAGAGTAAAGTGTAATAGTGATAATGAAAAAAGCTATGTAGCTAGATTAGTATAAGTGGCAAAAGGGAAAGGGAAAGGTGTTTTAATTAATAGATATAATCGAAAAATTCTATGCTAAAAGTCAAAAGATCTACTGTGCTTTCGTAGACTTGGAAAAGGCCTATGACAGAGGAAATTGTGCTCGACATTGTGTTTGTATGGAGTGAGCGGTAGTTTGAGTACTGAAATCACTTTACGAGGATTCCACTATTTATATTCATATTTAAAAAATATAAAGTATTATTTGTTCCATTATTTGTAACAAATAGAATATTGGGGTTCAACGCACCCAACAAAAAGTTTATTGATGTTAGCTTAAGAACACGTCTCGCATCCTCCAATAACAGTTTCGAGATTGTAAAAAGTAATTGGTTTCGTCGCCATCGTTGTTCTTTAAAATTCCCGCAAAGTTTTGATGAAAGCCCACTCTGATCGACCAATATCGTATGGTCGAAGTAGGCGCGACGCGATTGCGAACTCATCTATAACTTTGAGCAGTCGCTCGCGACGACCACAGGCCTTAGGTGTAACGATACAGAGAGCGTCACAATCGTTGCGGGCGTTAAGTGGAACGTACCAGTAGTGTTGGTTTAAGTCATGTACAGGACAAAATTTGTAACAAAATTTACCTCATCAAGAGCTCATTGAAAGGCAAATGTATCTGATATTGCTTACTCTGTTAGTATTTTGAACCAGAATAACAACTGTTGCACTGGCAGTATGCGAAAAGGTTGTTGAAATTTGAGAAAAGTAGTAATTTTAGTATAATTGGATAACTGGATTGTATTGAAATTTTTAATGGCAAAGTGCCCAAAATTTGGTTAGTTCTCCAGTCTTTCATAACAGATTAAAACACATATCAGATATACTCTGTTTCACCATTATTGGCGTATGCCTGAGATCATCTTCTACGCAGTTTATAATATCCATATTCTCTCACACATGCGTAATTCACTGGTGCAACTCACATTTGTTATGCTAAAGTGTGATAGACACATTATTCATCGGAAGCAAGAAAACACTTAAGTCTCGTAGTTTCATAACATAGATTTTGCTTGATTTTCTGTAACGTTTGTTGGTTATACAGGGTGGCCAACCGAGCCAACAGAGCCATTAGAAAAACGCTCAGACCCGTCGATTTTTTATTAAGGGGGGACACTCTTTTCCGATATTTTTGATTCCACTACTTTCAACCCCAAGAGAAGGTAAGAATTACCCCAAAATTTTTAAATGGCATTCATTGGGGGTCGAATTACAATAGTCTTTAAATTTTATATTATTTTTATAATATAATTTTATATAATTCGACGGCACTCGTCAACGATTCTTTGACACAAATCTTCCAACGACGCTGGTTGTGTTTACCACCAGTCGGTCATCGCAAATGCCAACCCATACATTTAATTTCTCCGGTTGCTGTTTATACCATTGGCGTACTTAACTCGAATGAATGACATTTTTACCGTTCGTGATTTTTTGCAGATAAGTTTCACATTTAAAATCTAATTTCTCAATAAGTAATGGACGGTATTTTAAAATTTTAAGAATATTGTATGGAGAATTGTAAAATCTTTTGAAAGACATCTTATTCGACCCCCAATGCCATTTAAAATGTTTGGACTAATTCTTACCCTCGTTTGGGGTTGGAGGTAGTGGAGTCAAAAATACCGGAAAAGAGTGTCCCCCTTTAATCAAAAATCGACGGGTTGAGCGTTTTTCTAAAATGTTGACGAGGTTCCCGCTAATGGCTCTGATTCGTTTTCGGTTGGCCACCCTGTATTTAAGTTCATCGTTTTATCAAACTACTGTTCATAGCAGAGAGTCACATACAAAAATCCTTCAAAGGAAGTAGTATTATGATAGTAGAATGTGTATCGACTTCAAGTTTCTGGGTACAACATTTTTTCAACTTTTATAATCGGGAAATGAGCATCATCCCGTTAGAAATTCTATATCTATCTAGAGGATCATAACTCGAAGAGTTTATGGGGTACAAAAACTATTCAAATTACTAGGATATAGTATTTTGATAGTAGAATGTATAACCACTTTGAGTTACTGGGTACATAATTTTTTCAACCCTCACAATCAAGGAATATGCATTATCCCTCTAAAGTCTTTTTAATGGTTTGTTTCTCGTGAAAATACCAATTTTTTTCTGCAATTGTTTTTACCCTCACCCCCTTCCATGACCAACTTCTTCGTCAACATGATGATTATGTTCTGTACTACTTTTCCGCGGTCCTGGCGAGTAATTACGTTGACGTGAATTACAATGCTCCGAAAACAAACCCAAAATTTGGGACTTTCGAGTACTTTTAATTCTGTGATTCTGTAAGTGATATACTAGGTAAGCAGATAAGAGAAGAACAAAAAGAATACAGAAACGAATTAATAAGAATTAAAACAGAAAATGAAACAATAAGAGATAAAAATAAAAAAATAAAAGAAGAAATTAAAACAATCAATAACAAAGTAGACAATATGGATAGAGAAAGTAGAAGAAATATTGTGGTTATACAAGGATTACCAATCACAACAAATAATGAATAATAATGAAAATAATATGGATATCGATTTGAAAATAAAATATGCTATAAAAATAGGAGATAAAATATGCCTACTAGAACTGGAAAACTCAAACGAGAAACAGAAAGTTATGAAAAATAAAGGTAAACTCAGCAAGATTAATGAATACAAGGTATGATGATATGTCGAAAGAACAAAGATAAATAGAAAAAAAGATACGAAATCAAGCTAAAGAAGAAAGAAGAGGAGATCATGTGAAAATTGGATATAGGAAACTAGAGATAAATGGGGAAAAGTGGTACTGGAATCTAGAAAGAAACTAGAAAAAGAAAAGAAAACACCAATTAATTCAAAAAACTGATAAAGAACATAGCATAAAGTATATAGCGGAGTAGAAATAAAACAAAGAGCGGCAGCTCTAATAACACCAATACACAAAAAAGGGGACAACAAAACTGCAATAACTATAGAGGGATCACGCTACTGAATACCATAACAAAAATAACGGAACGAATAATCAACAACAAAATAAGAAACAAAATAGAACTACAACTTTCAGAACCACAAAGTGGGTTCAGAGCCAAAAGAAGCACACAAGACCACATTTTTACGATAAAACAAATAATAGAAAAGAGAAGATCAGAAAACCAAAATATATATTTACCATTCATAGACCTAGAGAAAGCTTTTGACAGAGTACCTAGAACAGAAATATAGAAAAGTTTAAAAAATAGAAACATCGATGACAAAACCATAAATATGATAAAAAATATATATGGAAGTAAAAAAAATCATGTTATTAAGAATAAAATAAAATCAGAAGGCTTCAAAACAAAGGAGGGTCTGAGACAAGGCGGATCATTAAGCCCAATGCTGTTTAATATTTTCATGGACGACATCATCAAGGAATGTGAAAAAAATATAAAAAAAATGTGCATTGGAGACAAAAACATGCAAAGAGTGGAGATAGCTGAAGGAGCATTTGCAGGTGACATAATACTGATTGCTGAAAATGAAAAACAATTACAATATAATATAGAAGTATGGAATGAAGCACTAAAGAGAAAACAGATGAAAATAAATAAAGATAAAACCAAAGTGATGACTATAGGAGACGAAGAAATAAATGATAGATAATATAAAAAATAGAACAAGTTAAAGAGTTTCAATATCTAGGAGTAACAATAGACGAAAAGGGAAGACAAAAAGCGGAAATCAACGACAGAATTGAGAAAACCATAAAACTGTATTATGCAATGAACAGGAAATTTATCAAAACAAAAAAGAAATTTCAAGACATACAAATCTATAAATATTCAAGACAATATATAGACCCGTATTAACATATGATTGTGAATCTTGGATATTAACAAAAAAAACAAAAGTAGAATACAAGTAACAGAAATGAAATATCCGAGAAGAATTAAAGGAGTGACAAGAAGAGTTAAAATAAGAAATACACAAATGAGAGAAGAACTAGACATAGAAGACATTATTTTATTCATAGAACAAAAACAATTGGGATGGTGGGGACTCATACAGAGAATGCCAGTAGACCTGTTAACCAAATATATGAAGCAAAAACACAAAACACGAGAAAAAGAGGAAGATCTAGAAAAACCTGGAACGACATAATAGAAAAGATTTTACAAGGCAGAAATAAAAAATGGAGCGAAGCAAAGACATTGACAAGAGACAGAAAAGAATGGAAGATATTTATAAAACAAGAATAAAATGATAACCCGACACCCTAAGGGTAAAAAAGGGTTCAAGATTATATATATATATATATATATATATAATGAAAAACGGTGTATTTTCGACCGTACTATAACTTAAGGAGTAGGGGTTTTCTTATTCAGGTTTGCGGTCTGTGACAAATGAAACTCATTTGTTTTTTTATAATTCTCTATATTTCGTCAATATTTATTAACTTTATCAGGAGGAGGCTAAAAGTAAATAAAATTAAAAAAAAGGGACACAATACTGTAGTTGCACAAAACATGAAAAATTACTTACAAAACATAGAGTCAGTCACTTAAAAACAAATTAAAATACATATAAATGTGTTCGACGGCACATTCAGACTAGAAATGTAGAATTGTGATAAATGTTCATTTATCAAGAAGAGAGAAAGAAACTAGGTAAAAAAGGACAAAAATAACACAATGAATTCTTTCTTTCTTTTACAATGTGATTAATATATAAATATATACATATACAGGGTGTTTGAAGCAACCAAGGATAAGAAGAAGGAAATAACTAAAAAAAAAACCAAACAACAATTTCATCTCAAGTTTAAATGAATTGCAAAATGTTACATTATATATTGCTTAAATGTCCTGTATCAGATTTATAATTTACCGTTGTGTTTTTGTTTTTATTTATATGGTACATTTCTAAGAATAATCTGCTTTTATAATTGTTTTCATGTTCAAGTATTTTAACATTATTGTAATCAAATTGATGACTAGTTTTTTGGTAGTGTTCAACCAACGCACATGAATTTTTTCCTAAACGACAGTCACTTTTATGTTGGGCTATTCTTTGTTTTAACTACTGTGAAGTTTATCCCACATAGCAACTTTGACATTCTAGACAAGGAAGTTGGTAGATGATGTTACTGTTAAATAACATGGGTGTCTTGTCTTTGACTTTGGAAAATAAATCTGAATTGTTTAAAATGTTGTATTTAGCAATCTTTATATGTAGGAAGTTTCTGAAAATATTGATAATTTTTTGAGATAAATTGTCTATGTAAGGCATTTTCTGATATTTTATTAGTATGTTAGCATCCTTAGTTGGACTATCAAACCAGTTTGAACTGTTTAATAATCTTTTTAAAATATGTTTGGCATAGCCGTTGTTCTTAAAAATATCAAAAAAATTTTTGTAAAAAAGATTCATGGGAAATATGAGTGATTTTATTTTTCATATTTATTACTGTATTAAATTTTTGGTTAGTAGGATGATTTGAAAAATAGTTGATGAATCTCCCAGAAGCAGTTTTTCTTTTTGATACCGTCTAAGATTATAGTATTACTTTCAGTTCTAATGACTTTGGTGTCTAAAAATGGGACGGTATTGTATTTTTCACATTCGATTGTGAATTGTAAGTTAGTATTAAACGAGTTAAAAATATCTAATGTATTCTGAATGCTGTCAGCTGGCACAGCATATATAATATCGTCGACGTACTTATATATAAACGAAAAAGAAAAGGAAGGAGAAGGAATTACCTTGCCCAATAGATGATCCAAAACTATTTGTGCTAATATAGGACTGATTGGAAAACCCATAGGTGTACCAAATATTTGTTTAAAAAATGTGTTATTAAAGCTAAAATAAGTGTTGTCAAAGATAAAGTATATTAATTGAATAAAGATTTTTTCGAGATAGTAGTGAACTCTTTTATTTTATGCCATTTAGTTCTAAAATATTTTCTACAAGGTTAACAGGAATGTTGGTGATCAAAGATACAATATCTAGGGAAATCAAAACAAAATCAGGTGGTAAAGTGAAATCTGAGATAAGGTTGACAAATGTAAAGGTATCTTTTATATTGTATTGTGAGCTATTTTCAAGTGCAGATTTGAGAATGTTTGCCAAATTTTTGGAAATGTTGTATGTGACACAGTTGATGAAACTCACTATTGGTAAAAAAAAAAAATTATCAATATTTTCAGAAACTTCCCACATATAAAGATTGCTAAATACAACATTTTAAACAATTCAGATTTATTTTCCAAAGTCAAAGACAAGACACACATGTTATTTAACAGTAACATCATCTACCAACTTCCTTGTCTAGAATGTCAAAGTTGCTATGTGGGACAAACTTCACAGTGGTTAAAACAAAGAATAGCCCAACATAAAAGTGACTGTCGTTTAGGAAAAAATTCATGTGCGTTGGTTGAACACTACCAAAAAACTAGTCATCAATTTGATTACAATAATGTTAAAATACTTGAACATGAAAACAATTATAAAAGCAGATTATTCTTAGAAATGTACCATATAAATAAAAACAAAAACACAACGGTAAATTATAAATCTGATACAGGACATTTAAGCAATATATACTGTAACATTTTGCAATTCATTTAAACTTGAGATGAAATTGTTGTTTGGTTTTTTTTTAGTTATTTCCTTCTTCTTATCCTTGGTTGCTTCAAACACCCTGTATATGTATATATTTATATATTAATCACATTGTAAAAGAAATAAATCATTGTGTTATTTTTGGCCTTTTTTACCTAGTTTCTTTCTCTCTTCTTGATAAATGAACATTTATTACAATTCTACATTTCTAGTCTGAATGTGCCGTCGAACACATTTATATGTATTTTATTTTGTTTTTAAGTGACTGACTCTATGTTTTGTAAGTAATTTTTCATGTTTTGTGCAACTACAGTATTGTGTCCTTTTTTTTTAATTTTATTTATTTTTAGCCTTCTGATGAAGTCAATAAATATTGACGAAATATAGAGAATTATAAAAAAACGAATGAGTTTCATTTGTCACAGACCTCAAACCTAAATAAGAAACCACCTCTTAAAATATATATATATATATATATATATATATATATATATATATATACAAAAATTTCTTAAGGACAACCCAGAACTCTTAATTTTGAAACCAGACAAATTAAATAAAACAGTAATCATGAACGTTGAGAACTACAACCAAATAATGAATTCTCTTCTAAGTGACTCTTCAACTTACAAACGTATCAAATTAGACCCAACAAACAACTTTCAAAAAAATAATAACCTAATAAATACATGGGAGGAAAAAAATTACATTTCACCAGACACTGCAAACAAATATAAAATACACAATGCAGTTCCACCTAGAATTTATGAGTTACCAAAATTGCACAAAAAAAACGTGCCACTTCGATCTATTGTCTCTTGTATCCAGTCCCCATACAGCAATTTATCCAAATTTCTAAAAAATATCATTTCCAACGTTGTAAATAAGAATCTGTATTATACAAAAGATTCTCTGGATTTCAAGGAAAGAATTAAAAATACAAAAATTCCACAAAATTACAAGCTCATCTCACTAGACGTATCACTGTACACAAACATCCCCACCGCGCTTGCTATCAACATCATCAAGAAAAAATGGCCTGAAATGAAAAATCACACTGACATTCTACTGAACGAAATTTTAGAAGCTATAAAACTTTCTTTAAACTCAATATATTTTTTATTTAATGAAAAAATCTACCAACAGATGGAAGGGTGTGCAATGGGTGCAAGTATTTCTAGCGTCATAGCACAACTTACTTTAGAAGACCTAGAAGATCTTTTAATCTTGACTTCAATTTACCATTTTTCTACAGATATGTAGACGATTGCATAACTGCAGTCCCTTAAGACAAAATTGATTACGTTTTAGCTACTTTCAATAACTACCACGAAAAATTGCAATTTACAGTAGAAGTAGAATCTGAAAATAAGATTAACTTTCTGGACATAACTTTACACACACAAAATTACTCAATACAAACTGAATGGTATACCAAAGAAACGTGGTCTTCTAGATACACCAATACACCAACTTTAACTCTAATCATCCGTTAGCCAACAAAAAATCCTTAATAATTGGATTAGCTGATAGAGCTAGCAAATTATCAGACACGGAATTTAGAGAAAAAGCTATCGTCAAAGCCAACACCGCATTGTTAAAAAACAATTACCCTCCCAAACTAACAAACTCAATCTTCAAACATAGAATCAATCTTTTTCATAATAGCTTATCCTTAAAAATAAAAAAAAATGAAAATGATACTCAAAAATAAAAATTCCCAA
The DNA here is from genome assembly GCA_950111635.1 of Agelastica alni. Lineage (NCBI taxonomy): Eukaryota > Metazoa > Arthropoda > Insecta > Coleoptera > Chrysomelidae > Agelastica > Agelastica alni. The sequence continues at coordinate 61,182,545 of OX467712.1, read as the reverse complement.
CCATTCCCTATATACAAGGGTTGTCTGAACAACTTAATCACCTATTTTTAAAATATGATACTTGGCCTTAAGGATCCAATCTCATAAGTATGACAAAAAAAATCAAACTGCTCTGTCCAAACATGAATCACAACATAACCACAAATTCAATTTTGAAAACACAAAATTTTTAAAAACAGAAGTACACAAACGTAAACGTGAAATCTACGAAGCGATAGAAATTAAGAAAAATATAAATTCAATTAATAACAAAAAAGATACCAACCTAATTAATAAACGTTATAACAACCTTATATAAACTACTAAATGTTCCACTCACAAAAGCAAAACACCCTGTAAAAATTTAAAGAAATAATCATTGTTTTACCTTAATTTCAGTCCACACAAAAACACACACCACTAATCGGTATTGATTCAAAAAATAAACTGTGCTACCCGTAGCTTATAAAAAGAGGCGGCCGATATGTTTTGCTAAATTTATCATTTTTACTCAGTATAGAATAAAGCGCTTATTACCGGAATATCGCAGTGTCCTGGTAAAATCATATTTTTTAAACTGAGATTGGAAATACAATATGTGTGAATTGCCAAAGTCATCATCCCCTGTAGCCCCTGCAGCACCTGATCTCGTGTCAACTCTTAGCACATAAAAAGTACTTTTTTTTATTACATTTGGAGCATTCCTTTGTCGATTTCTGAACTGGGGGTGTAGCTCCTGGTGCAGCTGCACCCCCGATTTTTACTATTTAAATTCTTTCATTTAAATAACTGCTACTTTATTAAAGGACGATTCAAATGCATCAGTTCCATCACAGTTCCTGCGCCGAACCGATTAAGTTTAGTCACAGAACTTTTTTGACTATTCGTCATGTAAATTCATACACACCCGAAAGCGGACCCTTCAAGCATCGGTGTTGTTTCGTCGTGGAGTGCAGTGTCTCGGCTTCGAATTTCGTCACGTATGCTTTTTCTTCAATTTTTTAAAATAATTTTGGTTTGTTCTAATCAAATACAAATTGAAAGATATAAAGCAGAAATAACTTAAAAACACAAAGCTCCGCCTCCAGGGTTAAGTTAATAAAGGCAAAGAGCAAAAAGTATCTATTTTCGACCATTCTGTTGAAAAGATGGAAAGCTTTTTGGATGAAGAATTAGCAATTATTGCTATATGTTTGGACGAAGAAGCGCAAGCGAATCAAGCAAAAAGTTGAAAATGGATCCATGATGCATGGAAAAAAAAGGACACTGAAGGAGAATACGCGACACTACAAAATTGTGTACAAAATGTAAAATTTCATCAATATTTTAGGATGTCTAAAAACTGCTTTAACTCGCTGTTTTCCAAATATTGTTTTTAAAATTAATGTCCATGTATTTGGCATGCAACAAATCGTATAAAACAGTGTGTTTTTTAACACATTCTATTAATTTTTCATCATTCATGTTTTGTTTTTTTGGTTGTACCTTCCAAAATGCTTCAGTCAAAACTGAAAAGTATTGTCATGGAGAATATAAAATCGGCTGGAAGGGCCTGTCAGCTCTGGAACAGATCGGCGCCGGACGAATGTGAACACATTTTATTAAAGAATATTTTTTTGACAGATAGTTCGGTTTGGCGCCGGAACTGTGACGTGATGGGACTAATGTGTTTGAATCAACCTTTAATAAGACAACTCAATAGACAGTTTTACGTGTTATACTAGATTCTACTACCCGTTGTATTTGTTAAAGATCTTTTAAAAAAAAGCAACATAATAAATGATGATAAAAATATTTCCCGAAATACAAAAATAAAAAATGACCTTATCTGAAATAAATTACTGTTGGAAACAAACATACTGATACTATTTAATTTGCACTAAAATTTTAAATAAAGTCAAGAAGTGAAAATCCAAAAAATTATTCCCATTTCAATTGTAAAATCATAATAATTTTGTAAACAATGATTAGGTATTATTTTTTTAATTAATACTAAAATTATTGAAAATTATGTCTCAATAAAATGTACAGAAAAACCAAACTATTATGATAAATTAAAAAAAAACTGATACACTTACAGCTTATCATCTTTTTGTCTATCTATTTTTCCATCAATTTTCATCAAGTTTACATCTACTTCATCTTCTTTAATATTTGATAGAGCCCTGATTGAACCACTTCTAGCTCTGGCACTAGTTAGAACAGCTGCACTTGTTGAAGGCAAAGAAGAGCTAGTAGATGTTGAAGCTTCATCAACTGGTTCTCCAGAAGGAGAATTATTATTCTAAAAATAATTTGAAATATATGTTGAAAAATATTTCATAAATTATCCAATTAATGAAATAGGTGAGTTTTAAATAAATTAAGGTTTTATTTACTTTTTAAAGCAGAACAGCAGAAATAATACTGTACAATATGAATGGTGTCAATTAATTTTCAATTTTTGTTTTAATATATACTTAAAATGATTTTTTGTACAACATTGTATGAGGAATGTGTGTCAGTATTTAATCACTCAAGGTTTTAACATAACTTACATTATCCTTATTTTTTTTCATTTAACATATAGTCAAACTTTAATAGTATATAATACACAAGAAATTATTTTGCCACTGTAATATCTGGAATACCTTTGTTTACAACAAGACTACATTAACTATAATTCATTTTATTTTAAAATCAATAAACTTACAAATAATACTGCTCCATTTATAGGAGCAAGGTATATCATATCTCCATGACGTAAACCCAATGAAAGTATAATTTTCGATTTGCTACTAGGAATTTCATTTTTTTTGCTCTTCTCCTTATATAATGCAAAAGCAAAGCTGTTTAAATCAAAAGTATCATGAACAGCTTCAAATAATTGGCAAGTTGTTGAAGAGGAATTGATTTCAATCCTTCTCGTTCCTTCTGGAGATTGTACTCTCAGCAACTAAAATTTTAAAGTTAGATTTGAGGTTATGTATAAAAAAAAGTTTTTTTTATACTAATTTAAATACTCCATACAGTTAGAATTTAAGGTAATAAAAGGACCTTACTATAGCTTTGTTTTTTGACATTATGAAATAATATCCATGTATATTTTTATAGCTTCGTCAGTACAATTTTAATTTTAATTGTCAAATTTATAGGTTACCAACACAAAATTGCTCCGTCACCAATGTCATCTATAATATTCTGTCGCGACATCATGTCTGCCAATGGTCGTTAAGGATCATTTACACTGTTTGTCTACATTTTTAGAACCGAGTTAAATATCACAATTTTAAATTTTACTTTACTAAACTTGTTTCTTAACATTGCACCACTGTCATTTTATGAAAAATTTCTATAATGAACTAATTCTTGCAAAATTAGCTTACTACTGTCAACTTTGGGTATAAAAATAAATTATTCTTGGAGCAAGCCCCAAAATACTGATAATAAACAGAACTTTATTCCTTTTCAAATTCTCAAAAATCTTACCAATACCAAAGATAAGTAACCTACCAACAAGATATGCACGACATTTACAATAATTTGGAAATATATCTCATCATGGTTTTGAAATCAACCACAAGATGAAACTTGTGCCGTTGATTCCAAAGAGCTGCTATGCTCCTGTTTTGAAGTGAAAAAAAAGAATGAATTATAAGAGAAGAATATTTCTGCAAGAGTATGCTTTTTGCTTTCATGTTGTTAATTCTTGGTTTTGTGGACTTTTTGTACTATTAAAATCTTTTAATGTACCTTATGTTACGAAGTGATCTCTTTCGATCTTCAAATACTTGCTCCATTTTTCAAGATGGTATATTTTCTAATATGATTGTCCTTGAGTTTTTGATTTTAGTTAAATACTATCTACTAACAAACTATTTTCCTATTGCGGCAGATCAAATCATTCTACAAAGGCGTAGAAGGGCCACAAGCAAATTTTTTTTATACTTATAGTGACTTAATTAATCTTGATTGTGTTTGAAAAATGTGTGTTAAAAAAATATAATTTTGATTATTAAATCTGATATCTCATAAAATTTCAATAAAAAGATATTTGGTATTTCTATAAAAATACAAAGTTAACAAAGCTTGGAATTCAGTAGTCATTTTTGCAAGAGAATAAGGTGTATGAAAGACAAAGGATCTTAATTTTAATTTATAAACTTTTGTTAGATGGATTAATTAATTAATTAATCCGTGCGGGGATGTCCTTAACCCAACACGGCGCGTCCCAATGGCTGATAGGGAACTTCCTGGCTTACAGGAAAGGTGTCTAATATTAAAGAATAAACACCCGCGGATCAACTAAGGACATGATATAGGGCAGCGGCTATATCATTACTACCTTTGAGTACAAGGGAGTTCACTTCCTTGTATTCAAACTAGACAGGTGCGGTTGGTTTGTTTTAAGCCAGCCAAGCTTACCGCGATCATCAGGCTTTGCTCAAGGTGTCATACGACCCGTGCCAAGGGGCGTATTATATGTATGATATCTGTGCCTGCCCCAAACAGATATCGCAAGCGGAGCCTCTGGGATACCAGGCAACCTCCCGGTAGTATTTTTGCCTTGCTACGGTAATGCAGAGCTCTGCCGTAGTCGACCATTTTTTTCTCTAGCTACTCGTGGGAACTATATGAGTATCCAAAATTTTAAAAACATTAAAACCATCTGCGACGAAGGCAATCTTCTCGCAAACGAACAAATGCAAATGGAGGTGTCTACTACAGACCCTCCTAGCAACCAAATCTCGCAGGAAGCTGAGGGGGTACTTTTAAAATCCTCCACTCCCGAGAAAACGGACCTGACAACAGGGGGCGAGGCTAAGCAAACGGCCAGCATAAACCTGGACAAGAAGGTCAAACTTGCCGGCGCGACGAGAAAACGTCTTAGCCGATTGATCCAGAGCGGGGCACCTTACGAAACCCCCTTAGATCAAATACTAAAAGAGCGGGATCAGAAAAGAAGCGGGGATCAATCCCCCCCTGCTCTCACCAGCAAGCGAATATGCTCGGATGGTAGCACTCCAGAAGCGGCGGCGAAAAAGCCACGCACTATGGAGGACCCAAACGAGCAAAAACGCTCCTTTGCAGCTGTAGCTCAGGGCATCAAGGTGGGCATAATCCACCCAGAACACCCAAATGCTCAGCTGTCAAACGAACAGCTACGGCTGCTATAGCGATCCATTATGGACAGTGTAGACAAACTACCGGACGATGGTCCACAAGTGCGATTCCAGAGCTGCATCATTCGACCTGGAATCCTCCTTCTGTCCTGTACGGACGCTGAGACGGTCAAGTGGATAGAGGAAGTGATATGCTCCCTTCAACCCTGGGAAAACGCCCAGCTGAAGTTGGTTCAGAAGGAAGACATACCGAAACCCCACATCTGTGTGGCTTTCATCCCAGACGATGAGGGACTACCCAGACTGACAGGAGAACAGGTAACCAACCGTCTGCGGATGATAAACCGTACCCTGCATACCCAGGAGTGGACCATTCTACACAGGGAAAACGCAGGACCTGGTAAAATGTGGAGGTTCTCAATGGATGAGGTATCCATTAAAGATTTGGAGCGGCTAAATTTCCACCCATATTTTGGCTTTGAACAGGTGCAACTTCGGTCCAAGGAAGCCAAGAAAGATCCAACATCGGTGGAAATTCCAAAGTCTTCGGGGGTAACCGTTAGAACCAAAGAGGGAGGTAAATCTACCTCGGCGGCGACAGCGGGACTGAAGAGGCCGGCCAAAACCAGCAAAAAAGCCAGAAAAGGGAAAAAAACCTTCATGGTAAAGCGCCGACAAAACGGCCTACACCAGGAAACAATGCGGGGAAGGAAAGTAAACCTCCCCTTTCTACCTTTAAGTAGAAATGGCTAACCACATCCGATTTCTCCAGGCGAACATCCAACATGCAAGAGCGGCTTCATGTGTCCTCAGCAGGAGGTTCGCCAAGAAGCAACTCGATGTGGCACTAATCCAGGAACCCTGGACTTCCAATACAGGCAGAATAAGCGGCCTAGGAAACTGCTCCGGTAAGTTAATAGCGTGTACTCTAGGTGGTAAGCCAAGAGCATGCATACTCATCAGGAAAAACATGAACTATTTTATGTTAACAGAGTTTTGCACCCCTGATGTGGTTGCAGCACAGGTTTCGATCTCAAGAGGAGACAGTAGTGTAGATGTAGTCGTCTGCCCTGCTTACTTTCCTGGAGACCGAAAAGAACACCCTCCTCCAGCAGCAGTGCAAGATCTAGTTGCCTTCTGCAAGAGGAACAACAGGCAACTGATCACTGGATGCGACGCAAATTTCCACCATCTGGATTGGGGCATATAATTATATAATAGGGGAAGGGCTAGCAGTGAACAACGTAGGCTCGGAACCAACCTTCGTGAACAGAATTCGCGGAGAAGTTCTAGACATAACTATTAGTACACAGTTTATAAGTACCAAAATAGTTAACTGGCAGATATCTACCGAGCCCTCAAGCTTAGATCATAGACACATACGATTTGACGTGAGAATAGGACAACGTCCGATAGTGCAATTTCGAGATCCAAAATGCACAGATTGGAAAGGGTACTGTGAATTCCTCCAACAGCACCTAGGTGACGGTAATAGCACTATACAAAATAGAGCCGAAATAGAAGCGGCGAATGAGCATATCGCATCCGCTCTTCTAACGGCCTATAAGGAAAACTGCCCTTTAAAGGAGAAGAGGGACCATGGAGGTACACCCTGGTGGAGCAGAAGCTTAGACAAGCAAAGAAAAGAAGTTCGACGTCTCTTCAATCGAGCTAAAAAAACAGGTTGGTGGGAAATCTATCGTACAGCTCTAACGACTTATAACAAAGAAATAAGGAAAGCCAAAAGAGAATCCTGGAGGAGGTTTTGTCAGAGTATATCAGATCTACCTGCCAGCACAAGAATCCACAAGGCTCTCGCCAGAGATCCGACGCAAGAGATTGGATCGATAAAACGACCAGATGGCTCTTTTACGGACTCTGGTAGGCAAACGTTAGAGACTCTCTTGCAGACCCACTTTCCCGGCAGTCTGCTTCTGAGGGACCTGGAGCAAATTCCACTCTCAATGGGATCGACATCGCGACCCAAAAGGGAGGACTGGAGAAATGTTTCAAAAGTGGTCACCCCAACATCGGTACAATGGGCGGTGAATTATTTCTCCTCATTCAAGTCTCCAGGTGTTTTCCCTGCCCTCATTCAGAAGGGCAGCGAAATTTTACTACCTCTTCTGGTTAAACTATTTAGAGCGAGTTTTGCGTGGAGTTATATTCCGCTGGGCTGGTCAACAGCGAGAGTTGTATACATACGTAAAACGGGTACGGTGAATCATTCCCTACCCAAATCCTTCCGGCCGATCAGCCTTACCTCATTCTTAATGAAAACTCTGAAAAGAATTATTGATAGACATATTAAAGAGGGGAATCTTAGGGAACATCCCTTAAACCCCCACCAATATGCCTACCAAACAGACAAATCTACGGATTTAGCTATAAAAAATCTAGTAGGAAAGGTCGGCCATTCTCTTAAACATAAGGAAATTGCGCTGGCAGCTTTTCTAGATATACAAGGAGCGTTTAATAACGCCTTACCACAGTCACTTTATACATCAATTAGGGATAGAGGGATAGACGGTAAAATCTGTAACTGGATCAAAAACATGATTGAAAACAGATATATAATATCATCACTGCATGGAGAGTCGGTTAGGTTCAGGGCGGCGAAGGGGTGTCCACAAGGCGGGGTACTTTCCCCCCTAATGTGGTCACTTCTAGTCGACTCTCTGCTGAGCGAGCTTTCCATGCAGGGAGTAGATTTTCAATGCTATGCGGATGATCTGATTATAATGGTTAGAGGTAAATTTGAAGCGACGATCTCAAACGTCCTCCAAGAAGCCCTTAACACAGTATACAGATGGTGCGAGAGGAAACAGATGTTTGTAAACCCCCGAAAAACTGTAATTATTTCTTTTACGAAAAGAAAAAAGCTAGATAAGCTTCGGCAGCCTGTCCTATACGGAGAGAGCATTCCATTTGCGACGGAAGTGAAATACCTGGGTGTAGTTCTGGATAAAAGACTCACCTGGAACGCCCACTTGGAAAAAACAATAAACAAAGCCAGGTTTCCTCTCTGGAATCTCAGAAGAGTATGTGGCAAATCTTGGGGAATGAACCCCAAACAGATTTACTGGATTTATCAAACAATGATAATATCTATGGTCACGTATGGTTCAGTAGTCTGGTGGACCAAAGAGTTACAACAGACAGCTAGAGCAAAGCTTGCTGGCCTTCAGCGGCTGGCATGCCTGGCCATAACTAGAGCTATGTCCAGCACACCAACGGCAGCGATGGAACACCTCCTACATCTCCCTCCCCTAGATATTCTCTTATAGAGGGAGGACAGGATAGTTTTCTATAGATTCCTGTCTTTGGAAAAGCAAATAAATGGAGAGCAACTCGGGGATCACTCCGGGATACTGAGTGAAACAAAAAACCACCAAATTCTCGGGATGGTTCCTGACTTGCTAGCCACAAAAATACACGTAGAAAAGTCGTTCAAAGTCCTCTTTCCGAAGAGAGACCAATGGATGAGGGGACAAATCCTCTTCGCAGAGACTGAATACGTAATGTACACAGATGGCTCAAAAACCCCAGATGGAGTTGGGGCCGGTTTTTTTCAGCAGGAAACCAAAGATTGAAATATCTACCAGTCTTGGCAGGTATGCTACAATCTTTCAGGCTGAAGTATTCGCTATCGAATTTTGTGCAAGGGAGTTGACCAACAGACCTCTAGCAAACAAAAACATAAATATAATATCAGACAGCCAGGCCGCTTTAAAAGCACTGAGCTCCAACAAGATAAATTCTAAACTTGTATGGAATTGCATCAAATCCTTAGAGTACCTTGGTGCGAACAACAGGGTGACCCTACTGTGGGTACCTGGGCACCAGGGGGTGGAAGGAAACGAAAAAGCCGACACCCTTGCAAAACAGGGGGCCGAATCTGCGTTCACTGAACCAGAACCGGTTTTTGGAGTCACCACAAGTGCCGCCAAAACAATTATTTCGGACTGGGCGAAGAGGAAAATACTCACGTATTGGTCCGACTTACCAGGGCTAACCCACTCGAAGGCGTTTTTACCGTTACAACCCTCGAGAAACACAACTAAGCAGATCCTAGAATGGAGCAGAAATGACCTGCGTATTCTAACAGGACTGCTTACGGGACACTGTCGTTTAAGATACCACCTCAGAAAGATAAATCTGAACCAACAAACGGACTGTCGGTTCTGCTGCGTGGAAGACGAAACTGCTGAACATATACTATGTTCATGCCCCGGCCTGTGAAGAATAAGGTTCAACATATTTGGTTACACTAACCTAGAACCTACCGATTTTAAAAAAATCTCACTATATACAACCATGAACTTCGTAAGAAGGGCTGGATTGTGCGGTTAACTATAGCCTCTAGGGGTGAGCCACAATAGACCTACTACGGGTCGCGGTGGAGGGGCGACCACGCCCCACTCACATGAAACCTAACCTAACCTAACCTAGATGGATTAATTACTTATGAAAGGCACACTCGGAATTCCCACTTCACCTTTAACAGAAGCGCACATCGACCGCCGAATTGAAGCGAATTGGTTACCAATGGCTTGCTCTTTACGCTTTCATTTTCTGGTTACTGCAGCTAAGGTATTTTGGGTCGGACGGAAGACTGACAGCTGCCACACTGATCAGCCAGTTTAACCCTCACCCGCCGCATTAGATGTTTCACATCCAAAAATTATTATTACCAAATATACTACGTAAAAGAAACTCGGTTTACATTATCAGGATATTGCTTAAAATCGATGAAATTAATTTCGTTTACCCAGTCATAGAATGAGAACTGTCACAAAGCTATAAATGATTTCCTTCCTCACGATACTGTTTTGTCCTTTTCAAAAGGTTCTATTCTTAAGGTGCGTCTTCACTGATTTTGCAATTCTTTGGAAGTCACTAACTTTTGTTTTCATTTTGTATACACCGAATTAAAATCAGTCGTCAACACTTATGCGATCATTTCAGCTGGAGAATGTTTCAGTGTGGAGAATGTCTCCACACCAATACTATTAAGTTGTCGAAATTTCATCGCTCTACGATAATATGCTGCAGTCGCAGCGTTTATTAATTTGGTTTTGCATTATTTTTATAATTTTCATTGGTCTCATAATTCTTTGGGTATCGGTTAAAGGCCGAGAAACACATATCAGTTACCGTTACGATCCGACTCCGGTCCAATGTTGCCCCAAGAATTGAATCAGAAAGGGTACACATGTCATACACGCTTCCGGCTCCAGCTCGAAACACTGGACCACTTACACTTTTTTGAGGAAATGTTCAAAACATTTTAGCGACTGTGATACTGGCCATAGTGGCCAAAAACGGAAACACAATTCTCGACATTAGTTTACAATCTTTGTTGACAACTTAAGTAATTACAGAAACTTTTGTAACCAACATGTGTGTTGACAATTTTCGTACTTTTCTAAAAGTTGGCTGCCCGCTCAAAATTCTTTAATTTTGTCCCTGTCCCTCTGAAATAAACCCCCTGGAGCGACGCTTTTCATAAGATATTTTCGGAGATAAAATTCAAGGTTGTTTACCTGTCTCTACTCCTTGAGCCTCATCGCGAACACTGTAAACCCTCTTTTTCGATAGTCATGTTGCAGCCAATATTTGACGACGATAACTTTTAATTAGAATTTGCAAGTGACGTTTCGCCTCGTTTTTCATTTAGGACATTACCTTTTTCGTTTTTGAAGAATAGTTATGTACGTTCAATCTACCCATTTTTAATTTGTATTTTGAATAAAAAAAAATATAGGAGAAACAAAAAGTGCGTGAGTGTCGTGGAACACTCAGTTGAGATTCTTTCGTAGTATACTATTATTGACAAACGTATTATATTTTAAATATATTTTGACAAACACGTGGACTATACAAATAGACGTCACGTTGTTAAGTATTTCTATGCTACGTGTCTCCTCTCCTCTACAACAGAACGCACATGCGAGTTATTTTTGCAACTGCTGTTTCGTGACGGAATAAAATAGTAAGAGACGCCCCGGCAGACGAATAACTTCCTGGCTCAAAAATCTCAGACAGTGGTTTGGTCTCACCACTATACAACTTTTCCGAGCGGCTACCAACAAAATAATGATTGCAAACATGATAGCCAGAATGATCGCCAACGATCGTTAAACGGTCATGGCACCTAGAAGAAGAAGCTCGACTTTAATCTCAAGAGCCCGAAGCACGAATTAAAATGAAAACACCTACCGTTAGTATCAGCAGAATAGAACTCAAGCAGTCAAGAAATAACACGACAAAACCGTGGATGACAAACAAGATCTTAGATCTGATGGAATTACGTCGGAGTTTAAAAAATAATAAACATAACATTTAGACCTTAATAAACAAATTAGAAGGGAAATAAAAGAGGCAAGGAATAACTGGTTTTCAGAAAAATGCGACGAAATTGAGAGTCTAGATGCGAAACACGACACTTTAAATCTACACAAGAAAATCAGAGATGCTGCTGGAACTAAAAAAGTAATCGGTCCGTGGCACTTCTATTAAACAGGGATGGCAACATTATCTTGGACCTTAACGAAAAGCTGGAGGAGTGGAGGAAGTATGTCAAGGAACTTTTTGTTAGCGACCGTTAGCAGGTGAACATTTGCGACAATCTCTGTGAGGGCCCCGAAATAACACACGCGGAGGTGGTTCACGCAATCAAGGAAGCTAAAACTGTAAAGTCCGCTGGACCAGACGACATCTATTCGGAAGTACTCAAGCTTTTCGACGACCAATCTACAGATAAATAATAATCATAATCTTCAACGCCATTTATGTTTCTGGGAAAATACCAAGTGATTGGTTGGAGTCTGTCTTTGTCACACTACCTAAAAAGACATGGCCAAAACATGCGAACACTACCGCACGATTAGCATAATGAGTTATATGCTAAAAATATTCATAAAAATAATACATGGTCGATTACACCGTAAATGCAAGGAACACCTCTCTGATACTCAATTTGGATTTCGTAACGGGCTTGGAACGAGAGAAGCCCTATTCGGCATACAGGTCTTAATACAGAGATGCCGCGACATGTCCACCGATGTATACGCATGTTACCAGAAAGCATTTGACTGTGTCGACCACGAGAAACTTATCAACATCCTTCAGAATATGAACTTAGATGGCAGAGACGTCCGCATTATAAAAAATCTGTATTACAATCAAATCGCTGCTGTCAAAGTTGAGGACATGACTACCGAGTACGTTCCCATTCAACGAGGTGTGAGGCAAGGGTGTGTCCTTTCTCCACTACTCTTTAACATATATTCTGAGCAAATTTTTGCTGACGCATTGGACGAAGCACGGGAAGGAATTGTTGTTAACGGAGAAGTAATAAATAACTTGCGGACGACACAGTTCTACTGGCAGGAAGTGCTAATGACTTGCAGGCGTTACTAGATAGGGTTGTGGCTAAAAGCGAAGAAAGAGGGCTCAAATTAAATATCTGCAAAACCAAAGCTATGGTTATTAGCAAAAATGGTGAGCTTCCAGCAAACCTGAGTACAGGCAACTAACAGATTCAGCAAGTTTTCAGTTTCAGATTACTGGGATGCTTATTAAACAGTAAGTGGGATAGCACGCAGCAAATAAGGTCCCGCATAGAGCAGGCTAGTGCATCATTTAGCAACATGAAAAAGGTTCTTACATCTTGAGACTTGTCAATACCCCTACGTATTCGTTTACTACGGTGCTACGTATTTCCAATTCTGTACTATGGAATGGAAGGGTGGACTTCAACAAAGGCAATGTGTAACCGAATAGAAGCGTTTGAGATGTGGTGCTACCGTCACCTGCTACGAATATCATGGGTAGACAGAGTCCGAAACACAGAGATGCTTACCCGTCTCCAGAAGCAACTAGAAGTCATGTTTACCATTCAAAAACATAAGTTGGAATATTTTGGACATGTTATGAGAGGGGAAAGGTACCGTATCTTACAGAATATTATGCAAGATAAAATCCAAGGAAAAAGATGATCAGGAAGAAGACGCACGTCCTGGCTGAAAAACCTGAGAGAGTGGTATGGTGGTAATTCTATAAGCCTGTTTCGTGCCGCTGCTAATAAAATAAAAATCATAATGATGATTACCGACGTCCTAGGAGAAGAAAAAGAAGAAGCCCGACTTAAAGTCGGACGCTTGACTTTTATCTTAGGGGTCGCATTCACCTTTTTTATTGAGTAACAGTTATTCAGTTCTGTGGAGTCGTTGGAAAATCTTTGAAAAAATCTGTTGCTCGAGATTTTTCGACGGAAATGATCATCCTACACCTATTTAATACACTCTACGGAGTGATATAATTTGTGACTTAAAAACTACCCCTCAACAAACCTCCAAAGTAGAAAAATGTTTAAAAAAAACCCGTTGCTCGAGATTTTTCGTCGGAAATGGATCATCCTACACCTACTTAATACACTCTATGGAGTGAAATAATTTGTGACCCAAAAACTACCCCTTAACAACCCTCCAAAGGTTTGTTGTGGGGTAGTTTTTGGGTCACAAATTATTTCACCCTATAGAGTGTATTGAGTAGGTATACAATGATCCATTTTTATAAAGAACCACCAAAAATACCAAAAATGAAATGGACATAGAAGAGTCCAGATAGTACAAAAAAACGAGATAGACTATATAATAACGAATAAAAAGAAAATTATACAAGATGTATCAGTACTTAACCAATTCAGTGTGGGCAGTGACCATAAAAAGCTCAGTGCCAAAGTTAAAATCAACCACAGATTAAAAAGACAGAAATTAGTAAGGTCACTAGGTAATCCAACATTCTCGTACATTCAACAAAATAATGAAATATACCAACAGAAAATAAAAAAAAAACATACCATAAATAATATAAAAGAACTTGAGGTTGATGAGCTAGAGAATAAGCTAAGACAAGGTATTATAACAGCAGTAAAGAGCATAGGTGTAACAAATAAACAAAATAGAAAAATTACACAAGAAACAAGAGACCTACTGGAGAGAAGAAAACAAAAACCGGAGTATGAGCAACTAAACAAGATAATTAAGAAAGAAATTAGAAAAGGTATAAGAAAATACAACGCTAGAATCATAGAAGATGTCATCGAAAATAACAAAAACATGAAAATAATTAAAAACCTAAAAACAACCGGACGACTAAGAATTTACCAACTGAAAAACGCACAAGGAGAGATCAAAAGAGAAAAGGACGAAATAATTCAAATAATAGAAAGTTTCTATGGCGAGCTATATGAATCTAAAACGAGTAGACCAGAAGAGAAATATTCCAGAGTTATTACAAACGTAGGATCCGAAATACTCCCTGAAGTAACAAAAACAGAAATAGAGAATGCCCACGAGCGAAATGATTAAGTTAGGAGGCCCCGCAATAATAGAGTCAATGAGAGTACTTTTAAACAAATGTTTAACAACGGGAATAATACCAAAAACATGGCATGATACTCAAATGATTCTGTTACATAAAAAAGGCGATATATTAATATCGGCCAATTAGTTTACTACCTCACCCATACAAACTGCTAACAAAGATAATAACAACAAGACTTACCAGCAAATTCGTCAAACAGGCGAGGTTCCGAAAGGGGTATAGCACAATCGAACAAATACAAACCTTACGACTTGTAATAAAGAAATGTACAGAATACAATATTTCAATACACTTGGACTTTGTAGACTATAAGAAGGCATTTGACTCCATTAAACTTTGGGCAATATATATATATATATATAAGGCCATGAATAATGCAAGAATAGACTCCAGATACAGGATCCTCCTTAAAAACATCTAAGACCAAGCCACGTTCCACATTAAAATAAATGACGATACAGTCACATGAACACTTCCCATAAAAAGAGGCGTAAGACAAGGAGACACGACATCACCTAAACTGTTTACACTAGCCTTGAAAGATGTATTCAAAACAATTAATTGGAAGGTAATTGTATAAACGTAAATGGTAAATACATCAACCACCTTCATTTCGCCGATGACATAGTAATTCTTAGCACTAACTTGGAAGAATTACAAGAAATGTTAAGGGATCTAAAGTTGAAGTCTAGGATGGTAGGTTTAACAATGAACATCGAAAAAACAAAAATAATGACCTCATAAGAAGGAAACATATACATAGAAGACCAAATTGTTCCAAAAGTACAAGAATAAAATTATCTATGACACGAAATACAACTAGGAAAAACAATTAAACAGCAGAAAAATCAAGAAGAATACGATTAACTTGGACAGCAGTAGGAAAATTAAATACCCTAATAAATAACAACGATATACCAATCAATCTCAAGAGGAAAGTATTTAATACGTGCTTCCTGCCAGTCATGACCTTTGGTATGGAAACGATACCAATGACGATAAACTTGACAAATAGATTAAGAAGAACACAGAGAGCCATAGAGAGAAAAAATTCTGAAAATAAGTTTAGGGATCATATAAAAAACGAAGTCGTTAGAGACAAGACCAAAGTAGAGGACGTGATCTCGAGCATAAGTAAGCAAAAATGGAGCTGGGCCAGACAAGAGAATAAAAGGTGGACAAAACAACTGTTACAATGGAGACCTAGAAAAAACAAAAGAAGTGTGGGGCGGCCGCAACAAAGATGGATTGATGACATCAAGATAAAAGCAGGAAAGAGATGGTATCAAGTGGCACAGAATAGACATGAATGGCAAAAAATAGGGGAGGCCTATGTCCAGGATTGGATGGAAAAAGGCGAACGGAAGAGAGAGAGAGAGAGAAAGATATGTTTAATTATCAAATTTAACTCTTTGAAGCAGTTAGCGAGTCGATTTCAATATCTATGCGAATAGTTTTATTTTTTTTGTACGCGTCGCCGTATTTTCGATTTCTATAAAATGCAGTGCCGGATTAGCCACGTAGCAAAAGTAGCAAATGCTACGGGCCCCGCGCTCCAACGCCTGTCTGGCCGTAATAAAAAAAAATTAATTTAGATAGGAGCGTAAAATATCTTGCATGCCTTAAACGCGAAGCGCTTATGCTATGCTTCACTTCCATTTAAAAATTTAAAACTCGATTTCGTCACGTAAAATCGTAAAAATAAGAAGGTATTTTTAGAAAAGTATGGTCAGTGCTTACGAAGATGATTTGGAGAACAGTCTAGGTGGCGAAATAGTGCAGTTCGCAGAGCTGCTGAAAACAGATGTGACTACTGTTATTGACACCAAGAAATAGGAGCCTCTGAGACAGCAATTTTATAAACATTTATTAAATAATTCTTTGGAATCGTGTTTCCCAAACTTAGAAATTGCCTTGCGCATTTACTTGTCTCTCATGATCACTAACTGCAGTGGCGAACGTTCTTTTTTAACATTTAAACGTATTAAAAATAAATTAAGGGACACTATGGGCTAAGAACGTCTTAATCATCTCACTTTGTTAAATATAGAGCATGATTTGCTTAAAGAATTCGATATTGAAAGTGTTATCTCTAAATTTGCTCATATTAAATCCAAAAAAGTTTATTTGTAACAGTTTTGTTTTATTTAATACCCTAAATTTGAGAACCTAAAGCAAACCAAGGGCCACTTGACAGAATTTGCTACGGGCCTTGCGCTGGCTTAATCCGGCACTGATAAAATGTATTTAAAATTAAAATCAAAACTTAAAATATCTCATATCATCACAGTCAGAACATCTTGTCAGATGTGTTGTGAACTCATTTTATTGTCAGTTGTTGCTGGTATTGGCTGAGACGTTTCTGATTAGAAGTCAGTTCAGAAGTCCCGCTGACGTTTAGATTAAGACACATCTTTGTTAGATCCACCCAGCATGTAGGAGATCGACCACGTCGTCGACCAGGGGGGGGATGGCCCAGTACAACTAGTTTCTCCATGATGTCATTTGTGTGAATGTGTCCAAAAATGTCAAAGCATGCTTCAATACTATGGAGGACAGGCGCCTTGGATTACCTATCTCATTTAGAACTGATACGTTCGTTCTATGTGCCGCCCATGAAATCCGCAGCATTCTCCTCCAGCACCACATCTCGAAGGCATCTATACGATGGCGATCGGCCACGTCTCTGACGCGTACAGAAATATCTCTAACCGGTCGGATATTCAAATACTTTCTATAATTTATATTACTACATTACTGATTGTCTATGTACAAGTTCTTGATTTCAATACTTTTTATCGCTTTAAATCTTGCAACGTCAATTAATGGTTGTTTATTTTAAATTTATTCTTGCGTTTGTTTATTCATTTTCATTTCTTTACTTTAACTTTGATTAATATTTGAAGCTACTAAATTATTCCTTTAATTGTTTTACTTCAAATGAATTTAATTTACGTTTATCAGAATGGCTGCAAACGGAAAAAATCGGAAATTAAGGGCCGGTTGTACTACTTTTTAAAGTGAGGCTGTAGTTGGAACACCCTATATTGAGCATTATGCCGCATAATGCGCTCTTGTGCTGTAATTGGAAAACTACCAACAAATATTCTGTCATTTGATCACTTGTAAAACCACATTTTTTATTGAAGGGAATTTTAATTATCTCAGAGATTTGGGTTGATTGTTTGTGTTAAACTATTATATTGAAGCTGGATTTAACATTTGTTTTTGACGTTTCAGTTTTATTGTCGCTGATTTTTGTTAAATGCCAGTAAAGACCAGGTGTGTCCGGGTATTAATTTTTGTTTGTTTTCGAAATTTTTCAGTTTTGTTGTGCCCTGGAATTCTTGTTGCAATGCATATGAAAGTCGAAATATCAATTTCGGACATATGGCATTATGTGGGTGAACGTGTTCGACCAATTAAGGAAGAGGAAGAGGTTTTTAAGGCTGGCTACTTCAATTTATGTGGAACTGACAGTCTCAGTGAAAAAATCCTCAAAAGTTTATGCTTGTGATCCATTTCTGAGCTGCCTTAGAATTTGAAGGAAATTTATGCAAACATATTATCGAATTTTATTTTATTATGACACAATATGGCGAAATAAAAACATTAAAATAGAAACCAAATCAAGAATTTACAAGGCAATAGTAAGACCAACTATTACATACACGGCGGAAACTCGACCAGACACAGCGAGAACTAAACAACTTCAAGAGACAACCGAAATGAGAGTACTTCGTAGCATAACTGGATCTTGGACAGAGAAAGAAGCGAGAATATAAAAAGGACATGCAAGGTAGAAAACATCAATAAGTGAGTTCTCGGCAGAAAGAGGGAGTGGAATGAGCACTTCAGTAGAATGGACAACGAAAGAATAGTCAGAACAGCGCGCGACAAATCACCAATGGGTCGCAGGAGTTTGGGACGCCCCCGAAAACGATGGAGCGACAACTTAGCAGTGCAATAGGCAGAGGGACGATGAAAAGAAACAGGCAATCCGCCTAGATTAAAGAAGGAAGAAGCAGAAGAAAAAATTATCTAATTGTCATATATAGAGCATTGTGAAAAAGAGTACATTTTTCGCAATTTAATCTCCATACCACCTTTTTTATTCCTTTGCATTTTCGGATTTTGTGGTTTATTAACACCAATTCTTCACAAAATATCGTTCAAATATAACAATTTCAATGCTTACATTGCTTAAAAAAAATATATTAAGTACTCTTTTCTCCCATATAAACAAATGGAGGTTAGTTTGTTGCTCACACCTCGACAAGTTCATACGATCAATAATAGATGTCGTCCACTCCGTGATTTTTCTCTATTCCGATCAACGATGAACTGTCGATCAGCAGCGAGGTCAACTGATCGGTGATTCAAACACAATTCAAGTCGTTGAACTTGGAATCATAACCTCAACAAAATGTCAGGAATATAGTTTGGCGTGAGATTATCGTTTGGAAGTTATCGCAAAGAGTAGTTATCAGTATCATTTTGAAAGCGGATTCATTCCACTGATTTTATTATTTCTCCGGTTTTGTTCTGTTGTGGATTTTGTGAAATGAGTTGTAATTTATTGATAAACTCAAATAACTATATTTTATTTTACTTTTTTTTATTACGAAAATAATGTATTTCTCCAAAAAGTTCGGGAGGTCAGTGAACTTCTTACCAAAAGAAAATAGCGTTCTTCTTACACTTGTAAAAACTGTACAACTTCTTTTGAAAGTCGAAATCTAAATTTGAAATCTCCATTATTCCATTTTGTAAATTGATGGGGCGTTCCCTATATGTTTGTGGCAATCTTTTGCGATAAAAGTTATTTACTATTTACAAAAATTCCTCGTCTTCCGTTAGCTCATTCAATAAATCCATAATACACTTGTTATTTTCCAAAACCCAATAAATATGCTTATGAGTATCAAAATAATAATACAATACGTAGCAAGGTGACAAACAGTTTTCTCCGATATTACTAGCAGCTGGGATACAGTTAAATAATGCACTTATGCTGAAACCCCTGTCGCACAGGTATATCATGATGATGGCGCGCGATTGCAAGATGAGTTTTAACTTATTGATGATAAGATTTCATCTGTCTCCTACCCCTGGCGGATAACGTCGATACGGAAGCACCTTCCACGGCTTTTCGCACCACCCTTTTTAAAATAAGGGCCAAATTTGTACAACTTAAAAGGGAACAAACCACTCCACCTTCTAATCTTGCTATCAGCGCTCTCAAAGAAATGATGCATTACGATAGTAGATTTATGCTGGTTCACCACACCCCCCCCACCACTTTACCCCCCCAAGGTCAATGACACTGACGTCACGTATCCTTGTTCTAACATGACCTTGCGTGTTTTTTATAATTATACAATATTACAATGCCAAGAAATTTCATTGAACCATCAAGATTTGGACCAAGAGCAACTATGACTAAGCTAGGATGGGTGATAAATGGACAGCTAATAAAAGGGAAAATCCAGCAAGCATATAATTTTCACATATGTGAGAAAAACTTTGAAGATGACTTACTACATGACATTGTGAAAGATTCCTTCAGAATTGATAACTGTGGATTGAATTCTGACAAAACCGAATCATCGACAACTGAAAAAAATATACTGGAGATGATAGAGAAATCTACAAGACGAATCGGTGATCGTTTTGAAACAGGACTTCTATGGAGGGATGCCAATCAGATTGTTCCAGAAAGTAAATTCATGGCTTTCAATAGACTCAAATGTCAAGAACGAAAAATGGATATAGAAAAAGAATACGGAAAAGCATATTGTAAAAAAATTCAAGAATATGTCAACAAGGATTACCTGATGATATTGACGAATGAAGAGCTGCAAATAAAAAACAATAAAATTTGGTATCTACCTCATTTTGCTGTTTTCAATGTTAATAAACCAGGAAAGTTACGTCTTGTATTTGATGCTGCAGCGAAATCCCATGGTATTAGTTTGAACGACATGTTACACCAGGGACCTGATCTTCTAGCTCCATTGCTGAGTGTTTTATGGACATTTCGTCAAAGGAAAATAGCCTTTTGTGGAGACATTCGCGAGATGTTTCACCAAATCGTCATAAGAAGTGAAGACAGGCCTGCTCAGAGAATTTTGTTTCGAGGATTTGAGAGAAATCGAGATCCTGATATCCTAGAAATGCAAGTAATGACTTTTGGTGCCACTTGCTCACCGTGTTTGGCTCAATACATAAAAAATAAAAATGCTATTGAGTTCAAAAAAGAATTTCCTAAAGTTTGCGACGCCATAATAAAAAAACATTATGTAGATGATTATCTCGATAGTTGTGATACAGAAGAGGAAGCTATAAACCTGATCAATGAAGTGATTTACGTGCATAAAAGAGGCTGTTTCGAAATATGCAACTGGTTGTCTAACTCCAAAGTGGTCATGCAGAATTTACCAGAAAATTTGAGACTTCAAAAAATAAAAAACTTTAGCAGTGAATCGGTGTTCAATGGAATTCCGAAGAAGATATATTCACTTTCAAGCTGAATCTTCATAAAATATCAGAAAATGTTGTGGAATATAAGAAAAAGCCTACAAAAAGAGAAATACTTCGTGTTGTTATGACCATTTTCGACCCACTTGGTTTCATAAATCATTTCATAGTAAAAGGAAGAGTGTTACTACAAGATCTCTGGAGACTCAAAGTTGGATGGGATGAAATGATTCCAAATTCTATTTTCTTCAGGTGGCAGAAATGGTTGGAAGAAATAAAATCAATTTTGGATATTACTATTCCAAGATGTTATTCGCCCAATATCCCGACAGCAACATCGATTCAGTTACATATATTTTCTGATGCCAGTACGAAAGCGTATGCAACAGTTGTTTATTTGAGAATCGAAAAAGCAAACGAAGTACATGTTTCATTCGTATCCTCAAAATGTAAGGTGGTACCCTTGAAACCACTTATAACTATTCCACGACTAGAATTGGAAGCTGCTCTTATGGGGCGTAAACTGTCCAACTCTATTCAAAATCATTTAGAAATCGATGTAGAGAGTAGAATATTCTGGATCGATTCGAAAATAGTTTTGTCATGGATTCAGTCTGATGTATTCACATTGAAACAATTTGTTGCTCATAGAATTCAGAAACTATTAGCAAATTCGAGTAGTAATGAATGGAGATGGATACCTGCGAAGCTCAATCCAGCAGACAATGCTACAAGAGATAATTCAACTATGGATGAAAAAACATGGCTTCATGGCCCAGAATTTCTACTTCAGACCTCAGATAAGTGGCCAAACGATGATGGAGTTCATGAAATCGATGTCAGTGAATTGAAAAAACAATTCGTTGGAGCAATATCCATACTATCTGATTAACCATTACCAAATGTTGATAGATTTTCTTCATGGTTGAGACTCATAAGAACGACTGCAAGAGTTTTGATGTTCATTGAAAAATGCCGAACTAGAAATAAACGAAACGTCGTTTTATCCGTTGAGAAGTTGAGAGATTCTGAGAAAATGTGGTGGAAGGATGTCCAAAATTGTTTCTTCAAGGAAGAAATCATGACACTACAAGACGAAGACGAACTGAAAAAGAGCCGATTGAAAAAGTTGTGTCCGTATTTAGACGAAGAAAACATAATAAGAGTAAGAAGTAGAATAAATAATAAAATAGACATTCCTGGTTTTGAGAAAAATCCAGTTATACTAGATGCCGACCATAGATACACAAAGTTACTGGTTCAATGGTACCATGTAATCTTTCAACACCAAGGATTCCTAACAGTTATCAATGAAATACGTCAAAAATATTGGATTATAGGATTGAAAAGTTTGGCGAAGAAAGTTTTCCATGAATGTCAGAAATGTAAAAATCTGAAAGCTACTCCGAAAATTCCTTTAATGGGATACTTACCAAATGCAAGAGTCACACCTTATGTAAGACCATTTAATTTTTGTGGAATGGATTATTTCGGTCCATATTTGGTGAAAGTCGGAAGGAGGCAAGAAAAAAGATATGGTGTCTTATTCACCTGCTTGACTGTTCGTACGGTACATTTGGAAATAGCAAATTCCTTAACCACAGAATCTGCTATTTTGGCAATACAAAGAATGTGCTCAAGAAGGGGATGCCCATCTGAGATATATAGTGACAACGGTACAAATCTCAAAGGAGCAGACAAAAAGTTGAAGATTTCAACCAGCAAGAACTCGTGCAGAAGTTGTCGTTCAAAGGGATAAATTGGAAATGGAATGCACCAGGTGCTTCGCACATGGGTGGAATTTGGGAGCGCTTGATAAGATCTATAAAAGTTACTCTAAAAACGGTTTTGAAGGAACAAGTTCCAGCTGATGAGGTTTTACACACCCTATTCTTGGAAGCAGAATATATTTTAAATTGTAGACCACTCACAGATATTTCATTGCAGTACGAAGATGATGAAGCTCTAACTCCGAACCATTTTTTACTGGGTCCACGACAAGATCAAGAACAACCATTCATTCAAAGTTATCAACCACAAGAAACTTTCCTCAGGAAACAGTGGAAGATAGCCCAAGATTTGAGCAATAAATTTTGGAAAAGGTGGATAAAGGAATATTTACCTAACCTACATAATCGTACAAAGTGGTATGATGAAAATCAAGCTATGCGAGAAGGAGATATAGTTATTATTGCTGATGAACAGATACCACGCAATGTTTGGCTCAAAGGAATTGTTACTGCAATGTATCCTGGTAGAGATGGTCGAATCAGAGTGGCAGATGTGAAAACAAAAAATGACATTTTTCGACGACCAGTTTCAAATTTGTGTGTCTTGGATGTCCGAAAAGATTTATGAAGAGATTTAAACCCTTCATGGGAGGGAGAAATGTTGATGATTTATTGTTCGTTTCTTTCATATTGTCATTTTGTATATAATATCTCTGTTTCTTTTTCTAAAAAGAGCTAAAGGTGTAAAAAGATCTGTGATAAAGAACCAATTGACACTTGACGATTACAAAAAAAATTGTTGAGTATGGTGGGAAAATATTTAGAAAGATGAATTCATTTAGAAGTATCTCACATGACATATTTACAGAAATGAAAAATAAAATTGCTTTAACTTTTGATGACGATAAACGCTTCATAATACCCAATACAACTTGCACGCTTCCTTGGGGTAATAGTGACATTGAGTTTTATCAAAATGACCCCAATAAAAATATCAGAATTTGTAATAATATAATCGATTAATTTTCCCAAACTTCACAATCTTAACTCTGAGAGTAGTAGTTTGGATTATTTATTAAATCTTTTGAATGCGAAATTGAATAAACTTCATTCTTAATACTTTAACTGGAAAATTCATATTTGCTCGTTTATTTATTATATGTATTTTTTAAAAATAATTAGTATTCATTTGTTTGTCGTGGTGATAGCATGAGAAACGGTATAGATAAATTCGGTCGTAAGACAAAATGTGTGTCAGCTGTACGACAAGGACCGCCAGGTATTGGCTTCGAAATGTCGTCGGACGGTCAACATAATATAATGGGTAAACGTATGAAAAATACTGGTACAACTGTTGATAAATATGATTGGGTTACCATTGCTTTTCTCGAAGATGTAATTGCAGAAACAAAGCAAATGATCCTTGCAGCTATGCAAGCTTCAGTAGCAGAAGCAATCAAAGAAATACCGCAGGGAGGACAGCTATCAATAAATAAAAAAATCACAGAGCTGTGATTTATACTTGGTCAAAAATATATTAATTTTGCAAAACTGATTAGTAACTTGGAAAAAAATGTGCCCGAAATGGTGCTAGATATTATCGATATTCATAGTTAAAATTTGTTATAACAAAATGTTTGAGAAAATAATGTAATATACATGTGTTGTAAAAAGTGTTTGTTTTCTTTAATTATACATAAAAGAACCCTTAAATTTAGTATAGAAAAAATATAGATGTGCGTGTGTGCGTGTGTGTGTGCGTGTGTGCGTGTGTGTGTGCGTGCGTGTGTGTGTGTGTGTGTGTGTGTGTGTGTGTGTGTGTGTGTGTGTGTGTGTGTGTATGTGTGTGTGCGTGCGTGTGTGTGTGTGTGTGTGTGTGTGTGTGTGTGTGTGTGTGTGTGTATGTGTGTGTGTGTGTTTGTGTATTTTGTCAACCAATATTTTATGATAATTTTTAATAGTTTTTTATGATTTTATATTTTATAGTTGCACTAATTATAATATATTAAATTAAAAATCTAACACGTTCACTGAATTTAACATCACCTATAAAATTGAAATAGTATAAATAATAAATATAAGATACAAAAATAAAAAAAAAATTTAATACGAATTACGAACATTACATCTAATGCATTATATGTTAAAAATGTGTCATGTAGAATGAGTGCATAAACTTTTGTATTATTGGGAATTAGATTTTCTCGTTTCAAACTCCAACTTGATATCCACTGTGGATGATTTTGTAGCATTCGGTTGGTGGGAACAATCGATAATAAATAAGGGGTTGTCTTGAAATTGTTTGATATCCATAAGTGGTTCACTCATATCCTTGTCATAGTAACTACGTTGAAAGTTTTTATATGCACAGTATGCTGATGGGGTTAATTTTCTATTAAAGTCTAGATTTCAACGCTCGTATGGATACACTTCAGAGTTCAAATACACACGGATATTATTTATATCTGCATTTATAAATTTTGTTAAATCCATTGTTCTGATCTCGGATGCATTCGTATTTTGAAAACCGATGATAATAAATCGGGGTGTTTCCAAACTGTTTGTTATTTTACTGCCCATATATCGGAAGATGTGCTACGTAATGAGGGTAATTCGTACAGATCCCACATACGGTAAACCATTTTAATTTTTGAATTCAGCTCGCTCTCATTGATTCTATTGAAAAATTTCAACTTTTGCTTGTCGTCGGGTACAATATGACGTATCTTCCACTCAATCTTTGTGATTTCCACAATTTCTTTAATTCCAGTATGACAACTATCTCTTCACTTCCAAAATCGATAAGATTATTTTTCTGATCTATTATGCGCTCACTGATGTTATCAATAAACTGACGTCCTTCGGGGCTAATTGGTATATATATATATATATATATATATATATATATATATATATATATATATATATATATATATATAATGTTGTGTGGTTCTTTAGTGATATTATAACCGGGCTCGACATCAAGATCGAATGAAAAAAGAATATGATTCGCTTAATTGTTTATGTAAGATCCTGAAATTATATTACATTCCAAACGGATCAATCTCACAGTTGAAATATTTACGGGAAATACTGATTGATGTGTTATATTTTTGTCGAACATACGGTTCTCGAATTCCAACAGTGGGACTATTGAGTTTTTATCTCTTAGATCCACATCATATTTTGTACGCAATACGTATTTGAATATGTTGTTATTTGTACGAAGGTTAAAAAGATTATCCAATGTTTTCGAATCAAGTTTTTTATTTGGAAACAATGTAGATGCAAGCTCTTGTTGCATAAAATTATTAATTTTATCTCATTCATATGCTCCACATGGTATTTCTATCACAATATCTCTTCTGCCATTTTGTGGGTTGTATCTGAAGGAATACCAATAATGAGTATATTGTTTTTTTATTCGTGATGTTGTGAATGGTATTGCAACCATAGAATCCTATAAGCCCCAAACCATAACGACTTCCCCTCTCCAATTCAATAGGTGGATAAAAACTCAAAACACTGCATCTGCAGGTTGTAGCTCGAACTTTCGTGACATGACTGATGACATCTCTACGATTCAACACCAATTTATTGTTGTTTGCAACATGTCAATTTATGTCTCTTTGGAGTTGAATTTTCAGTCCCAATTCATTCTTATTAGCACCCACATTACAATCCTCAATGTTGCAATAACAGCAAAAGATTTTCCTGAGTATGGGTCCATCATTCACATCGGTGGATGTGCTTTTACTATCATCACCACTATAATGTTTATAACAATATTGATATTTAAAAATGTCGATATCATTTTGAAGGTGTTCGGGTAGTCTATCCCAAACTGCGGCAATGTCATGCGATGCACAAGAAATTAATGCTTCCTTGGGCATATCTGCGAGTGGACTTTGACTCATCTTCCTTAAACTTTTTAATTTTGAATATGCTGTAAGGGAATGCCCCATTCTCTTAATAGTCTTTCTATCCATTTCAGGTGTGATATCCATTTTTTTTTTACTTTGATTGTGAGAGAAACTTTAAGCAAAGATGTCCACACACAACTGTATTGAATTTTTGTTGGCGTTCATAGTTATACATAATTTTTTCAATTGCATTTGGACCACTTCTAAAGTATTGTACCAATTCTAATGGTGGGGGTAGATCTCCGAAGCTATCGAAATATGAAACGTATTCCCCATTTTTTCGATATGCCACCCAATGTGTTCCTCGACCATTGTTTCCATCCAAATTGATAATTGCTGTTTCACGTTTATGTGGTCCTGAGCTGGGTAAACTATCACGCATGAAAACACCTCGAAAGTATGGAATCTTGATTTGTTTAGCATAATAATTGAGTTCGATGTCAGTGAGAGGTTTAAGGTGTAGGGCATCAATTAGTTTTTTGAATTATATGGTTTCAAAAAGATACCGATACCTTTGCGATAGGGTTTCAAGAAAATACCAGTACCCTTTTTTCCCATTGCATTTGCTTTTATTTTTCGATTGTGATTTTTTTCTTCGTTTAAAGCATCTATGCTCTCTCTATGCTCTACATAACAAAAAGAAGAGTTTATAGTTGATAATTTGGATGAAAAATTAGGGAGCGGGTTGCATGAAAAAAATACATTACGACATGGACCATTACTTCCGTCTTCTGTTCGCGCTCTCATAATCGGTCCTTCCAATTGTGAAAAAACGAATGCAATGATCTCTCTTTTGACAAACCCACAAGGATTGCGAATGCGTTGAATCAACCAAAATATGAATATTTGCGTAATGTATTGGCACCAATAAAGGGATTGGGTTATTATACGTTCAGTAATAATGCAGAAATAGTGGAACCTTCCGATGCCAAACCAAATTCAGTTTTCATTTTCGATTATGTAATATGTGAAAAACAAGATATTATCAGATCATATTTTTGTATGGGACGTCACAAAAGTGTAGACTGTTTCTATCTTGCGCAGACCTATTCACGAGTTCCAAAACAGTTAGTGCGTGATAATGCAAACTTTATTATAATGTTTAAACAGGATGAGACGAATTTACATCACATCTTTTCTGATCATGTTTCACCAGATGTCATATTCAAGAAATTTAAAATAATGTGTACAAAATGTTGGGGTGATCAGTATGGATTTCTAGTCATCGATAAAGATAGAAAAATACATGATGGACGTTACCGCAAAGGATTCGATAGCTTCATACATGTATAATATCTAAATACAAAAAAAATCAATTCAGTAAAGAACATCGTCGAGGTCACACATACACATACTTTAACAGAGCAAGTAATTTTTTTAAAAAATGAATATACTAAGAGATGAATGTGTAAATGTCAAAATGGATGTGAAACGTCAACTGGTTCAAGCGACCGAAGCTGTACGGGAGAAATTCAACTCTATCAAAAGTGGCAATGTGGAAGATAATAAAACATTAGAAAAACTTTATGAGCCAATAACCAAACTATTGAATATTTTATCTTCAGCCAGTATTGCGAAACCGTCTACAACTTTTTCATACCAGATTCGAACTACGCCAATGAGTACCCAAATTTAACCCAAATATATTGAAAGTGATGCTGGAAGAGATAATGATAGATCCTAGGTGAGGAAAATGATGAAAAAGTTGCTAGCATATTCGAAACACCTACATCAATTATGAGTTCTACAAATTTTGAATTATCCAATATTGATGAACAGAACATTGATACAGAATTAAAAAAACATTTAATAAATTTGAGAAATGGTGACCCTGCATAGGACAAATTATTTGGCATACGTGAAGATCATGCCACAAAAACACTCGAAATGGGTAATCTCGAGGTTCGATTTACCAATGGAAATATTTCGTCTTGGAATGGTGCAATGCAAATAGGTCAATTTGCTGGTAGTTCAGATTTATACAACTTGATATTTCTAAAGAAACCGCCCGCAGTTGGTAATGTGGAAATAGGACGCAATTATATTAAGATATTAAAAATTACAAATGCACTATACAAACTTAATCAAAAGAAAAATGGAATAAAACATTCAACTACCAGAAAATTCCGTGAAGTTATCATACCATTACTACGTTCAATGAATGATTCCATTGGAAATGCAAGTGGTATGGGGGTGAAACTAAAAGTATACAAAATTATATATATTGGAATAAACCAAAAGAATTAGTGGATCGTTTGCGGTTATTAATAGCTTCAAAATCGATTGGGCACACTGGTCATGATAATGAGATTATTTCAATTATAGAAGAGCTTCGTGAAGAAGGTATAATCCAAAGACCTATTATAATAAAAGGTCTATGGTATAATCTATTAGTGTTATCATCATCATAGAGAGAGGGACATCATTGTTGACATTGCATTAGATGAAATCATTGTGCGTCAAATGGATAGAACAATGAATGTTAAACGACAAGTTGTTGATGAGTTACACAAACCAGCTCGACGTAATTTCCAGAGGAGGTCAATTATTCTTAAAGGTGTTGGAGATTCGTGGCAAATTGATCTTGCTGAATTTCAACCATATGCAAAAATTAATAAAGGATATCGATATACTATGGTGGTAATTGATTGTTATTCCAAATATTTATGGGTCAAGCCAGTGAAAAACAAGACCGGAGAGGCTATTACTAAAGCTATGAGTTTGATTTTGAAGGAGGCCAAGTCTATTCCAAAAAATATACAGAGTGATCAGGGAAACGAATTCTATAATAGGGATTTTTCAACACTAATGAAGCGATATAAAATAAATAATTATTCGACCTACAGTTCTATGAATGTAGCAATGGCGGAGCGAGTCATCAGAACTATAAAAACTTGGCTTTGCAAAGAGTTCTCAGTTAATGGCAGTTACAAATGGTTAGACATTATTCCATCCATATGCGCAAAATATAACAATAGGAAACATGGTGCTACAAGGATGAAACCAATTGATGTCGGACCTACATCAAAATTAAGAATTAGCAAGAATAAGAAGAAACTGATCAAACCAAAATATCTTTTAAATGATATAGTCAGGATCTCTAAACAAAAAAGTGTATTTAAAAAAGTCTATTTAGCCAACTTTTCTAAAGAATTGTTTAAAATTATCAAAGT
The DNA here is from genome assembly GCA_950111635.1 of Agelastica alni. Classification (NCBI taxonomy): domain Eukaryota; kingdom Metazoa; phylum Arthropoda; class Insecta; order Coleoptera; family Chrysomelidae; genus Agelastica; species Agelastica alni. Next base: position 61,152,765 of record OX467712.1, on the reverse strand, counting down.
CAACAATACAGATCCCACAATTTATATTCTCGAAGATATAGATGGAAATCCAATTAAAAGTGCCTTTTACGAACCTGAATTACTGAAAACGAAGTATGCTGATATTAATTAATAGAAAAAATTATTCGTCGGGCCTCTAATAGTGTTTTTGTTCGTTGGCTCGGTTTTACCGACGAACAATTCGTGGATTAAGAGCAGTGACTTAGTTTAGTAATTCAATGTCTGTCAAAAATATAACCTATTTATGTCTTTGTATAATTATAATAAATGATGATAATCTTATTGGACTTTGTTTTATTTAAATGTATTTTTCATCTACCCCTTGTTTCACAGCCATACCCGTTAAATTATTTATTTACAAAAATGCGAATGTTTCATTAATTATATTTTATCAATATTTATGTAAAGTATTGACACAATTATTCATCGTATTTAAAAAAAACAAATAAAATCATTAAATATATATTATTGCAATGTCTACAAGAAAAAAATGTTTTTTTAATCGTCGTCGTCGTGGAGTGTATCATCATCATCATTGGTATGGGCTGTAAGGTCGTATTTCTGGATGATGTCATCAGAAAGGTATGGCAACAGATCCTTGAGATATCCTTTCAGATCACATATGACGATTTCCTCACAAAACTGATACAGATCCATCTGTCCTTCATCGAATTTTTTACAAAGATCTGCTCCAGCGTTATACTGCTCTTCTTTCTGCAAAAACCATTAAATCATTTTCGTTGAAGCAAAAATTTAGATCGTAAACTGATAAATGGAGGGCATCCCGACTCAATGCACTCAAGTATGAAGCAGTCTCTGAATTGCTGAATGTATATCGACAGATTCCTGCCAATTTTGACTTGAGTAATGCATCCACATATTTTACGATTATATAGATTACTCTCACTGAAAATGGACTGGTTAAACTAGTATTTGGTTATTTCACACTTTTGTTAACTGCTCAAAAGATTTCTTACTTTTGATTTTTTTAATAGCCCACCAATCTCTTTTTATAAGAGACACACCCACTACATGTAAGAAGAACAACTCAATGATATACAATGTCATCTTAAAATCCCATTATTTCAAGGTTGCAAACATTCCATAAAAATATATTAAATTCAGTGAATGTGTTAGATTTTTTAAATTTAATATAATCTCTACTGTGTCTATATGCATATGTGTGTCTGATAAACAGTAATTCCACATTACTTAGCCATTTCATCAATAATGTATTTAAAATGTCGATGTATATTGCCTAGCCAACTCTAACATGTAAGATCCATGTAAGATCCTTTTATCCTGACATTAGAAGTGGAATCTTTGTAAAGACACAAGTTCTTTTTTGTCAAAAAAATAAAAAAAATACGTTTTAGAAGTACTATCTTTTTTTTTTGTAAAATTTTTATGGTACACCACTGCGTTTTTCGGATAAAAACAATACAATGTTGTCAGGTAGAAATGTCACAGGTTGCCTTTAAAAAAAATGTTATTTCTGTACGTCATCTGGTTGATTTTTTTATGAAAATACTTGTAGCTACTTAACACGCAGTGGTGTACCATAAAAATTTTACAAAAAAAATGCTATTTTTTCATTAATTATATATTTTTTCAATATTTATGTACATTATTAACACAATTATTCATCGTATATAAAACCAAGTAAAAATCATTAAATATTTATTGTTGTAATGTCTACAAAAAAATAATAATGTTTAATTGAAATACACAATAAAAACTATATTAAATATAATTTATAAACAAAAAAGAGACAATTATTTACCTTCAAAGGTGTCTATAAGCTGAGATTTCCAATTATTAAAAATAAATGTCGTTTTTTCATACGTTGTTTTAGCGATGAATAATTCATCCCTAGCCTTTTGTAATGCTTCCTCACATTTCTTCTTCTTTAGGTGCCCTGTCCTCCTCGGACGTTGGCAATCATCAGCGCTATCTGAACCTTGTCTACAGCTCGGCGGAACAATGTGGTAGTGCTCACTCCATACCATTGTCTTAAGTTTTTTAGCAAGGATATCTTTCTTCTACCCGGGCCTCTTCGTCCTTCGATCTTCCCTTCTATAATAAGCTTTAAAAGTCGATACTTGTCATTTCTTAAGATGTGTCCAAAATACTCCAGTTTGCGCTTTTTTAGTGTAAACAGAACTTCCAGCTGCTTGTCGAGGCGTTGAAGTACCTCGGTGTTACGCACTCTTTCTACCCAGGAGATTCTTAATAGCCTTCTGTACGTCCACATTTCAAAGGCCTCCAATTTTTTGCACATCGCATCTGTCAAAGTCCAAGCTTCCATTCCATATAACAGTATGCTAAACACGTAACAGCGAAGCACTCGGACGCGCAGAGGCAAGCTTAAATTTCTGCTGCAAAGTACTTTACGCATTTTCAGGAACGAAGCACGAGCTTGTTCTATTCTGGCACGAATCTCCTGCATGCTGTCCCACTTCTCATTTAGTTGACACCCAAGATATTTAAAAGTTTCTACTCGCTCAATTCGTTGACCGTTAATTGTCAGGTGACCGTCCACGTTGTTTGATTTGCTAACTGCTAGCCACTTTGTCTTTCTCACTTTCAGGCTAAGTCCGGCCTCTGAGCTTGCAGCCGTCACGCGGCTTACCAGCTCCTGCAGTCCTTCCAGTGAGTCGGCAACAAGAACCGTGTCATCCGCATACCTCAGATTGTTGATATTAATCCCATTGACAGATATCCCCTCGTCACATTCATCCAACGCCTCTTGAAATATCCTGTCGGAATACAAATTAAATAACAGTGGTGATAAAATGCATCCTTGACGAACGCCTCTCAGGATTTTGATCTCGTCGGACGCGGTGTTATCGATTCTTATTTGAGCACTTTGGTTCCAGTAAATGTTGGCTATTATTCTAAGGTCTCGTTGTTCCAGTCCTATGTCTTTAAGAATGTTGATCAGTTTTTCGTGCTTTACTTTATCAAAGGCTTTTTCGTAATCGATGAAACATGCGTAAACGGTCACCGACATGTCCCGGCACCTTTGGATAAGAACCTGTATGCTAAATAGTGCCTCCCTTGTTCCAAAGCCATTGCGAAAACCAAACTGAGAGTCCCCTATCATTGTCTCGCACTTCGCATATATTCTTTTGTGTATTATTTTCAAGAAGAGTTTAAGCACATGGCTCATCAGGCTAATAAGACGATAATCACCGCAGTTCTTGGCCTTCGCGTTTTTGGGGAGCGGGACAAAAGTAGATTTTAACCAATCAGAAGGTATACTGCCGTTTCGGTAAATAAGATTGAATAGCTTTACCAGCGTGTTCAGTGATTCTTCGTTTTGCAGTATTTTTAGAACTTCTATATAGACGTCATCAGGACCACTAGCTTTCCCATTTTTTGAAATTGACAGCGCATACTGAACTTCTGCCTTCGTTATGTCCAAGCCTTGGCCTTGATTAAAGAATTCTTTCTGAAGTTCTGGCCGGGTATCGTGAAATAGGTGCTCGATGTAGTCGAACCATTCCGTCAGTTTTTCTGAAGTATCCAGTATCAGCCTGCCCTGTGCGTTCTGTAAAGTCGTCGCGTTTCTATTTTTGCAGATACCTGCTGCCTCTTTTATATTCTTGTGCATGTTGAAGGTATCGTGTTTTGTTTCCATTGCTTCTATCTCTTGGCATTGCTCGTAAAACCATTTCTCTTTTGCTTCTCTTATCTTGTTTTTGATTATGCGGTTTTGCGCCCGGTATTCGTTGCTCTTGCCTTTGAGTGTCCGTCTTTTTTCCATAAGATCAAGGATTTCCTCTGACATCCATGGTTTCTTCTTGTGGTTTTGTTGAGGTTTAAGTATTTTGGTGGTACTTTCTGTGATGGTATTTTTTATATTGGACCACAATTCATCAGTCTCGGCTGCCTCCGTTATGGGTATCGCATCAAGTCTGGAATTCAATTCATGTTTCAGTTTACTCATTATATTTATGTCCTTTAGCCTTGAAACATCTGGCTTATTATGTCTGGGTCTTTGCAAACATCTTTTGAGTGTAAGTCTTGCTGCTGCAACAACTGGATTGTGGTCTGAGTTTATGTCTGCACCTGGATATGTTTTTGCATACTTTATGCAGTTTCTGTATCGCTTTTTAATAAGTATGAAGTCTATTTGATTACGAATAATTTTTTCAGGGGTATGGGCGCTAGATGTCCACGTATAGAGCCTTCTTGTTGGAAGTTTGAAAAAGGTGTTTGACACAATGAAATCTTGTTCCTGGCAGAACTGAACTAGCCGGTCTCCTCTATCGTTTGCTGTTCCCAATCCGTATCTACCGATAATGTCCTCTCGTGGTGTACTTCCTACTTTGGCATTAAAATCGTCCATGATAAAAGTCACTTCTGATTTTTTTGTCAGCTTCAGGGTATCTGTAATTTGTTGGTAGAAGTCTTCTATTTCCTCATCGGGGTGATCACATGTTGGTGCGTAAACCTGGATGATGTTGATGTCAAATGGCTGCGAGTGTAGTTTTATAAAAAGCACCCTGTCTGATACCGGAACAAACGACAATACTGACTTGCTGGTTTCCTTGTTCATTATGATGCCCACGCCATTGTAGTGTTGGTTGTTATCGCTACCCGAGTAGAATACTTGATGTTTATTTATTTCACATTGTCCCGATTTGCTCCATCTCATTTCGCTAATTCCTAGTATCTCTATGTTAAGTCGTTTCATCTCCTTGATAACATTGTGTATTTTACCCGCCTGATACATGCTTTTAACGTTCCACGTAGCAATCTTCCTCATGACTGGCCCGGTGATTCTTAGCACCCTCTGGTCATTTAAGACCTGCCGGGGACTGAGGGCCTTGGCACTTTCTTTTCCAGTCATGCTGATGATTATCCTGGGGAATTTAATGAGGTGGTTTCCCGTTGCCTTCCTCATCGCAGCCTTACAAACGATTTAATCATAATATGAAATGGTCGCTTGTAAGTATCTGGTAACGAACCTTTAAGAACGCAAATCTTCAGTAGCTTCGCTCCAGGAATGAAGCAGCTGCTGCCCTGCTTCATGCTAGTTTTGGTCAGCCCCGGGTATTTCATTTCCCCGGTACCACCCATATCTGGGAGGCGTTCCCCTATCCGCCACCTTGGGAGGCTCCCGATGGAGGGCTAGCAACCCCACATTTGGTAATCCTATTATTAGCGTCAACAATTTCAAGTTTGGCGCGTTTCCTCATATCACCATAGATTTGAAGTTGTGGGATCATACATTTTAATTGTTGTATGTCGACCTCTGGAGCTCTCACATCAACCTCTGGAATGTTACATTGCTTTGTTCGAGTCTTCTTCACCTTGGAAGTTACAGTTGTCTTCTTGGGACGTTTCATCCTTGTTGGATTGTAATCCTCGGTTACGCGAATGGTTTGTTTATTTTCCACATCTTGAACATTAATTGTAGTTAATTTATCAAACTGTTCATAATCGAAATCTTCTAGCACCACAGCAGATACATCCTTATTGTCGTTTACGCCATTAAGTAAATTTAACAAAATTAAACTCATCTTGAAATAATGAACATTAAACTGATACTGAGAGTGTTTGTAATATGTTCATTTATATAATCATTCTGCCCCACCATAGAAGAAAATATCTCTTTCAACTTCAACCTCTGATTTTACATTTCTCTGGTAAATACGTCACCCCCATAATTAAACTCTTATTTTGCTAAGTTTGGGAATACGAATCCATTAACTTTCTCACATTATTTTTTAAAAACATCCTTCTAATCACTTAAAGGGGTCATAAAACTTATGTAAAAAATCTTATATCGTTCAACCCATCATTTTTTAAAGACATTAAAAATAATTCCCACGTATCTATGTATTTAAAAATATATCCAAAAAAAAACACTCATTTGTACTTATCAAACTGATAAATATTAAATAGAAATACCCCCAAAACATAAACTAAAAAAAAGAGACAGATTAATGCGATATTTCATATAATTTAGAAAAAAAATATCGTTTGCTCTTAACTATTAGATGAAATTCAACTCGCCTGTGTAACCTACAATGTCATTGACTCCACCCCGATTAAAAAGGGTGATTCTAAGAATAATCGGACTTTCGTCACAGAAATATTCCGATTGAAAAAATTACCAGATGTGTGTAAAGAAGTCGTGAATCGAGTCTGATTAAGTTAGGGTCGCCCCATTTTTTTAATTTTCTTAATAAATATTTTTATTATCCTATGCATTCGATTTTAAAACAGTTGTTGAACAAGGACATTTTACGTTTGGTATCTTTGTCGGGAGGATTTATGTGTTTGAAATCCAAATAGATTGACTAAATTCAGTCGGGGTCACACAATTTTTTTTCCATACCGTTGCATACAAAGATAATTTTTTAAAGAAATATTTTTCCATCCCATGTAAAATTGTATAATTATAAAAAACACGCAAGGTCATGTTAGAACAAGGATACGTGACGTCAGTGGTGTCGACCTTGAGGGGGTAGGGAGCAACGAAGTTAAAAAAGGTTATATGACGTCATGGTCATTGACCTTGAAAGAAAAAAAAAGTGGTGGGGGGTTGTGGTGAACCGGCATAAATCTATTACTCATTACCTAAAATTCATTTACCGACTTTCTCAGGTGAGTTTGAGAAATGGCCCGAGTTCTTTGCACTGTTTCAATTCCTTATACACAATAGCTCGTCACTCTCCCCTATCAAAAAGTTCATTTCATGATTTATTGGATTTCGTAATACAACAGATAAAAACGCCAGAAATAATTTCTACTGCTGGCTTTTTTTATCCCACTACTCGTCCCACGTTCTAGATCAAACTCGTTCATTGCTGAACGTAATCCAAGTTCTTTCGATACGATTGCACATCGTTCTGCTCAGTTTAATTTTTCCAGTTTCTCTTGTATATTTTGTCATCAGGCACATTCGCTGTCTTTCTGTTCCGAATTTTTTTCTCTTACTCGAGATGAAAATATAAACTTTATCAAGCAACACAGACGTTGTTTTAATTATTTGGGTTATTACTTTAAATCCCAATGTAGATCCACCTCTAGCTGCCGTAAATGTTACTCTCATGATCATCATACTCTCTTGCATCCTTTTCAATCAGACAATTCAGGTCACAATATTGCATCCACTTCCTCTGTCGAGCAACCCCTAGCTGGTTCCTCACTCTTATTTAGCTGTCCAACCACAGACGCTCATGTGGCGTCTCTCTTAGGTACCTTTCGTGCACGCATTTTTGATCAGAACAAAGGTTACATTCTTGTGCTAGGGGTTATAGACTGTTCGGTTCTTAATATGAAAAGTGACAAAGCTGTTTTGCACTGCCAGAAATTCACATGTATATAACATAATAAACAAGCAAATGGTTAATGTTAAGATTAAAACGTCGCAATTAAGAACGTAAAAGACATGGATTTAAAGCATACATTTTTGTATACTCATGTATGATTTACTATAGCAAAGGTACTAATGGTGAGAAAAAGATAACGTCTAATACGCAATCATACATACATATAGTCACGCCTCTTTCCCGTAGGGATAGGCACAGACCACTTCCTTCCACTTGCTACTGTTCTTACACACATCTTTTGCTTCCTCTACATTCATCAGTGTTCTCATGCATGCTCGTCGGTTGTTGGTACTCTTGACCTGGCCTTTCTTCAAAACAATGTTGATCTGATCGAGATATGCTCGCCGAGGTCGACCTCTAGCGACTTGACCATTCACACTCTCCTTATAAATTTTTTTCCTCAATTTTTCTTCATCCATACTTTCTACGTGTCAAAACCATCTAAGCATTCCTTTATCTATCTTTGTAACCACATCTTCTTTTAAACCACAGCGCTGTCTTATCTCCCTATTTTTTACTTTATCCAACCGAGTAACTCCGGCTATAATTCTCAAACTACTCATCTCCGCAGCATTAATCCTAATTTTTTCATGCTTCTTCTGCCAAACCCAACATTCACTATCATACATAAGTGTAGGAACCAACACACCTCTATGCACAGCTAGACGTGCCTTTTTGACACTTTCTGGCTATTCATAAAGCTATGCAGTTCCCCATTCATTTTTTTCCTGCCAACACCCTTCGCTCAATGTCACTGTCATACTTTTCACCTCTCGTAAACTTTGAACCCAAGTACACAAATTCATTTACTTGTTCCACTCTTTTTCCCTCAATCGAAATTTCATAGTTTGTCATGCTTTCTTCTCTTTCAAAAACCATTACTTTCGTTTTGTTTACATTTATTTTCATCAATTACGCAATCAATGTTTATAAAAAGGCTGGGTGTCGGTGTCGAAGGGAAAAATTATAGTTATATTTAAACATTCATACGGTTATGTTTAGACATTCAATCAATTATATTTAAACATTCAAGTTTTCACTATTAAACATATTAGTGACGTAACTTTGTTTTTTTTATTCAAAAAGATAGGTACTAACTTATATATTAGGTATTATTTTAAGTTACTTAAATATCACAAGATTTTTAGTGTTATTTAAAGTAAAATTCTTAATGTTCTTCTGCTCAGTCTTTTTACCCTCTGGAGGGTGTAGTGATACTATTTAAGGTATGTGTTTGAATTTGTTGTTTCCATGCGTTTCTATCTTGTGCTAGATGTATTGCCTTGTGCATTGAGTGTCCCGTCATTTCTTTTAATCTGTCGGTTTACCTCATTGGAGACCGTCCTCTAGGTCTTTTTCCCTTAACTTTTCCCTCGACCACGAGGTTTTTCATCCCACCTTTTCTTCTAGCTATGTGGCCAAAGTAACTGAGATATGCTTTATTGATTTGGTTTAGTAGACGCTTTTTGATTTTTAGTTCTTGTAGAACATTTGTTCTGTGTTCCACCCATGACACTCTTAGGATTCGTCTGTACACCAATAATTCGAAGGCTTTAATTCTTTTTCGATCTGTTTTCTTTGGTGTCCATGTTTCAGCGGGGTAAACAGCAATTGGGAAGATCAAGGAATTAGCAAGCATTACTTTCACTGTTTTTGTGATGGTTTGATCTCTCCATATTTTTATAAGTTTAGTTATTGCTGATCTGGCTATTGCCGATCTGGCCATCTTCTCTTTATTTCTCTGAACAGCCTCCATCTTTGGTTATCAACGATCCCAGGTATATAAACTTGTCCACCACATCATATCTCGCTACGTTTTTGATATTAGATGTGTTATTGGATCGATCGATGATCATTACTTTGGTTTTTGTTTTGTTGATCTTTAAACGATATTCTCTACTATAGTTCTCTAATTTGTTCATTATGTTTATCAGTTGTTCTTCGTCTGCTGCAATAATTAAGGTGTCGTCCGCATGCCTCAGGTTACTTATTTTTCTTCCTCCAATTGATATTACACCTTCCCAATCGTCAAGGACTTTTCTCATGATGTATTCGTATTAAATTAATTCAATTAGGAAGTTCGACCGGAATAAAAGTACTAGCAAAAACAGAAAAACTTTTATTAACGTATATAACTATAACTGACAACTTTTGACAATTCACGTACACGGCCAAGCTGTTCCGTATATGTGTGTGAGTGTCACTGATTTAAACTAAACAATTAAAAGCGGAACGCGTCTAAACTCAATAATTTGCTATATATTGTTAAGATTTTTAGTTCCTCTGTGGGTTCCGCGATTAAAACTCTCGATACAGTAACAAAACAATGTTTATTCCAATACAATAAATTCTACTTTTATTAATCACTTAGATATAGAACTTTTACAACTTTTTATAACTATTTACATTTCTTAATTCATAAACACTTTTAAAACTAATACTAACTCTGTCCGCTCGCTGTCCCTTTTTTTTATACCTTTACGAATAACCACGAGAAGGGTCCAGTAATTTCTCGAATTATCCATTGTCTTCTATGCTAATTAAACATTCACCATAGATTCGGTCGCGCCATCGGCAAGAATGACAGAGACGGACTCAATAAAATAGTAACATCATCCTCCTCTCAAATTTGATCGTCCCGATCAAATACTTGCGTAACCTCACTATTGTAAGGCTTTAACCTCTCTAAGTGGACGACTTTTATCTTGGCTCTGGGACTGCGTTGAATTCTATAAACTACATCATTTATTCTTTTTATCACTTTCCAAGATGGTGTCAACTTGAGAGACACACCTTTCTTTTGTTGTGGATTATACAGCCATACTTGATCTCCTTCCTTGAATACCGTCGAATTTGCTCTTAGGTCATAGCGAGCCTTCATTTTATTAATTGCCAACCTCTCTTCCTAGCCGTTTCATGGATTTTGAATAAGCTGTACTCGTCTTCATAATTTTGAGCTTTTTTCTCTTCGCCACTTGGTGACCCGAACACCAAATCACAGGTAAACGAAGTTTTCTTCCGAAGACTATGCTGGCTGGCGTGAGCTTTGTAGAATCATGAACAGCTGCTCTATAGGCCATCAGGAATAATGGAAGGCGTTGATCCCAGTCTTTCTGATGTTCTTCTGCTACTTTGGATAAATTTTCTTCCATTTCCGATCGTGAAAACATGTTGTCTACCAGGACTTTTGCAACTGTAGATGCTTCTTGGTTTGGCAGGGCATAATCCTACTAAAGTACTTACTAAAATAATCCATAGCAACCAATATGTATCTGTTGCCGTCATTCGTCATTGGAAATGGACCAGCTACGTCTATGGCAATTCGTTTAAAAGGGGCTCCTACGTTTAACTGTTTCATTTCGCCTCTGGATCTTGTTTTAAAACCTTTGCTCCCTTCACAAACTGGAAATCTTCTATACCAATTTTCTACGTCGTCACGACACTGGACCCAATAGAACCTTAGTCTTATTTTATCCAAAGTTTTATTAACTTCCGGATGACCACCTGATTTTCCTCCATGGATCTCCTCCAAGACTTTATTAATCCTTGTCTTGGGCACGACCAGTTGGGAAGTTGTTTTTTTTGCCATCGGCCGACTGCCAAACTCGTTTCAGCAATCCATTCTCAACAGTAAGGGAATTCCATTGTGCCCACATGGCTTTGAATATTGGTGCCCGGTCGGAGATGTCCTTCCAAGTAGATCTCTCGGCTCCACTTACCTTCCAACGTGGAAAGTCCAAAATGTTAGGATCATTCTCTTGGTCTTGTCTTAGATGTTCTGCTGTCCATTTATCTTCAGTTGTCAGTCTTATTTGTCTTATATCGGCAATTCCTTTGTGACGTTCGACCTGTTGGAAGTACAATCTTTAAGACTTATAATTTATTATTACTTTATTGTTTGATTCATACTCTATATGAATAGTTTGAGTTGTTATGTAGTCTTGTCAAAAATAAAAGTTTGAAAACGTCAAGTTCCGAGATTCATTCCTGTTCTTTATCTCAAAAACAAGTTTCAGAGCATAAGTTTTTCTAACAGGTTATGGGCCCAGGACCCTGAATAACTATATAATTAATTATATATATTTGCTTTGTAAAAACTTTCGTTTGAAGATGTCACATAATTCTGAACATAACACGCCGTATTCTCCTTTCACAAAATTGGCGGGGCGAGAGAATTATCAAGACTGGAAATTTGGAATGGAACTGTATCTAAGTGATCTGAACTTGTGGTATGCTGTCCATGGTTATCCCACGGATGATAAAGCCGACGAAGCTACCAAGAAAAAATATGATCAACGAGCTCTAACAAAAATTGGGCTGATGGTTGCGCCATGTTGTTATCCGCACATACGAAATTGTAAAACTGCTAAAGATTTGTGGATAAATTTGAAAAAAGCTTTCGAGGACAAAGGCTTGAACAGAAGAATACAACTGTTACGTACTATGTGTTCATTGAGACTTGAGAATTTTGGATCGATGGAAACTTATGTTAATCAATTCATGTCTCTGATAATAGTTCTGTCTAGTATGAATAAACCAGTTGAAGACGAATTTCTCGTTGCTGCTATGTAAGCAGGTCTTTCTTCTGAATATGAAACCATGATTATGGCGATGGAGAACTCTGGAGCTGAAATAAGTAGCGATTTTGTGAAAACTAAACTTTTGCAAGATACCAGATGGGAGAATAAGCTTCACAATTCTCAAGATTCTGCTTTGTATGTTAAATCCAAGTCACCTGTAAATGGGTTTATAAATTGAAATCAGGTACTTATGGAAGAAAATTCAAAGCTAGATTAGTAGCAAGAGGTTTCACGCAAGTATATGGAGTTGATTACTTTGAAACTTTCTCTCCAGTTGTTAGACGATCTACAGTGCGATTACTTTTTGCTTTGGCTGCTGATTATGAACTTGAAATGTATCATTTCGACGTTTGCACTGCTTTTCTTAGTGGCGATTTGAAAGAAGTAGTATTCATGAATCAACCGGAAGGACATATTGTTAAAGGACAAGAAGAGAAAGTATGTTTACTGAAAAAATCTATTTATGGCTTGAAACAAGCGTCAAAAGCCTGGAATTCCAAAGTAACTACAGTTTTAACTGGATTCGATTTTGAAAGATCTAAAAATGATGCTACCTGACCTTCAGGGTTCTTCATATTCAGTAGCCACTTCAAGGCTGCATGGTCCGTCCTTATGAGAAACTTCCTTCCGTAAAGATATTTGTGGAAGTGGCCCACTGCTTTGATGATCGCTAGCAGTTTTTTCCTGATGACGCAATAGTTCCTTTCCGGTTTGCTCATTATTTTGCTGTAGTACTCTATCACCTTCTCTTGACCATCCTTAACTTGTAATAGTACATCTCCAAGCCTTTTATTACTTGCATCAGTATGAATAGGCCTCTTTGTTGTGGAAAGACCAAGATTGGACTGGAACATAGAGAAGATTTTAGTTTCTTGAATGCTTTTTCACAATCGTTAGACCAGATGAAGTTGGCTCGGTCTTCTGTCAACTTGTACAGGGGTGTAGCAATATCAGCAAATCCTTCCACAAAACGATGATAGTAGGTACACAGGCCCAAGAAGCTCCTCACTTCGTGTTTATATTGTGGTCTTGGCCAGTCTCGAATCGCCTTGATCTTCTTCTTATTCGTTTGGATGCCTGCTGGTGATACCATGTGTCGCAGAAAATCCGCTTCTTTTTAGAACAAGGAACATTTCTTAGGATTCAGCTTAAGGTTGGCATTCCTGAACCTTCGGAATATTTCTCGCAAATTTTTTAGATGTTTCTCAAAAGTTTTGCCCACGACCAAAACGTCGTCGAAATATACCTGGCAAGTTTTCCACGTAAGCCCACGTAGTGTTATTTACATTAGCCTCTCGAATTTTGCTGGAGCATTACATAGTCCAAAGGGCATCACATTAAACTGGTAGAATCCATTTCCAGTTGAGAAAGCAGTCTTCTCTTTGTCATCTTTATGTATGCCCACTTGATAATATCCGCTCTTCAAATCCAGTGTTGAGAACCAACGTGAACCTGCCAATGTTGTCAGAGTGTCGTCGATCCTGGGTTATGGGTAGCTGTCCTTCTTCGTGATATCATTTAATTTTTTGTAGTCTTCACAAAACCTTGTAGGTCCATCCTTTTTAAAAACCAATACAACCGGCGAAGACCAAGGAATTGCTGTTTCTTCAATCACTCCATCTTCCATCATCTTGTTAACCAGCTTTGCCACCTCTTGCTGTTTTGCAAATGGTAGTCGTCTTGGTGGTTGTCGAATCGGATGAGCTTGGCCAGTATCAATCCTGTGTTGTACCAAGTTGGTTCGTCCTGCTGTTGTAAAATCAAAGATGTAACTTTCGGATCTGATGAATTCCCTGGCAGCGTTATATTCATCCAACGATAGATGTCCTAAGGATGATTCTAGACTTCCCAATACGATGTCGGAGTCTTTCCTTTTATCCTGACGATTTTCCTTGTCGCATCTTGTTATCGAAGTCGGAGTCTTTCCTTTTATCCTGACGATTTTCCTCGTCGCATCTTGTTATCGAAGTCACAGGTTTACAGGCTCCAATGAAGTCACCTTCTTTAAGCGTTTTTCCCCCGGGGTATACGTTAGCAACTCTTACAGAAATAGTATGTTCTGTCCTAACTAAGGTTCGTGCAATCAGTAAAGGGTTTGGGGATTCTCTGCATGGCTGAACTACTCCAACGCGGCACCTAGTGTCACTTTTTAATGTTGCACATACTATCTTCTCGGAAAGTCCTGGAATTCTTACCGACTTCGCCATTCGCAGCTTAAAAGGTTCCATTATTTTAACTGGGGTCGTCAAGATGAAGTCTTCTCCTCCAAATCTCATGGTTCTTTGTTCACTGTCAAATAAGAACCCATACTCGCTGATCAAGTCCATTCCAGAATGAATTCGTCTTCTATATTTGCGACGTATACTGTATCCACGATGTTAAGCCGTCCAAGAGTGAGTGTGACTTCAGCCTCTCCTCTAATTGGTGTAATATCTCCAGTGACTGTTCAAAGAACAAGGTTGGAGGAGGCAGGTTTTACACATTCTGGCCGAAGGATGTCACTGCTTAACAGGGAAACTGATGCACCAGTATCTATTTTGCCTTTTTTGACACTTTCTGGCTATTCATAAAGCTATGCAGTGCTCCATTCATTTGTTTTCCTGGCAACAACCTTCGCCCAATGTCACTGTCATACTTTCCATCTCTAGTAAACTTTGAATTCAGGTACACAAATTCATTTACTTGTTCCACTCCTTCTCTCTCAATCGAAACTCCACAGTTTGTCATGCTTTCTTTTCTTTCAAAAACCATTACTTTTGTTTTGCTTACATTTATTTTCATCCCTTTGATTTTCAGGGCATCATGCATAACATTAACCATCGCTTGTAACTCCTCTTCAGATAACTTGATCATCGGCGTGAAGAAGGCATTTGACGATCAAATTATTCATTTTTAATTCATACGCACTCTCTTTCAGATCTTTTAAACAATTGTATATGTATAAGTTAAACAGCCATGGCGAAGCCACACATCCCTATCTCACACCTTTTTCGATGTTAAACCAGTCCGTGCAAGCTCCGTTTATCCTGACACAATCAGTGGAATCCTCGTAAAGTGATTTAAGTGCTCGTATTAAACTACCACTTACCCCATAAATAGAAAATGTAGACCACAACGCTAACTGGATCAGCCTTTTTACATCTGACTCGAAGTCTTGAAGACTTTTGCCAGATTTCTGCACCCGTGCGCCCTGTATAGCTGTTCTCGGTGTTGATCGCCATACTTTAACTCCAGTGCAGCTACTAGGTCTCTATATTTGTTTTGTTGGTCGGCAGGGATTGTCTGCAGCACTCCCAAAGCTTGTCCTCTTTAGGCCACTATGAGTGCAGTAGCCTTCTCTTTATCGCTCCACCCATTGGACGAGGCTGCAACTTCGAACTGTCTGCGATACATAGACCAGGAGGATTGTCCATCGAAAGTTGGTGGTTTTACTGAAACTCCCGATGTGGCAACCCTGTTACGACGATCTTGGATTCTAAGCGAGGCAATCTGGCTTTGTACTTCCTCATAACCACGTCGATCTCTTGCTTGATGTCTTTTACTTCATCTCGTACCGTGACTACTTCTGGAGAGCATTGTCGATTTCATGCTTAATGTCTTTTACTTCCTCACGTACTGTGCCTACTTTCTTTCCCCATTCACTATCAATTTTCCTTTAATTTTTCTTCTTGTCGTCGCTTTTCTTCTTTTAATTTTTCTTCTTGTCGTCTTTTTTCTTTTTCCAAACGGTGCCTTTCCAACTCCTCAAATAAATTTTTCATAAATTTTATAACGTCCTCTATGTCGTCGTATGGCGTATTTCTTGTATTCACCATAAATCTTTTTTTTCTACGGAAAATTTTTTTACTTTTGACACCACTGTTAAGATTTTTAGTGCCTCTGTGGGTTTGGCAATTAAAACTCTCGATACAGTAACAATACAATGTTTATTCCAATACAATAAATTCTACTTTTATTAATCACTTGGATATTCAATTAGATATACAACTTTTTATAACTATTTTTTCTTCTTCTTTCTATCTATATTTAAGATCTTTCGATCTGTAAGTTTTGCAGGTTCCTCTGTATCAGTTCCTGGAAGGTGGACTGCCAGCTATCCTTTCATCTCTTAGGTGGTCTTCCGGGTGCTCTTTTCCCTATTGGTTTCTCTTCAAGTGCGATGCGTGGTAGTCTGCTCTGTTCCATTATTCTCACGTGAGCGTACCAGCATCTTCTTCTTTGTCTTCCCCTTCTTACGATGTCTTGCACACTGCACTGTTCCCTGATATCAGTGTTCCTAATTCGGTCTCCCCTTGTTTTTCCCATTATAGTCCCAAACGTTTTCATTTCGGCTACTCGAAGCATGCTTTTCGTTTTGTTGGTTTCTTCTCTGGTTTTTATTTCGTATGTCATGATTGGCCTGATACAAGTCTTATAGATCCTGACCTTGCTATCTTTTCGCATGTATTCGTTCGCTTATATTATCTGCCTTAAGCAGCCTGATATGGCAGTCGCTTTGTTGATCTGGCTTCTTAGGTCCTTCACTGGGTCGTGATAGCTCGACAGATCTATACCCAGATATTTGAATTGTGAGACTTGCTCGATGGTTTTGTCCTGAATTACCAGCTTACATCTTACGGGATCTTTAGCAAAGGTTATGCTTTTCGTTTTTTTCTATAGATATGGTCATGTTTATCGCTTGGCTGACCTGGTAGAATTTGTGTAATTGTCTTTATAGATCGTTCTCCGTTTCCGCGAAAATAGCGGCATCATCTGCGTATCATACAATGCTGATTCTTTTGTTCTGTCCCATTCTATATCCCATATTTAATGATGATACTTCCTCTATTATTCTGTCCATTAAGAGGTTGAACAGCAATGGGCTAAGGCTGTCGCCTTGTCTGATGCCTCCTGGTGTCGGTATCTCTTCCGTATAAGTGTCTCCTGCCTTTACTTTAGTCGTGTTGTTCATATTGAGGCTGCGAACTGCTTTTACGATGGTGTCCGGCATTTTTTTCTCTATCAGTATATTCACGATGTCGGAGAGGCAAACTTTGTCGAATGCCTTGGTCAGATCGATGAAGCAGACGTATGCTGGTGTATTAAATTCGATTGATTTTTTTTTAGTTGTTTGATAATGAATATGGCTTCGGTCGTGGATCTGTTTCGTCTGAAGCCTTGTTGTTCTTCCCTGTTTAATATTAGTGTTTCGAGTCGTTAAATAGTTTCATGCTTGTGTATAGCAGCGTTATGCCCCTGTAGTTATCTGGGTGTGTTTTCTGTCCTTTCTTGAATATAGGGATAGTTATACTTTTGTGCCATTCCGTAGGTATTTCCGATGTTGCTAAAATTTTGTTGTAAAGGATTTTTAGATGTTTTCCTAGTTCAGGTCCGGCATATTTCAGAAGTTCGTTTGGGATAAGGTCTGTCAAGGGGGCTTTTCTGTTTTTCAATTTTTTTATTTTTGCCATTACCTCGATGCTTATGGCTTCTTCGGTGTTATAGAGTTTCCTGAAGTATTTTTTCCATACATCTTTGGTGACTCATTTTGTTTGCACAAACTTATTTATTGGCTTTTTCCTGTTTTTGAGCATTTTCGAGACTTTCTTCTGTGCTCCGTGTAGGTCGTGATCCATATCGCTTGTAAATTTTGCCCAGTAATCTCGTTTTATGGCTTTGATTCTGTTTCTCGCTTCTGTATATTCAGAGTGTTTTTCTGGCGTTGGTGAGCTCCTATATACAAGGTAGGATTTCTTTTTCTGTTGCGAAAGTTCTTTAACTTCGTGGCAGAACCAGGGTTTCTTGCTATTATTGGTCCCATTTATGTTGACTTTTCTTCAACCAACGGATTCTTCGGCTGCCTCTACGATACATGATTTGATTTTATTCCAACAACTTTCCACGTCACACTCTAGCGTATTAAGCCCTTTCAGTTTGTTTGTTAATCGGTTCTCATACAGGCTTCTCGTGCTATCATTTGTCAGTTATTCAATATTAAACTTTTCGATGGTTACTGGAGTTTTTTTGATTTTGTGGGGTTTTTTCATGATCATTTTACACAGTAGTAGGTTGTGATCTGTGCCTATGTTCGCTAAGGTGAGTGCTCTTACGTCTATTACTTGTGATGGTGTGATTGTCCTGTTACTTATTACGTAGTCAATCATCGATTTCTAATCTTTGGTGTTCCTAAATGTGTACTTATGTTGCTCTTTGTGAGGGAAATACGTGTTATTTATTCGTAGCTCGTTTCTAGCACAGAAGTCTTTCAGGAGTTCTCCATTTTCGTTGATTATCTCTTCATTGTATTTTTGTTTTATGCCTGGTATTACTTCCCTGCCTATTCTTGCGTTCAGATCCCCGAGTATAATGATTTTAACCGTGTGTTAGTTTGTCTATAGTGTTTTGTAGGTGTTGGTAAAATGTCTCGCTCTCTTCTATGGGTTTACTTATATCCGATGCATATGTGCTTATTAAGTGTGCCTGCGTGTGGTTGATTTTTAGGGATATTTTCAGGATTCTGTCATTGATGTAGTCTATGATCTCTATATATTGTTCGTATTTCTCGTGGAGTAGTATTCCCATAGTATTCCTTTCCTCTTCGTTTCTGGTAGAGCGCATATGTCAATCTTGTGTTGTACCCATTGTCTTCTATGCTCATTAAATATTCACCCTAGATTCGGTAGAGCCATCGGCAAGAATGACAGAGACGGACTCAATAAACTCGTACCAATATGTTGTAAACGAAGGGCGAGAGTTATGCATCTCTGTCTGACACCGGCCTCTATTTTAAAAGCTCTGGACACTGTTTGTCCTTTTCTGACCTTGGCGTTATTGTGTTGGTAGAGTCTTTTGATTAAAAATATCAGATGATTTTGAACACCCATTTCACCCATCACTCTCCACAGAAGTGACTAGTTCACACGAAAGCTTTCGTATAGTCCACGAAACACAAATATAATTTTTCTACAAACGTCAAAAAATGACAAGGTTCGCGCTTTGACAACAATATGCGAAGTGACCCTTTTTTTCATTTTCCTTCGTTACCATGACACCGTGCGCGAAATAGTGTGCGAAATACTTATTTCGCACACTGCATGTAAACTATATGGGATTTTTATATTTTAACCTTTATGTTCCTCAATAAAGCAAAAATCCAAGAAATCATTTATTTATTAATGTATAACAATAATTAAGGCTTTCAAATTGTGAGAAAATTTAACACTACCTAATTTTGTTCATTATTTACAACGTTAACATCAATGGTGCAGCCAGTGCACGAATCAATATTTATTGCTGTATGGGGTCGGCTTCAGAATAGCCCCAGGGTAAATCCTGTCTGTCGTAAGAGGCGACTAAAAGGATAACCGTAGGTGGAAGATGGTCTCATCGCCCGGTGAAATACCACCATATCGACTTTGTGTGCTGTGAAATGGATCATTTCATGTTTCAGTGTTCGGTCGATACTTTCCGGTCTCCCTCTTTCCTTTTCCCCAATTCCTCCTTTATTTTCAGGTGCATCCTAATAGTAATAATGATGAAGTCTCCTAGAGTAAAACACTCCGGAAGCAAAATACCTCTCCATTCGGATTTCCGGGCGAGAGGTACTCAAGGGGACTCAACATTAAAGATTAATTTTTGCAAAATTTGTGGACTCAACAAGAACATCAATGACGTCCACCATCACCTACAGACGAACAAACCGGATATTCTGGCTCGAACAGAAACACAAGTAAACTCGTCCACCAACAAGGTCCATATGCTTTGTCCTGGTTACGAACTCCATTCTCGACTCAGGTTCAAAGGTGGAGTCTGCCTTTACGCTAAGGCTAACCTTTCATGCCAGCGTGAAGAGAGTTTGGAACCGAAAGACTTTGATGTGATGTGGTTTAAGCTATCTGATACCAAAGTGACTAAGTTCCTCTGCTGCCTTTACCTATCACCTAATGAACCTTCATATAACAACCTCTTTGAGTTTTTATCACTCAATTTGGACTACATTCAGGAGAACCATCCAACAGCTGAAACCATAATCATGGGGGACTTTAATGTACATAACGCTGCCTGGCTCAAATTCTCTAACAAAACTGATGATGCAGGTCGTAAAGCTGAGGCCTTCGCCATCACTCATGGTCTAGAACAACTGGTCGAGCTACCAACGCGCATCCCTGATGTCAACAACCAGGCTGCCAATACACTAGATCTTTTCCTAACCACCAATCCTGACCCGTATAGAATAGAAGTTTGTGCCCCACTTGGAAACTCTGATCAAACCCTTATCTCCAAAACATGCTCTTTCCATTTACCATCGAGCAGCACAATACCACCCCGTCTCATGTGGCATTACCATTCGGCCGACTAGGAGGGTCTTCGTATGTTTTTCTCAGCGTTTCCATGGAGACAATTTCTGAAATCATCATGTTGGGAATGCAAACTTACATACCGAATACAGAAAGAAGAACATCATCCGATAAGACCTGGTTTAACAGAAACTGCTCTAGAGCTGTGGCTTCCAAACAGGCAGCATACCATCGATGGCAAAAAAATCCGGGACCTAAGACCAGAGCAGCATATGTTGAGGCTAGAGGCATATGCAAAGAGACAATAGAATGTTCAAAAGATGCTCATAATGCCAAAATAAGATCAAAACTTGTTGAATGTCCTAACGGATCCCGTTCATTTTGGTCTTTCGCCAAAGCTGTGGGAAGAAACTTCACTTCCAGCTCTTTTCCTCCCCTAACCAATGAAGATGGAACACTAGCAACGACTGCCCAGGAAAAAGCCACCTATTTGCTGGAAATTCCACTCTGGATTCTTCGGGAAAACAACCCTCGAACATTACACCTATTGACAGTCACATGCCCGAGATCACCTTTCGCCAACGTACTATCGGAAAGATTTTGCTGGGTCTCAACACCAACAAAGCCTGTGGATCTGACGGAATCCCGCCGATTGTTCTCAAGAAATGTGCCCCCGAACTAACACCTGTTCTTTGCAAGTTGTTCAACCACTCTTACAATTTGGGAGTATTTCCGTCCAATTGGAAAATTGCAAGAGTACAGCCAGTCCCTAAAAAAGGCAAAAAGACCCTACCTAGCAACTACAGACCTATCGCACTGCTATCTATTATTTCAAAGGTCATGGAAAAAGCCATCAACATCGAGCTCATGAAATATCTGGAAGACACAAAAATTATCAATGATAGGCAATATGGCTTCCGCCATCAGAGATCAACTGGTGACCTGCTCGCATACGTCTCACATATATGGCAGCTATCTATTGAAAAGTATGGAGAAACTTTAGCTGTGGCATTAGATATCCCCAAGGCGTTCGATCGAGTTTGGGACCAGGGACTCCTCGCCAAGCTTCCATCTTACCTGCAGAACATCACTTTCCAAAGACTCATTAATCCAACAAATTGCGAGGCTTTGGAACTCATTGCCTAGGGAGGTGTTCCCCGAGACATACAACCTCCAGAAATTTAAGAAGAACACCAACTCCTACCTTCTTTCCCTTGGTTCCCACGATGTTCTCTGAACATTACAGGATATCCCTTTTCACGGGAACCAGAACATAAAAAAAAAAGGATCAAGTGCAGTCACCTTTTTTTTTTTTTTTTTTTTTTTTTTTTTTTTTTTCCCACGAAAAGGGATATCCTGTAATGTTCAGAGAACATCGTGGGAACCAAGGGAAAGAAGGTAGGAGTTGGTGTTCTTCTTAAATTTCTGGAGGTTGTATGCCTCGGGGAACACCTCCCTAGGCAATGAGTTCCAAAGCCTCGCAATTCGTTGGATGAATGAGTCTTTGGAAAGTGATGTTCTGCAGGTCTCCAAAGTGACCACGAAGGGGTGTAAAAACTGAACTTGACGGGTTAATCTCGAAGAGACTGTCAAAGGAGGAACGATTGTTGATATTTCAGAAGAGCATCGCCCATGAAAATATCTATAAAATAGAGACAAATCGCCAACTTTTCTACGGTGTTCCAGACAAGTGAGCGAGTTTGTAAGCGAGGCATCACCGACGAGACGAATTGCCCTTTTTTGGACAGAATCCAGTAGCCTCAGGATATGTTTAGGTGCTGCACTCCAAATATGGGAACAGTACTCCAGTACAGGTCGTATCTGTGCCTTATAGATCATAAGCAGCTGACTGGAGGTGAAATAGCTCTTGGCACGAAACAAAAAACCAAGTTTTTGGGATGCACTTTTGGCAATGGACCTCACGTGATTTTCTCAGGAAAGGTTATTGCTGATAGTAATACCAAGCATCGATATGGATGACTTCAGTGGTATGGTTACTCCTGACAAAGTTATGTTAGGCACAGTGAGATCGGCTTTTCTAGAGAAAAGACATGCTTGTGTTTTGTTTGCATTGAATTCTACCAAGTTATTGGATCCCCATTCGAGAATTGTTGCTAAGTCCATATTTATATTGTTAACATTTCTTCCTCGTTCATTTCTGGTTTCACGGGCTGATATAGGGGCCCTGGAAGAGAATGCGGTATGGCGGGTACTATTATCGGCAAAGCTGTGTACGGGACATGAAGTTGCTTTCAATAGGTCGTTGATGTAAAGTAAAAATAGTGTTGGTGCTAGAATGGATCCTTGCGGAACACCAGCATTTATGAGTAGAGTGTCAGATGAAACTCCATTGACCACTACATGGAGAGACCTGTTTGAGAGAAAACTAGCAAGCAGAGAACACAGCTGAGGGGGCAAGCCATAAGATGGAAGCTTGGCGAGGAGTCCCTGGTCCCAAACTCGATCGAACGCCTTGGGGATATCTAATGCCACAGCTAAAGTTTCTCCATACTTTTCAATGGATAGCTGCCATATATGTGAGACGTATGCGAGCAGGTCACCAGTTGATCTCTGATGGCGGAAGCCATATTGCCTATCATTGATAATTTTTGTGTCTTCCAGATATTTCATGAGCTCGATGTTGATGGCTTTTTCCATGACCTTTGAAATAATAGATAGCAGTGCGATAGGTCTGTAGTTGCTAGGTAGGGTCTTTTTGCCTTTTTTAGGGACTGGCTGTACTCTTGCAATTTTCCAATTGGGCGGAAATACTCCCAAATTGTAAGAGTGGTTGAACAACTTGCAAAGAACAGGTGTTAGTTCGGGGGCACATTTCTTGAGAACAATCGGCGGGATTCCGTCAGATCCACAGGCTTTGTTGGTGTTGAGACCCAGCAAAATCTTTCCGATAGTACGTTGGCGAAAGGTGATCTCGGGCATGTGACTGTCAATAGGTGTAATGTTCGAGGGTTGTTTTCCCGAAGAATCCAGAGTGGAATTTCCAGCAAATAGGTGGCTTTTTCCTGGGCAGTCGTTGCTAGTGTTCCATCTTCATTGGTTAGGGGAGGAAAAGAGCTGGAAGTAAAGTTTCTTCCCACAGCTTTGGCGAAAGACCAAAATGAACGGGATCCGTTAGGACATTCAACAAGTTTTGATCTTATTTTGGCATTATGAGCATCTTTTGAACATTCTATTGTCTCTTTGCATATGCCTCTAGCCTCAAGATATGCTGCTCTGGTCTCAGGTCCCGGATTTTTTTGCTATCGATGGTATGCTGCCTGTTTGGAAGCCACAGCTCTAGAGCAGTTTCTGTGAAACCAGGTCTTATCGGATGATGTTCTTCTTTCGGTATTCGGTATGTAAGTTTGCATCCCCAACATGATGATTTCAGAAATTGTCTCAGCACATCGTGTTGGATCTACTGAGGAGAAACAAACTCTCTTCCATGGAAACGCTGAGTAAAACATACGAAGACCCTCCCAGTCGGCCGAATTGTAATGCCACATGAGACGGGGTGGTATTGTGCTGCTCGATGGTAAATGGAAAGAGCATGTTGTGGAGATGAGGGTGTGATCAGAGTTTCCAAGTGGGGCACAAACTTCTATTCTATACGGGTCAGGATTGGTGGTGAGGAAAAGATCTAGTGTATTGGCAGCCTGGTTGTTGACATCAGGGATGCGGGTTGGTAGCTCGACCAGTTGTTCTAGACCATGAGTGATGGCGAAGGTCTCAGCTTAACGACCTGCATCATCAGTTTTGTTAGAGAATTTGAGCCAGGCAGCGTTATGTACATTAAAGTCCCCCATGATTATGGTTTCAGCTGTTGGATGGTTCTCCTGAATGTAGTCCAAATTGAGTGATAAAAACTCAAAGAGGTTGTTATATGAAGGTTCATTAGGTGATAGGTAAAGGCAGCAGAGGAACTTAGTCACTTTGGTATCAGATAGCTTAAACCACATCACATCAAAGTCTTTCGGTTCCAAACTCTCTTCACGCTGGCATGAAAGGTTAGCCTTAGCGTAAAGGCAGACTCCACCTTTGAACCTGAGTCGAGAATGGAGTTCGTAACCAGGACAAAGCATATGGACCTTGTTGGTGGACGAGTTTACTTGTGTTTCTGTTAGAGCCAGAATATTCGGTTTTTTCGTCTGTAGGTGATGGTGGACGTCATTGATGTTCTTGTTGAGTCCATGGATGTTGCAAAAATTAATCTTTAATGTTGAGTCCCCTTGAGTACCTCTCGCCCGGAAATCCGAATGGAGAGGTATTTTGCTTCCGGAGTGTTTTACTCCTGAAATTTCACAGTCTAAAATTTTATTTGATATTTGAATTTTATTATTGATAGAATCTTCCACGTATCCTTCGGCCACAGTAGAAGATTTCCATCCTCCATGTCGTTTCAAAACACATATATCGGCCCCCGTATTAGCAAGGAGTGTGGCTGATGTTCTCCGAAAACAATGGCCCGCGTAGGCATCAGGATTTGGTAATTTTAGGTGTTTTGCTATTAAGTTAGGCATCTTTCCAATACTATTTATTCCAACAACTTGGTTAAAACATCTCTTATTTTGATACTTCAAAAACAATCGGCGACTGGTAGCACAACTTGGACGAAGAGCCGCATATTTTCGGTAAATGTCAGTATAATCTAAATTTGAAACTGTAAAAATTCGTTGTATATTCGTTTTTGTATCGGGTACTTTAATAATCAAAATGAAATTTTTATCTTCTATGTCATCGACCATCATTTTAGTGAGTTCCTCACGGCGGCAAGCACCCGAAATACCCACTATTAAAACAACCTATAAGGAAATCAGTAATTTAAAAAACACAAAACAATCATCAAAAATCTACCTTAACCAACAAATAGGTTTCATCAACTGCCTCTCTTATGAATTGTTCAACTTCCTTTCTAGTCAATACCTTAGATTTCTTAGGATGGTTTCCAACTGACAATTTTTTCAAATATGGAACCAACTTGGTAAATTTCTTAAAATCCACGTTTTCTTTAACATTGAGTGTTGCTTTCAACATAGAACATATAGCCCATAACGTGGAAGACTTTAGCTTCTTAGACTTCTCTGCAAAATATGCCAACAGCACATTTTCGGATATTTTTCTGGCTTTATTTGCTTCACAGCACTTAAATTGCTAATATGCATTTTCATACTGGCGCCTCGATTTCTCCGGTAAAAGATTTGAAATTACTGAATTGGCCGCATCTGTCAAGTTAGGTGGGGTACTGCTTATTTCATCGTCGCTCGAAATTTCCATTATTTTACAGTTATAAATATCACGCACGAAATTGAAGCGAATAAAAAGTCACTCCAAAATAATTATCAAGAACTGTCACTTTGAAATAATTGTCAACAAATGCCATTTTATTTCCATAGTTACAGTAATTACTTGATTTGGAATAGTAATTTTCCTAACAAGTGCGGAAAGTGATGCTTTCCCGCACGCGACTGCCGTTAACCCGAACGACGCGGAGCGGAGTTCGGGTAAGCAGTCGAGTGCGGGAAAGACACTTTCCGCATGAGTTAGGAACAATACTTTTTCTACAAGCGTAGGAAACAAATTCATTTTTTCAATTATTTATTCATGCAAATGGAAACAACTAACAAGAGTAACATTTTCTATCCACTAATTATTCGTAATATTTATTGTAAATGTACAATTTGATGCATTATGTAAATTTATAGCGGAAGCCAGCATATTTTTTGAAGATGGCTGATTTCCTGAAGAAGAAGGTAACCCGGGCAATACATTATCGAAAGAAATCGAATGTGCAGGCACAGGCATCAAATCGTCGCCGATCGATATAGACGTGGATGGTTCTAAAATGCACCCGGAAGACGATGTAGTGTTCAAATTGAGAATTTTGTTGGACATTTCTTTTTTTCGATTGGTGGAGTCTTCTAAATACCCCTCTGCAACTGAAGTCGATTTCCATCCTCCTAGGCGTTTGATATTAGTTATACCCACACCACAGTCAGCAAGTAAAGTGGCTGAGGAACGCCTGAAGCTGTGACCAGTGTAAAGCTCTGGATTTTGAAGGCGCAGATATACTGCTATTTCGGAGGGTATCTTTCCTATGGTATTGATTCCTACACATTGCACAGTACATTTTTCACTTTTGTAATACAAGAATAAACGACGGTGAGGAGTCTCTTTTGGACGTAAATGTACATACTTTCTGAATACGTTCAAAAAATAACCATCATTTGCTTCTTCAGATATCACGAAGGATCTAGAGGAATGATTTTTGGAATCCTTGATATTAACAATTATCAGGTTTTCTTTGTCGTCTATGTCGTCAATGGTGAGTTTTGTCAGCTCTTCTCGTCTGCAAGCACCAGCTAATCCAATAATTGCTACTAACTAATCATGAGGTATATGTCATCGGGTGCTTCAGTCATAAATTTTGAAACGTCTTCTTGAGTGAAGATTTTGGCCTTTTTCGGTCGAAAACCGACATTCTGTCTTTTAATGAATGCAGTTGTTTTGTAAAATTTGCTAATATCCAAATTTTGCTTTACTTTGAATACACTCTTCAACATTGAATATCTTGCCCATAAAGTGTTCGGCTTCCATGTTTTAGACATTTCTAGAAAATAAGCTAAGAATACTTCTTCTTTATTTGGTGTTTTCATTTTTTTATTGTTGCACCATTCAATAAAACTCGTGTATTGCTTCTCATACCTTTGTTTAGATTTCGTTGGCAATAACTCTAAGTTCGCATCTGTAGCTGCTTGCACGATTTCTTGTGGCAGTTCTTCATCAGATGAATAATCCATTGTGGCAATTTCACTGAATCGAAAATTTTATATAAGTAACGCTTTGTCTGTCACTCTGACAATTACAAACAAATTTGTGTATTGATCGGCATGACAACATCAATTGTTACCTACTCGTTATCAGATCAATCAAAGCCTATATATAGGGTGATTTTCGTAACAATACATTTTTATTTATCAATATTTGTTCATTTTTTCAATAAATAGTGCAAAATGATGGATGATTTTGAACAAACTCACTTAGTATTGCAACAAAAAAGCTTGAACTTTCATATTTTGTCACCCACCACTTATATTTTACGAGGATATCATATAAATGTTTTTCCCGCACTAGTGTGGGAAAAAATTTCCCGCACTAGTGTGGGAAAACTTTTCCCGCACAACTGTGGGAAAATGACACTTTCCAAACTGAATTGCGTGCGGGTAGAGGGTGAATCACGCACGCTTGTAGAAAAAAACAGTTTAAGCCAGTTCAATACTATTTTTCATATTAAGCTAAGCATGTTACTTATTTTAGAACAATATTTTTGACGTTTGTAGATAAAATTTTGTTTGCATCTCATGCGCGAAATACTTAAGTGATCTCGACTATTTTTTTTAACTCGACTGCGCCTCGTTAAAAAAATCAGTTCTTGATCACCAAAGTAGCATTTCGCGCACTAGATACAAAAATAACTATTTAAGTTGTGTTTCCTCGCTTTTTCAATGATCTGTCGGGCATTGAGTACCTGCTCTCATGTACCTGGTATAAACCCTCTCTGTTCATCCGATATTTGTGGAAGTAGAAATGTTTCCAAACGTTCATTAATGATGTGGAGTAATACTTTTCTTGCGTGTGAAATGAGAGTTATTCTTTTGTAGTTATTAGATTCTGTCGGTGATCCTTTTTTTATGGATGGGGATGAATATAGATTCGCACCATTCCATCGGCCATTCGCCCGTTTCCCACAATTTAGAGCATAACGCGTGCATAACATCTGTTCCGTAGTGTCCCATGGCTTTAAGTATTTCAGCTGTGATGCCGTCTGTCCGAGTTGCCTTCCTGTTTTTGAGTGTTGTTATAGCTTTTTCTTCTTCTGATTTTTAAATCGCAGGTTCTATTTCTTGTGGTGTTGCTTGTTCTTCGGATGTTGTCGGGCTAACTGACTTATATAAATCTTTGCAGTGTTGTCTCCATACTTCCGCTATTATAATTGGATCTATTATAACCTTTCCGTTTTTGTCCTTTATTTTTTGTCCTTTATAATTTGTGTTCGTAATTTAAATTCTCTAGCTAGATATCGTACTTTATCATACAAATCGCGAGACTCTCCGTGCTGGGCGTGGAGTTATAGTTCCGTGCATTTATTTTTTAAATGGTTCTTTTTGTTCCGTCTACATTCCCTTATTGATTCGTTTGTAAGATGTTTATTTACTTGTCTTTATTCTTCTTCTTGCATGTTTGAGTTGTTAATTTGTCTTCTTTGGTCTATCAATCTTAATGTACTTACATCGAAGTTAGTTTATACAGTCCACAATCAGTTCATCAAATCGAAAAGAAAAAATACCAATGAAAATTTACCCATTGTCCATACAAGGACTCTACATAGACCTTGGAGCACATCTCTCTTTGATCTAAATGCGTTTCTCTGACCAGTTGAGTCAAAAGCTACATGCTCAACCAATTTCCGTATCAAGTACGAGCGAAGCCTCCTGCAAATATTAGTAAAAAAATTTTACACCCTCTCCACCACTTAACTTTGGCTGATCCAGAGTTTAATCGCGATAAGTTAGATCAATATACTTTTGGGGTGCTGATCTGTTTCCGCAACTATTATTTCCTTAAAGTCCTTTTTCTAGTTCCCTTGGCCCAGTCGCACTCAACACACTATTTGGATGGACGATTGTTGGACCTAACCACGATCGTACTCTCGTTTCCAGTATTCCTTGCCACATCGTAGATATCCAATTATCGAATTCCCTCAAATCTTAAAAGGTTTTGGGAAATCAAAGATTTCCCAAGCTATACGCTTCAGAATTCCCGCAATATCTTAGCCGAGCAGTAGTTAAACAACAGCGTTTCAAGCGCAAAGGAGTAGGGTGAGGAGTGGGGGTAGGAGTGGAGGAAGTGGTGGTGGAGGAGTGGTGAGGAGTGGGGAGGAGTGGAGAGGAGTGGAGGCGAAGTGGGGGAAGTGGAGGAAGAAGGTGTTGGGGAAGTGGAGGAGGAGGAGGGGGGGAAGTATCAGGAGAAGAAGTGGACAAAGTGGCGGGAGAAGGAGTGGGAAGATGACATTGTTGACATATGACAGGAGTGGCGGGAGAAGGAGTGGGGGAAATGACATTGTTGACATATGACATTGTTTACATACGACATTGTTGACATCCGGCATGTTGCCATTG
Source organism: Agelastica alni (assembly GCA_950111635.1). Classification (NCBI taxonomy): domain Eukaryota; kingdom Metazoa; phylum Arthropoda; class Insecta; order Coleoptera; family Chrysomelidae; genus Agelastica; species Agelastica alni. The sequence goes on along the minus strand of OX467712.1, from coordinate 61,123,384 downwards.
TTGACATATAACATTGTTGACATATAACATTGTTACCATTGTTTACATACGGTATTGTCCCCATCGACTTGATTAAGAGGGTTCCGTAAGCACGTTGAAAAGTGTTGTGACGTAAGCGTTGAAAAAAACTTAGATTCGAACCTGAACCCTTTGACTTACTAAACAGATAGCTATACCATTCAGATAACTCGCATATTAATTTTGTCGTGTTAGATTGGATATACAAATATATATTTGTGACATCATTTTTCTTCTTCTTCTTCTTCTTACGTTAGGACTAAGTCCTGTGTTTGCCTCAAAGGTTGCCCAAAAACAATTGGGACGATGAAGACCAGCTATCATACCATCTTTTTGGTGGGCGTCCAGTTGGGCGTGGTGTGTTGGGCCGCTTCTCTCTCACAATTTTTGCCAGCCGGTCGTTTGGCATTCTGCTAACATGGTCTCACCATTCTCTTCTTCGGTTTCTTGCCCATCTTACTATGTCTTGGACTTCACATATTTCCTTTATCTCTTCGCTTCTTTTATGGTCAAGTAAGGTATAGCCAGTTATCGATCTAAGAATTCGCATTTCCGTTGTTCTAAGAAGTCGCTTTGTAGTCGTGTTCTCCGCTCTGGTCTCTATCGTGTATGTCATAATCGGTCTTACACATTTCTTATATATTCTGACCTTACTTCTGGTACTCATGTGTTTATTTCTCCAGATTATGTTTCTCAAGAATCCTGAGATTAGAGATGCCTTTGTTGTTTGAGCTTTTACTTCCTCCTTGATATTTCTAGTGCTAGTTATATTAGCTCCTAAATATTTAAAGGACATCACTTGTTCTACACTCTGCTCATAGATTGCGAGTTTACATCTTCTCGGTTCTTTGGATATTGTTAGCGATTTGGTTTTCTTGACAGATATTTGCATATTGAATTCTTCAGCTGTTTTTTGGAACTTGTGTAAGAGTCTCTGTAGGTTGTCCTCGTTTTCCGATACAATTACAGCATCATCAGGGTAGCATATGATTTTTATTTCTTTATCTCCCAGTCGATATCCTCTCCCAGTTACTTTGACTTCATTTATAATTTCATCCATGATGATATTAAATAGGATTCGGCTTAGGCTATCTCCTTGCCTGATTCAGGTTGTCAAATGTATTTTATTGCTTAGCTTATTTGCAGTTCTTATATATGTGTAATTGTTCTTGTTCAATTCTTTGAAGGTCTTTATTACATTCGGATGAATTCTTCTCTTTTGTAGTAGGGCCAAGACGTCTGTTAACCGTACCCTATCGAATGCCTGGGTTAGGTCAATGAAACACGTGAAGGATACTTTATTGAACTCAATGGCTTTCTCAGTAATTTGACGTATTATAAATATAGCATCTATAGTAGACCTGTTCTGTCTGAACCCTTGCTGTTCTTCACATATTCCGGTTAGAGATATTTCTTTTGCTAGAATTTTTGTAAACAGTTTTAGTACAGCACTCAATAAGCTAATACCTCGATAGTTTTTAGGGTCTGCTTTCTCTCCTTTTTTGAAAACTGGTATCAGTATGCTCTTTTTCCATTCGGATGGAACAACCTTGACAGTAAGTATTTTATTGAAGAAAATCTGTAATTCGGCCAATAAGCTTTCACCTCCATATTTGATCATCTCATTCTTAATTTCGTCAATGCCCGAGGCTTTTCTGTTTTTTAGTTTTTGGACCATGTATCGTATTTTCTCCAAGGGAATAGTCTTTTCTTGTTGTTCGTTAACATTTCCAATGTCAGGCTGTATTTCCTGTGGTGGTAAGTTGTTTTCTGTCGGAGTGTAGAGTTTTCCAAAATATTTTTCCCATTCTTCCGCCGCTATTTTTGTATTTTGTATACACTCATTTATTGGTTTTTTCCTATGTCTTAGCAGGTTCCATATCTTCTTTTGCCTTCCATACAGGTCATGCTTCATATCGTTAGAAAATGTTTCCCAATGTTCCCTTTTGATTTTCCGAATATTCTCGTTGATCCTGTTTCTTACGGCTTTATAGCATTGGATCTGTATTGTAGGCACGATTTTCTTTTCTCTTCGGCCAGTATCTTAATTTTTGGCTTAAACCAGGGCTTTGAGTTTGGCTTTCCCTCTGAGATCGCTCGTTCATTCTTGTCTTTGCCGCTGTATATGAGTATGTAGTTTTCATATCTGCTATTTCCTTTGCCTTTTTTCTTCGTTTCTGAAAGTGCACAGATGTCTAATTTATGTTTCTTCATTTCAAGTATAATTTCTTGGTCTTTGTTGTTGAATGATGTAATGTTCCAACATCCAATTCTTAGTAATGATGGTTTCCTTATTCGTGACATCATTTTTATTAAATATAACCTTGAACTACCAGATAATGGTCGACAATGTTTGGTGTGACGTAAGCGTTGAAGAAAAAGCTGGTTTCTCGGAGATTCGAACCTGAATCCTTTGACTTACTAAACAGATAGCTATACCATGTAGCTACTACGCATATTAATTTTATCGTGCAAGATTGGATATACTAATATATATTTGTGACAAATTTTGTTAAAATTAACCTTGAACTGCGCTACCAGATAACTTTGTTATCGTATACTTAAATGAGGTGTAATATTGATTGCGACAGAGATAATAATTACACACGCACATAGTCCCAGTTTAAATGTGTTAATATTGTTGTACATGTACAGGGTATGTCACAAATTAAGAAGTCAAAAGAACCTTAACGAATGTTTTTATTAAAATTCCCATACGCTAATCTTAAGATACACCGTTCTAAATATGTTAGAAATTTCGATTAAATTAAATTAAATTTCAAAGTTCGAGAAGCTAAACGAAATTTCAGTTAACGTCTATGATTTTAGAATTGAATGAAACAGAAAAGATATCATTTTACATAGTTATACCTGTTGTGTTTACTAAAAATAAAATGAAACGTCACGTCAATTTGTTACTAATACAACATCAGTATTTTCGGAAATTAAATGATTATAAAGCGCCACCTATCGTCAATGAAAATGTTGAAATCAAATATCATTATGTTTGGATAAGTACGAGGTATGTCGTAAATTAAGAAGTCAAAAAGACCTTAACGAATGTTGGTATGCAACCCATCAAACGATTCAGCGTTGCTTAAAGTACGTCAAGTGTCACGTTAAACGTCACGTGAGTACGTCAAGCGTCACGTAAAACGTCACGTGTCACGTTGTACGTAACGTGTCACATTAAAAACACACACACACAGACATGTTGGATATTTTTGTTCATGTACAGGAAATGTCACACATCAAGAAGTCAAAAGGTCCTTAACGAATGTTTTCATGTGATCCATCAAACGATTTAACGTTACGCAAAGTATGTCAAGCGTCACGTGAGTACACACATCCACAACAACGTGATATGTCACATTGTAACCATTGTTAACATATGACATTGTTGCCGTTGTTTACATACAGCATTGTGTACTGCCATTGTTTACATAGGGCATTGTTGACATATGACATTGTTGCCATTGTTTACATAGGGCATTGTTGACATTGTTAAAATATGACATTGTAGCCATTGTTAAAATATGACGTTGTAGCCATTGTTAACATATGACATTGTTGCCATTGTTTACATACGGCATTGTTGACTGCCATTGTTTACACACACATGACATTGTGGACATATGACATTGTTGCCATTGTAAACATTGTTGTCAATGTTTACATACGCATTGTTGACTGCCATTGTTTGCATAGCGCATTGTTAACATATGACATTGTAGCCATTGTTAACATATGACATTGTTGCCATTGGTGACATTGTTACCATTGTTTACATACGGCATTGTTGCCATTGTTTACATACGGCATTGTTGACATATGTCTTTAAATTTCCCTTATACTTGAATACTATGAGACTACATATGTTTTTATTTAATGTCATTACGGAATTTTGGAAAATATGGGAAGCAAGATTTTCGATACATAATCTTTATTACATTCACATATTCATTGTATTTAAATCAATTTTCGGTGATAATGTATTATCGTATCGATCGTCGGTAAAACATCGAAACCATGACAGTAAAACCCACAATAATCTTTTTTAAAAATAAAATTACTTAATAAATTTAAAGTTTACGAGAGATGAAAAGTATGACAGTGACATTGAGCGAAGGGTGTTGGCAGGAAGACAAATGAATGGGGCACTGCATAGCTTTATGAATAGCCAGAAAGTGTCAAAAAAGACTCGTCTGGCTGTGTGTTGGTTCCTACACTTATGTATGGTAGTGAATGTTGGGTTTGGCAGAAGAAGCATGAAAATAGGATTAATGCTGCGGAGATGAGTAGTCTGAGATGTATAGCCGGAGTGACTCGGTTGGATAAGGTAAAGAATAGTGAGATAAGAGAACGCTGTGGTGTAAAAGAAGATGTGGTTACAAAGATAGATAAAGGAATGATTAGATGGTTTGGACACGTTAAAAGGATGGATGAAGGAAGATTGACGAAACAAATTTATAAAGCGAGTGTGAATGGACAAGTCGGTCAACCTCGTAGAACATATCTTGATCAGATCAACTTTGTTATGAGGAAAGGCCAGGTCAAGAGTACCAACAACCGACGAGCATGTATGAGAGTACTGATGAAAGTAGAGGAAGCAAAAGATGTGTGTAATAACCGTAGCAAGTGGAAGGAAGTGGTCTCTGCCTACCCCCATGGGAAAAAGGCGTGACTTTATGTATGTAATAAAATCTCAAGAGTACCAACGACCAAGAACACTAATGCAAGTAGTTTATTGTATTTAAAACAATTTTCGGTAATAATGTATTATCGTACCGATCGTCGGTAAAACATCGAAACCATGACAATAAAAACCCCAATAATCTTTATTAAAAATAAAATTACTTAAAATCTCATGAATCAAACAAACAAAAATAAGCTTAAGTCCTCATGATGACATTTATTGCCTGGAACTATCAATACTTTTCCTTTGGGTCATTATAGTTTAAATAAATTTTTTTTTTCACACTAGCACATCTCTATAGTTAAAGAAATGAATAGTTTGATCCTTATTCAGCTTTTAGACGATACATATCTCTAAAGGTAGTGTCAAGGCCGGGATGCGTACGCGCTCACTGGCCGCTGCGAAAATAATATATATAGGTATATATACGGGGGGGCGCATGAACTGGCAAAACTTTTGGAACTATTGGAAAAAATGTTTTTTTAACAAAAAAAAGCTTGATTAAAAGAACTAGAAGTTTCCAGAAATTGCTTATCTAAAAGAATGTCACACTCGCAATTTCCTTTGTTTAATTTATTATAAATTATGAATTGTTAGCTTCGTTGTTATATTTTTTTTTATAAACATTCTTGAAGATATAAAAGTTTTTTTTAAAATAATTCAAAACGAATTATAAAATTCGCGTCATTGGCAGGTGGATGTCAGTCATCATGTGCAGCAGTCAAGACAGTAATCATTTCAGTATGACGTCGAGTAGTGATGATAGCGTGAGTAGTGACTTTGAAATGTCCGAATTCATATTGCCGGGGGCACCTTCCATAGAAACAATTGTTCAATCCTACGAAGATGCTGCCAAACGTGAAGTGCATTACTTACTGCTAACGACATATATGTTGTCAGAATATGAAGTTCGATGTGGCCTTAGTCCTGCGCGGACGTTTTCTCCGGCAATCATTTTGGCTAAACATTTTGGGCCTACTAAAATATCTTTTGACGATTTTGAATGGGGTACCCTCATCAGTATTTTGGAGAAAAGGATGGAAGATTTTTTTCATGAGATGTCGCCTACGTATCCCGATGAAGACGATGATAACACCCCCATAACATTTCACTGTGGCGATTATTGTACTATCATGCAACAAGTTTATGATGACACCAAATTCCTGGTTTTAAAAAAACACGACGTCGAGTGCTATTTGTGCGAAGATGTTCAAGAAATTCTTAAAATCCACGAGCATTTGCTGACGCATCGAGTAAATTTATTAAACAAACTTAGTTTCTGTTTATATTATCGCAATATTATTGGTTTTTGTAAACTGCATGGTAAATTATTGTCGGAAATACTTCCAAATGATTTGTTAAATAGTGCATTGAGAGAGTTTATCTACTTTTATAGAATTACCACAATTAATGATTTAAATAAATAATTTTTTCAAAAAGTTTTGTTTTATTGGTTCCCCGAAATTTTAAGTTTCTATAAATATACTGTAAATAATATTTGTTAATCAGTCAAGTTGCTGTGCCCTACTCAAAGTTTGAAGAAACAATTGAAATCTCTACTATTAAAGCTAATTTCATTTTACGAATAACATGTAATTTTTTTTTAAATTGTTGATTTGTGCATGTATTTTTTTAATATCGATCTTTTCTTCATTTACCGTTCATAAACCTTTCATGACAACGATTAAGGTTTATTTGACTAGCCAATATGAAAACAATTGCTTAAATTTCAGATATTAAATACATTCTATAACATTTCTACATATAATATAAGAGTGTAAGAATTTTAATAGTAAAATAAATATTTTAATTTTTTTAATTATTTTATGCGTGTTAATACTACTGGGAAACCATAACGCGAAAATGAATGTATGTACTGTTGTGGCCAAGGCACGTGGGTTAGAGGTGATCCTCGTGGAAGTAAATATGATGTGTACATGAAATGATTATAATATGATATTGTTTCTTGAAAAAATAATTGAATGCAAAAATTACAATTGGTCTTTTAATAAATGATGCTATTGCTGACATGGAATATCTAGTGACATTGATATAAGTTTGACCTGATAATTCAGGAATGCTTGAATCTACGTTTCTATAGAATATGTATTATAAATATATTTGCATAGTTGTTGCTCTTTTCATTTGTGTTTTCAAGTGTCACGCTTATTATGGGTAAGAAACATTTTTGTTAATTTTTATTTATTTAATTTCTGTGTTAGAAAAAAATAATTGTAACGATTTTATTCTAAATAAAGAAATTTTGTCGGTGTTTCTAACGGACGATCAATTTTTCTATCGACTTTTTTTTAACTTTATTAAGCATTGGTTTTTTAAAATGTAAAAATGTTAAGTGATTTTAAGTTTTAAAGTAAAGAAATCAAATCTTGTAACACCTTCAATAAGCATTTATAATTAAAATATTGTGTTTCTGTTTTAAATCTTAAATTACACAGAGGACATCTTAAATGCATAATGATATGACGACGACTTATCTTTTTAAACAGTTTGTTACAGAAATTACAAATTTGTATTTTTACAGATTTCTTTAAAATTAGCAAATCCATTGTTTTTGCACTAAATCTAAAAGAAAAACAAAAAAAAACCGCATACAGAGACCGCTTACCTTAAATATATTTTACCTATGGTTTAAAATCTATAAAAGGGAAAAACAAAAAGTGCATTTTTACTAGAATTTAAAACGAGATGGATAAGTAACTAAAACTTTTTTAATTGTGTTGTTATTTTAAATTTTTACTCTTTACAAAATTTTTGCAAATTTTCAAAATACTTTTTTATTTATTTTAAAGTTATTTTTCATCAGTTAAAAAATAATTTAAACACCACTCACAAATAAATTTTTTGTCTATTCTTAGTTACTCGACTATTTATTAATCTAGACAAATCTTTGATGCAGCAGTAGTTATATTTAATTTTACAATTCTCATCATCTGAGCTTCATAATTATTTAATTTTTGATAATACTGATTTTTAATCAAATTTGTTATTTTTTACACACTAGTTTTCAATTTAAAATTGTTTTACAGACAGATTAGAATACTGCATATATAGCAGAGTAAGGGAAGCATTATCCCCGCATCAAAGAGTAAGTAAACAAAACCATTTGCTAATTATTTCTACCAATCTTACTTTGGTGTTGGTAGTTTTAACAATAAATTTAATTTCCAACTAAAATTTCTTAGGCTAACTTTTTTATGCCAATTTTTGTATTAACATAAGGTTTTAATCATTTTAGATATTTTTTTACTAAATTAAAAATTCTTTGTGTCAATTTTAGTACATTAAATTTTAAATAACTTTTTTTTTACAGGCTAAACCCATCATAATCATAATTACGATGGGTTCTCGTGGAGGCAACCCGCCTCCATCAATGTTATGCGTAGGGGATGTGGGCCACTACAGTATATATATGGAGGTCCACGAGAGCGAGACATGGGATGGGCCTTAAGGTATAAATTTATCTATGATTTTATATTTTTATTTTACAATGTTTTTTTTTATGTTGCAGATAATGGGCCTATCCTATTTTAATTGTGTAAACTAATTAAAAAAAAAATTATTTTTGAGTTAAATAAAGGAAATGGATGAATATTGTTTCTTTTCAATTATTTTTGGAAGTAACGTTCGACACACGTCTCAAACATTTGACATTTATTTCAGTTAATTAACGTAGAAAATGTTAAAATGTTCAAAATTTAAGTAAATATCCAAAATTGGATTTAAAACTAAAATCGATTTAAATACAATGTATGTATGTAGTCTCATAGTATTCAAGTATAAGGGAAATTTGATGACATATGTCAACAATGCCGTATGTAAACAATGGCAGTCAACAATGTCGTATGTAAACAATGTCAAAAATGGCTACAATGTCATATGTCAACAATGTCATATGTCAACAATGCCGTATGTAAACAATGTCATATGTCAACAATGCCCTATATAAACAATGGTAGTCAACAATGCCATATGTAAACAATGGCAACAAGTCATATGTCAACAATGTTAACATTACCCAGGATCCAAACCCCTGCCACGCCTCTGGACCATATTCATGTACCGAACGAAATGTACAACGTCTCCGTCACTGGTTTTCCAATGTTGTATTACCATTATAATTATTTTAAATAAATGTTTAAGAAAAATTGGATTTTTTATTAAAACACTATGTGTATTTATCAACTTTTATATTACATGTAGATTTAAATTTTCGTTTTACAATTTTTAAGATAATTTTTAAAATTAAAACAAAAATATATGCCAATATTACACAAGTCATTGCAAAAACATTATCAAATTCATTTTTCATGCTCTCTTCTGTTGGACATGGTGGTGATAGCGGTGTCGGTTGAATACCTCTCAATGGATACGTTACTTGTTTCATTGAAGCGGGTATTAGAGGGGGGAAATATCGGACTAAATTTCTTTAATTTCAAATGCTGCAGCCAAATGGGGGCGGCCACAATCGTAATATCCTTGGTATGTTAAGCTGTATTTCTCTTTCTCGAAATGGCTAATATACAAGTAGCAGTCACTCTGTTGGGTAGGAAGGTGACTTTATCACCCAAGTCAAGAAGAACGCTCGTACCATATGTTGTTTTGGTTATTTTCGCAGCATAAATTGCTTGAGGAACTCCTATTGGTAGCTCCTGCAGCTTTACTATAGGCTTCCGTGCTGTAATGGAAGCAACTTCGTTTAATTTTTCCAAATTCATCTAAAATCAAAAATAAGAATATTTTGTGAGACACACACAACAATAATAATTGAAATTTACTTTTTTCTTCTTGTAGCACTTGCACGCAAAAATCTATCAATGTTTAATGTGAATAGTCAAATGGTACTAAACCGTATGGCTTTTTCCTTTTTATATCTTCAAGGATGTTTATAAAAAAAAAATTTATACCAACGAAGCTAACAATTCAGAAATAAAGTCAATACTGATTAATTTTGATACATAATGCTTATTTTATGACAAAGGAAAATGCGAGTGTGACATTCTTTTAGATAAGCATTTTCTGGAAACTTCTAGAACTGCCGAGTTGCAAAAATGGTTCTAATAGAAGTCAGCGAAAATGACGCATGTAACTCGCGCATATTTGTAACCTTCCTCCCCTCCACTTAAAAGTCGATTTTCATCCATAACTAAACAAAATCGACGTTTTTAATCCAACTGTTGCCTTTTATGCCTAACCATTTGACGTAAATTTTATTTCCTTTGCGTCCAAGTTCCTTTTCTACTAAGTAGATATCGGGATTAGCAGTTTTCTGTAATTCTTCCGCGTAGAAGGCTCCTTTGATTTGTGCCTCCATCATATCTTCGAGAAGATACGTTGCAGGATTGGTTATTATAAAATAATTCCGTTGACCAAATAACCTTTCTTGAGAACGTGTTTGGCTTTACTAATTCGTACAATGTCGCCAACTTTAAATTTTCGAGGTCCTGCAATTTTCAAATGACTAAAATGTTTTAAAATATCTTGCTCGTTCGCTTTTAAAAATTGATCTATTGTGAAATCTGGCGCTAGAAATTAAATTTTTTGTCCTGTAACGACCCTCGTATGAACTAACTTACTGCGGAAGCGTTTTTTTTCTATTCTTTTGTCGAACACCGCGTTGTTCGCGAGTTTAAACTGATTCTTTGCAAATGAACTGGTAGCTGTAGTCCTTAAACGAGTGTTCAGCTCGATATAGGGCTTCAACCATGCAGATTGTTTAAATCAAACAGGTGTGTGTGTGTGTGTGTGTGTGTGTGTGTGTGTGTTTTTTAATGTGACACGTGACGTTTACGTTTCACATACACACGTGACGTTTAACGTGACGCTGTGTTTACGTTTGACGTACACACGTGACGTTTAAGGTGACGCTTGACGTACTCACATGACGTTTAACGTGACGCTTGGCGTACTCACGTGACGGTCGACGTACTTTGCGTAATGCTGAATCTTTTGATGACGCTGCAAGACACTTTATTGCGTGATACATGAAAAAAGGGAGCTTAAATAGTTCTTTTAATCAAGGTTTTTTTTTTTTTTTTAAATTATTTTTTCCAATAGTTCCAAAAGTTTTGCCAGTTCATGCGCCCCCCTGTATATATACCTATCTATATTATTTTCGCAGCGGCCAGCGAGCGCGTACGCATCCCGGCCTTGACACTACCTTTAGAGATATGTATCGTCTAAAAGCTGAAAAAGGATCAAACTATTCATTTCTTTAACTATAGAGATGTGCTAGGGTGAAAAAAAAAATTTATATAAACTATAATGACCCAAAGGAAAAGTATTGATAGTCCCAGGCAATAAATGTCATCATGAGGACTTAAGCTTATTTTTGTTTGTTTGATTCATGAGATTTTAAGTAATTTTATTTTTAATAAAGATTATTGGGGTTTTTATTGTCATGGTTTCGATGTTTTACCGACGATCGGTACGATAATACATTATTACCGAAAATTGTTTTAAATACAATGAACTACTTGCATTAGTGTTCTTGGTCGTTGGTACTCTTGAGATTTTATTACATACATAAAGTCACGCCTTTTTCCCATGGGGGTAGGCAGAGACCACTTCCTTCCACTTGCTACGGTTACTACACACATCTTTTGCTTCCTCTACTTTCATCAGTACTCTCATACATGCTCGTCGGTTGTTGGTACTCTTGACCTGGCCTTTCCTCATAACAATGTTGATCTGATCAAGATATGTTCTACGAGGTTGACCGACTTGTCCATTCACACTCGCTTTATAAATTTGTTTCGTCAATCTTCCTTCATCCATCCTTTTAACGTGTCCAAACCATCTAAGCATTCCTTTATCTATCTTTGTAACCACATCTTTTTTTACACCACAGCGTTCTCTTATCTCACTATTCTTTACCTTATCCAACCGAGTCACTCCGGCTATACTTGTCAGACTACTCATCTCCGCAGCATTAATCCTATTTTCATGCTTCTTCTGCCAAACCCAACATTCACTACCATACATAAATGTAGGAACCAACACACTTCTATGCACAGCCAGACGAGTCTTTTTTGACACTTTCTGGCTATTCATAAAGCTATGCAGTGCCCCATTCATTTGTCTTCCTGCCAACACCCTTTGCTCAATGTCACTGTCATACTTTTCATCTCTCGTAAACTTTAAATTTATTAAGTAATTTTATTTTTAAAAAAGATTATTGTGGGTTTTATTGTCATGGTTTCGATGTTTTACCGACGATCGATACGATAATACATTATCACCGAAAATTGATGAATACAATGGGGACAATACCGTATGTAAACAATGGTAACAATGTTATATGTCAACAATGGCAACATGCCGGATGTCAACAATGTCATATGTCAACAATGTCATTTCCCCCACTCCTTCTCCCGCCACTCCTGTCATATGTCAACAATGTCATATGTCAACAATGTCATCTTCCCACTCCTTCTCCCGCCACTTCCCCCACTCCTTCTCCTGATACTTCCCCCACTTCGCCCCCCACTCCTCCTCCACCACTTCCCCCACTCCTTCTCCCTCTACTTCCCCCACTTCTCCCCACTCCTCCACCACCACTTCCCCCACTGCTACCCTTACTCCTCACTCTACTCCTTTGCGCTTGAAACGCTGTTGTTTAACTACTCCGAGCGATGACTACCTGTCTCTCATAATCAAAGTTATGTTGGCAAAAGTTCAGTCTCTCCTTCGGTCAAATCAGAAGCGACTCCGTCACGAACAGTGTATTTTTCTCCTTCATCTCACCGATTTAAGTACAGCATCAGTACTGGAGCTCAAAACCATTCTTATCCCAATTCTTCTTCTTACAGTGTCTTGCTTTTTAAGCGTTGACGACTCCCATATTGACTACTTCTTTGTATCTATCTCTATCTTGAGCTGCGTGGAGAAGTTCCTCAGCAGTTAAACCTGTCCATTGTCGGAGATTTCGAAGCCAGGATAGCTTTTTGCGGCCTATCCATTTTTTCCCTCGATCTTGCCAATCAGAATAAGCCGAAGCAGACTATAACGTGGTCCACGCATCACATGTCCCAAGTATTCCAGTTTGCGGCGCTTGATGGTAGTTAAGAGCTCTCTATCGTGCCCTATTCTGATGAGTACATTCTCGTTGGTAGTTCGGCTTGTCTACGGAATTTTGAGCATCCGTCTGTACAGCCACATCTCGAATGCAGCAATGTGGTCAATAATTTTTTGGTGGAGCGTCCATGTTTCGTAAAAGTACAACAGAATAGACCATACATAACACTTGGTGAACCTTTCCCGCAGATGAATGTTAAGTTGCTTGGCACAGAGTAGCGGCTTGAGATTCAGAAATGCTCTTCTAGTCTTGATTTCTTCGTCTGGATCCATCGACTGATTGATCCAGCTTCCAAGATATTTAAAGTGCTCTTTCTATATTCTCGCCATCAAGTGTTATCCTTTCCGGGCCAACATTCATTTTGCTAACAACCATAAGTTTAGTTTTTTTGACATTGATTTTCAGTTCCCATCTATTACTTTCTTTGTTTATCTTGTCTAACATACATTGTATTTCTTTTAATGAATCAGCTAGGAGCACAGTATCATCTGCGTATCGAATGTTAAAAATGGTTTCGCCTCCAATCTTTATTCCTTCACCAGATTGTGTTGCCTCTTTAAATATACCAATCTTCATCAATCTTCATCAAGAATCCTTCTTTTACAGGGCTGCTACGGAATGGAATAAGCTTCCAAAATCAGTTTTTCCAGAGAACTATGACCTACAACTTTTTAAAAAGCGTGTCCACAATCATTTCCTTTCTATAATCCCTTCCCCTTCTAATAGTCGCAGTGCGGGCCGTCCGCGGCCCACACGATAGGTCTACCCTTTTTGCGACTATTTTTATAAAAAAAAAAAAAAATATTCTCCGTGTAAAGGTTGAAAAGTGTAGGAGACAAATTACAACCCTGTCTCACACCTCTCTTTATAGGTATCTTGGTGGTCTCCTCTCCATCTAGTGTTACTGTGGCAGATTGATTCCAGTAGAGAGAAAATAACAAACGTATATCATTATTATCGAGGGGTATATTCTGCAGAGTTTGTTATGCTGTACGTGATCAAAAGCCTTTTCGTAGTCGATAAAACATAGGTACACCGGCTTTCTTACCTCCCAACATTTTTGAAGTAGCGTGTTCATGCAAAATAGTGCTTCTCTGGTACCTAAGCCGCCTTGAAATCCGAATTGTTCTTCACTCATGCTTTCTTCGCATTTGTTGTGTATACGGTTTTGGACAACACGAAGTAGAACTTTTAGAGGGTGACTCATAAGACTTATTAGTCGAAAATAATTACAAGACGTGGCATTACTTTTCTTTGGCAAGGGGATAAACGTGGATTTCTGTCAGCTCTCTGGAAGTTGCCTGGTTTCATAAATATTATTGAAGATACGAGTTATTACTGTAATGTTTTCATCGTCCAGTAATTTGGGCCACTCTCCTGGTATTTGATCTGGTCCCGGAGTTTTTCTGGATTTTAGTTGCCTGATTGCTTGTTCAACTTTGGACCGTATGATGCTTGGCCCCTGTTCAGCTTCATTTTCGTAGACTATGTTATCCTCCCGATTATCTTCAAATAGTTGACAGATGTATTGAGTCCATTCCTCTTTAATTTCATCTGGGTTTAGAATAAGTTTTCCATCAGCTTTCCTTAGAATTTAGGGTATTTTCTTGCGTTGTATGCCAGTGATTTCTTTGACTTTTTTGTGAATATTAAATTCATCATGTTTCTGTTGTAGCTCTTCCATTTCTTTACATCGAGCTTCCATCCAATTTTCCTTAGCCTCCTTAATCTTTCTTCGGATCAGCTGATGTGTTGCTTTGTATTCATTCTGGTTCTTGTTCTTCAGCTGTCTTCGCTTGCCCATTAGGTCTAATATATCGTCAGTCATCCATTCGTGCTTTTTTACTTCTTTGTTAGCTTGTAGAATTTTGCCTGCCTCTAGCATTGCTCCTTTCATGGCTTCCCACTGAAGATCAATATTATCGGCATTTCCTTCGGGTGTTACATCAGCTAGAATTGCATGAGACTCACGGGAGATATTTCGGTTGAGAGTTGAGGTTAATCTCTCTTTAACTTCATCATTTTTAAGCAGTTGGAGATCGTATTTTAATTGTTTTGGCCGGGTTCTCCTAATTTTTTTTAGCTTTACGCATATTTTTGCACTAAGTAGAATATGATCCGAGGCAGCATCTGCGCTCGGGTACGTTTTTGCATTTTTGATTGCGTTTTTAAATCGACTGTTTATCAAGATATAGTCAATTTGGTTTCTAACTAAGTTATTTTCTTTCTCGGCGGGCGATTTCCAGGTATATAACCTTCGTTTCGGCTGTTTAAACCATGTATTAGTAACAAAGAGTTTTTCTTCTAGGCAGAAATTCACGAAGGTTTCGCCTCTATCATTTCGACGGCCTAAACCCCAAGATCCAGTTACTCCGTTTTGTGGTTTCAGAGCCGACCTTGGCATTAAAATCTCCCATTATTATATTTACCTCATGTTTCTTTGTGTGGGCGATCATATCTTTGACCTGTCTATAGAATTCTTTAACGTCGTTATCAGGTTTGTCTACAGTGGGAGCGTATACCTAAATAACGTTAACATTTACTGGATGAGCTTCTAGTTTAATCATCATAACCCGATCTGACAGGGGAACAAAGCTTTTAACTGCTTGGTTTAATGATCCTTTAAGTATGATTGCTACCCCATTTCTGTGTGTGTTATCAAGTGTACCGGAATAGTAGGTGGTAAATTCATTATTTTGGATAGTTCCTGTTCCAGGCCAGTGTGTTTCACTAACTCCTAAAATTTCAATATTCAATCGTTCGGCCTCAAGCAGAACATTTCTTAACTTCCCAGCTTCAAACATCGTGCGGACATTCTACATAGCAATTTTATCAATATTTTTTGTTTTCCTCCCGGGGATTCTTCGCACCCCTGTCCCATTAAAGGGACGCCGGGGACTCGGCCTGTTTTGTATTCATCATGAGAGTTTTTCTTGGGACATATTGTGCAGTAGTTTCCCATTTGCTTTCTGCACCGCAACTTTTCGACCGGTTTCGCCACTATGGCTGCGCCCGAAAATGTAACATGTATTGCCGATTCGTCTAGGACTATCGCCGCTACCGTCTAAGAACGAGGCTGCTGCCCCCCGCAATTTTTCACCATATCTGGCTACTCTCGCTTAGTTTAGCCTGCAGGTCAATACAGTTACCAGGGTATGGCACTTGGAGCCATAAGTGAGAGCTGGATATCCTGTGAGGACCAGTTACTGTGATTCACCGCCCGTCTACGACGCTTGGTGTAACCAACCACAGTAAAAGGTGCTACCTCTCCAGCATACCCCATATATCCCAATTACCGCAATTGAACTCGACCCGTGGGATCCTTACGGTAGGCGGTGAATTCTCAAACGCACATTCTTTCGAATTCTTTTCAAAGAGTCAAGCCGTTCAGCTGGTCAAATCTCTTTTCCTCCTGACCTCCATTTTCGATGATCGTAGGGTCATTAGGGTGGGCGGTAGATTTACAACCTAACCGTCCTGCCACGTACGCAGGGTCCTTAGGGTGGGCGGTATACTCAAAAACCGTCACCTAAGTCACTATGCACAACACCCAATATTATTGCCCCGATCAGCTCACCTCTCTGTGCTCATATGCAAGATGCACTATCATTTATCTGCCTTGTACGCTGGACCCACCACGTGTCAAGCTTTAATCCACTCGATCAAAACGGGCGACGTTGTAGTATTGAAGTGAATGAACACTTCTCCCTTATCTTGCCCTTGGCTCGCATTACTGAGCTGAAGTACGGTCAAGACGGTGTTTCACGCTTTGTCGTCCTTCAAACTCCCACTGGCATTCTTACACGTCCCGTTAACAAGCTCATTCCACTTCCAAAATGACTTCTTTTTTTTTGTATTTTGCTTTGTTACCACACCGGGTAACATCCATGCATCCATATTAAAACTTTAAACACCCGGTATCTCAGAAAATGGCAATATTTGTATAAGGCATGTTGGGCAGAATAATTATCATATTTTGAGGTCTAGAATCTACAATCCAGAGATTAAAGATTTTTAATGAATCACCCTGTATTTAGATGTATTAATAATGGTGATTATATTCATCATTTAGTTTTCATAACTTTGTAATTTTTCTTGAAGAAATTTAATGATCTTAATTTTGTCGTTGATTAACGCTTCTTCATCCTCAATTTTACTTTGTAAAAGCTTCACATAATCGTTATTACGACAAGAAGTTGAAACTTCAGCAAAATCCGTTGTAAGGGTAAGCATCTTATTTCTGAGGAGGAAAGTTTGCTGCATTCCATGCATATTGGACAAGAGAAGCACGGGATTTTTGCCTCTTTGGATGGCTGTTTTATCTGGTACAGTAAGCATTTTATTTTTATGCATTTTTTGGCAATTTTTAACAAACTATTTCTAGTTATGAAAAGAGAAAAATTACCCCTGACTTCAGCTATAAATATAGTAATGAATCCATGTCAATAATTTATGCTAGAAAAATATCTTGTTTGAACAAAAAGCTAGAATATTATAATAAGAAATTTACTTTTATAATTTCAGAATTTTATTTTTTATGTGCCAATTACAATATCCATTACATTATCCATTAGGATCAGTTTTTTTTTATATTGGCATTTTACAGTGATATAATTAACACATATTTTCATTTATAACTTGAGCTCAGTTCTCTAAGGAATAATAATTATCATTCCGTTGTTTTTGCATGACAAATAAATGTGACTTGTGGCGAAATTCCAAAATAAAACTGCATATCAGACATATTTCTAGAAAGAACATTCAGTTCAGTGTGCACCAACGATGAGGCATACAATGATGTGATAAAAAATTACTAAAAAAATTTAAATAACTTTTTCTAGATAAATTGTATGTCAGTGTAGGTTATTTGTTTAGTGTCATTGTCATACACACATTTTGACAATCGAATTGTGACAGTTTAAACAAGGAAAGGTTTGAGTTTGAGCTAATATCAATTTGATAGTTTGGTTTGGACCTTCTCACTCAAATTTTAATTAAATCAAATAATATTTAATTATTAAAATGAGCACGAATAAAGTTCAATTGTATATATACGATTTGTCCAAAGGAATGGCGGCTGCCCTTTCTCCCATGATAATTGGTAAATCATATATTTTCTTGAGATTAGTTACATTATTAATTTAAAAACATGTTTAGGAAAGAAAATAAATGGAATTTGGCACACATCCATTGTAGTTTACAATCGAGAGTACTTTTTTGGTTCCAGGGGTGTTGAAAGTTGTAATCCAGTAAGTAAATGTTCAGCACAGATAAAATCTTTTTTGACCTCTTATTTATAAAACAGTTACAAAAATGTCATACACTATTTTCGAAATAAAACATACCATTTTTCACTCTCTAGTTCATCCAAAAGATTCTTGGCTCCTCTGCTAGTGTAACTCTAGATTTATGAACATTCTAAAATTGGAAAGTCTAAAAATAAAATATCATCTCTTGTACTGTAGGTAGGTACAGTTTTCGTTTAGATCTGATTCAACTTTAATGTGTATTAAATTTATTTAAAAACTCCTGTAAGTATGAAATTAAATTAGCTTATACATACATCTATACATCCACTTTCTGCATACCATTTTTTCTTTAAACAAAGTTTCAAATTTAGGTTTTATTTGATTTAATTAGGAAATTCTGTCATTTATTACATTTAATGCAAGATTCAATAGTCATTTCTACCTATTTTTGATACTTAATAAATCTGTGAGGAACATAAGGAAATACATTTTTTTAAAATGTTAATTCATTGTTTTAGATGTTTTATAAATCCATATTTCTAATTAGTGAAATTGACTAAATTTTTAAATATTCCAATAAATTATATAGGTAATGATTTTCAAATTATTATAATATACTATTTTCTTAGGGTACAACTGCTATAGGAAACCCATTAAAAATAGAAGCTTTAGGGGAAACACAAGTTCCATATTCTGTTTTTATCGATTATTTAAACGGTTTATCTGAATCATCATTTGCGTAAGTATAATTTTAAACTGAAATCTTACATAAATAATACTGTTTAAATCATATTTTGTCTTAAATAAAAATTAAAATCCATTTGAGCTGATTGTACAATATGAATTACACCACAGGATTAAGTCTCTATTTTCTCAACTACGTTATAATTAGGAAAACTAAATTTAGTAATTGGATCACAGTATTGATATAAATTGTACATGTGGAATATTATTTTTCAAATAAATAAGCGGGGTCAATGACTTATTATATTATGCATATTATGCAGTTAAAATAAAATAAAAAAATTTTAGGGGTTGCACTTACAACCTGCTGCATCATAATTGCAACAATTTTTCACAAGAAATCGCCCAGTTTTTGTGTGGAGCCTCAATTCCAAAATATATCTTGGATCTTCCCAATGAAGTATTAAATTCCAGTCTAGGTTCTAGTCTCCTTTCTTTAATTTCACAGTTGGAGAGTAGTGCGAGACCTATAAGCGAAGAGCAGTCACATAGTATTAAGGAGCCTAGCCCCGATTTTGATCATCTTAATTCACAAATTGAGGAAGCAAGGTCAGATTTCGAAGTAAATCGTGTGGTGAAAAATGAGTAAATGTTTCTGTGTTTTGCTTGGACATTGCTTCTTGGATAAATGTTCTACTGCATTGGGAAATTATTGTCAGTATATTTTAAAATTGTTAAATATTGCAAATTTTCTAGTTGCTGAGCAATAAATTTTTATTTTGAAAAAATAGGTAAATTGTAAAATTTTATAAGATTCCGTTTAATATTAAAATACCCTAGCTTAATAAGAAACATTATTTAACTCTCCATAAATTAAAATATCAAGTAAAAATATACTTAAAAACAATTTGGGACTTCAAATGAACAAAATAAAATAATAAACCACATCATAAATTCGTGCAAGTGAAATTATTTTTATGTATACAAACTATCTTCTAATTTCCTTTATCTTATCAGCATTATTTTTAAACTGTTGAAATTTTCTAAGGTCTATTTAAAACTGTATTGTATTTAAAAATGTTATTGAAGTAAGAAAAATTAATTAAAGAGATATAGTATTATGGAAATTTATACCATAAGATTTTGTTAACTAAGGTCAAAAAAAAAAATTATTGCATTGCTTTTAATCATGTAGAATTTTTTTGTATTCCAACATTTTTAACGTTTATGTGTAATGTGCAGTATAAAAACTAGCTATTAAATTTTTATACCTGGTAAAACAATTATGTATTTTCTTAGGAAAACGCTCAATTAAACAATGTAAACTCCTGGGCAAAATTAACGCAATAACATAATATTATACATAATATTATTATATCATACAAATGGCTGTAATGAATTAATTAATTTATAAACATTGGTTACATTAAAAGTTGGAAAAGATGGAAGTAATGGTTTTTGAAAAAGAAAAAAGCATGACAAATTGCGAGGTGCTGATCTAAGAAGAAAGAGTGGAACAAGTGAATGAGTTTGTATATTTTGGTTCAAAGTTTACGAGAGCAGAAAGTATGGCTATGAGTTTGAGCGAAGGGTTTTGATAGGGAAAAAATTAATGGGGCCCTGCATAGCTTTATGAACAGCCAGAAAGTGACAAAAAAGGCACGTCAGGCTGTGCATAGAGGAGTGTTGGTTCCTAAACTTATGTATGGTAGTAAATGTTGGGTTTGGGAGAAGAAGCATAAAAATAGGATTAATGCTGCGGAGATAAGTAGTCTGAGAAGTATAGCCGGAGTGACTCGGTTGGATAAAGTAAAGAATAGTGAGATAAGAGAATGCTGAGGTGTAAAAGAAGATATGGTTACAAAGATAGGTAAAGGAATGCTTAGATTGATTGGACACGTAGAAAGGATGGATGAAGGAAGATTGACCAAACAAATTTATAAGGCAAGTGTGAATGGGCAGGTCGGTAGAGATTGACATTGTTTTGAAAAAAGGCCAGGTTAACAGTACCAACAACCGACGAGCATGTATGAGAGCACTGATGAAAGTAGAGGAAGCAAAAGATGTGTGTAAGAACCGTAGTAAGTGAAAGGAAGTGGTATCTGAATACCGCAACAGGAAAATGCGTGACTATATGTATGTATGTACATGTGAATAAACAAAATAAAAGCGTACCCTAAAAATAAATAAGTATATAACATAAATAAAAGAAAAATTCCAAAAATAAAAACTTGTTTTTTATGGCATTTTCCACAATTTGTTTTCAAACACCAAGTTTGTTCAAAACTGGAAACAACTTTTAGGATGGTTTTTCTCGTAGGTATAAGTCTATCTGCAAAAGTTCCTGCAAATAAATCTACACGCTGTTGTGTATTATTTCCTTAAAACATACATACATAGACACATATAGTCACGCCTTTTTCCCGTAGGGGTAGGCAGAGACCACTTTCTTCCACTTGATACGATTCTTACACACATCTTTTGCTTCCTCTACATTCATCAGTGTTCTCATGCATGCTCGTCGGTTGTTGGTACTTTCTTCAAAACAATGTTGATCTGATCGAGAAATGTTCGCCGAGGTCGACCTCTACCGACTTGTCCATTCACTCTCGCCTTATAAATTTGTTTCGTCAATCTTCGTTCATCCTTCCTTTCTACGTGTCCAAACCATCCAAGCATTCCTTTATCTATCTTTGTAACCACATATTCTTTACACCACATCGTTCTCTTATCTCACTATTCTTTACTTTATCCAACCGAGTCACTGGCTATACTTCTCAGACTACTCATCTCCGCAGCATAAATCCTATTTTCATGCTTTTTCTGCCAAACCCAACATTCACTACCATACATTAGTATAGGAACCAACACTACTCTATGCACAGCCAAACGTGCCTTTTTTGATACTTTCTGGCTGTTCATAAAGCTATGCAGTGCACCATTCATTTGTTTTCCTGCCAACACCCTTCGCTCAATGTCACTGTCATACTTTCCATCTCTCTTAAACTTTGAACCCAGGTATACAAACTCATTTACTTGTTCCACTCTTTCTCCCTTAATCAGAACTTCACAGTTTGTCATGCTTTCTTCTTTTTTAAAAACCATTACTTTTGTTTTGCTTACAATTATTTTCATTCCTTTGATTTTCAGGGCATCATGCATAACATTAACCATAGCCTGCAAATTCTCTTCAGATGACGCTAATATGACTTGATCATCGGCGTGAAGAAGGCATTTGATGATCAAATTATTAATTTTCAATCCATACGCACTCTCTTTCAAATCTTTTAAACATTCGTCTATGTATAAGTTAAACAGCCATGGCGAAGCCACACATCCCTGTCTCACACCTTTTTCAATGTTAAACCAGTCCGTGTTAGCTCCGTTTATCCTGACACAAGCCGTGGAATCCTCGTAAAGTGATTCCAGTGCTCATATTAAACTACCATTTTATTATCAAACCTTTTCATGCGCAGTAAAACAAGTCATCGTTTGAAGTCTTTTAAGTTATAAATAATGTGTGAGTTACACTTTTGCTCAATATTAGCGAAATTTAGGGGTGTATGTGCAACACTAGTTGCGAGTGTTGCCTCCTCTACTTCGGATTACAGCATTAATGCCTCTAGGCATGCTTCTAATTAAATTTTGGATGAAATTGGAATGTGCTGCCATGCTGTGATAACTGAATTTTCAAGTACCATTAGGTTTCTAAATGCAGGTATTTCACGTTTAACATTTTTCTTGAGATTATCCCATAAATGCTTGATTGGATTCAGATCCAGGCTTTTTGGTGGCTACTGCATAACTTGTATACCAACTTGATTAAGATAATGCATCACATGTTCTATTACAATATTCTCAAGATAGTAATTAGCATTTATGGATCTCGTATGGACAGGAACTAATTCTGTGCGAGCGTCAAAGCATGTACCACCCCAAAATATAACAGAGCTACCGCCGAATGAAATCCTTGCAGAGATATTTCAAGGAGCAAACATCTCTTCTGGTCTTTGCCAGACTCTCTCACAACCTCTGGATGTTTTAGGCTAAACCTTGTTTTATCTGTGAATAAAACTTTGAATTATCTACAGACCAATTTTGATATTTTCGAGCAATACTTAGCCTGGCAATTCTGTTCTCTCTAGTAAGCAAGGGTGCAGTGGCTGGTCTTCTACTCTTTAATCCAGCTTTATTTAACCATCTTCTAACTGTTTTAGATAAAATTGTGATATTGCAGGTGGCTTCGAATATGTTTCCGATCACAAAACTAGTAAGTCCTGTTTCTTTAAGCGTATTGTCTAATAAAACCCATCATCCAATAAAACTGAGGTCCACATTACCACTTATTGGGCCAAATTCCTTGCTCGATTCATTTTTTTAATTTTTTAGAGTCAAAAAACCACAAAAAACGTATTATTTTCAAAAAAGGAACAATTTACTTTTAACGAAAACATTGTAGCAGAACAGTATAGTATTGCACAAAATTGTTTATCTTCCAACAAATTATTATATATATATATATATATATATATATAAGGTAGTTGTAGTGATGTAAGGCATACCGTCAGAAAATTCTAAATTTTTATATACTTATTAAGGACATAATAATACAATTACTCTTAAAATTTGATGTCAACTGACCTCCTCTAACCCGAGAAAAACTCAATTAACAATTGTATAATTAACATGGAGAGGATACGCTCGCTGTAGTTCTGTACCAGTTGATTAGTTCTAGAAAAAAAACTAACTGTCAGAAACTTTCAAAAAACTAACAGCCTTTTAATGTTTTTGTTCTAAGTTTAAAAAGAAATAATTGACCAGCTAGTTGTTAATAAATAACCGTGTAAACTTCAACAATTTATAAAAAAGTATACATACTTGGACAGAAACAACTTGGCAACGTTGTACGCGAGTATAGATATTACTTGCGCGGTAAATTTAAACGGACTGATTAATATTTTTAAATTATAAGCTTAAATTTTAGACAATTTTCTAAAACTTTATGCCGTGTTCACTTTATATTTAATAAAAAAGATTGTACTAATATTATTTTTTGTATTACTCAAAATTTGAAAAAATTTACCCGTAATAAATATATATGTTCTACTAATAGTCCAAGAAAAAAGTCCAAAAAATCAAAATTTTGAGCGGAAGTTTTTTTTTTATAAAATTATCTTTGAAGTGTCTAGAAACGAAGTTTATTTGAGATTCTGTTTCAACCCCCGGATGGGGCATGAAAAAAAAAACTAAGTGTTTTTTGTAAATAATTCAAAGGGAGATGAAGTTTTAATTTAAAGTTGTAGAGCATAAAATTTTACATCAAAAAGGTCCTAAACATTTTTCCCCGGAAATGACATTAGGATGGCTAAAGAGATAAGAATTCAGACTTTAAAAAATCATAACTTTTTGAAAAAAATTTATATTCCCAGTTTTTTTTTAATTTGTTTATAACAATTTGGAGTTTTCAATATAGTTTTCAATTTTTATTACTTTATTCGATAAAATTATTTTTTTTTTACTATTTTGTTTATTTTTTTATAAATTGAACATCTACCTTTGAAATTTAATTTTACCATTCATTTTCAGTCAGGTATAAATTATTTTACCTGTTTTGATCTTTACTAATGCGACGCCTATGGTTCTACCACCGCGGGACTTACGAAACGCGCCATGCGTCAATAGATTAGAATGGAGGTATATGTGTGCATGTAGTTTTTATGTGTCATGTATGGAAGGTAGAGGTAAGGAGAGTCATCTTATATGGTACAAAACTTAAAAAAGTGTTCAGCTGTAAGCTATAAATAACAGTTCAAAAAAGCTTCCAGAATGGCGCTGGTGTAGACAAAGGGTATGGTATGAATGTAGCAATTGTAAACGAATTGAAGTATGCCGAGTTAAAAAATTTAATATTATTGTCGAGTAAAGTAGTTACTTATTGAAAATTTCAACTACTTGCGTATTACAAAGAAATGTAATAAATATAACCCTAAAGAATTATTGTGAGAAAACGTGTAGCAACAGTGATTTTATTTCGTGAACTGTGAACAGTACGTTTATTGTTTTTTTATCATTTAATTTTTTGAAAAAGTGTGTGAATAACAGAACAGTTATGGGTAAACTTTAAGTTGTGAAAAGTTGTCCCAGTGGCCGTTAAAATTTACCCTGATGGTAATGTTGCGCCACCCCAATTTAATGCATTTGGACGGACACTTTTTCATGTACACAGATGATTCTCCTTACCTCTACCCTCCATAGTGTCATGTTATTGTGTGAGATCTGTGATATGACCGTATAGGACTTTTGACAAAAATAATAATAATTAAAGTAAACGAAATAAAAATGTATATTAAAAAATTCGAAAATTCAAGTGTAGCAAGAATTATTTGTATAAATAATTAAAAACCATGAGTGTAATAAGTCATCACCTACTATTATACGAAGTCGAGGTGATAAAATTAATTTCAAAATGATTGTTCTGCACGTTTTAAATAAATTAACATGCATCGGATTCGTATATGCGGCCAGAGGAGAAACAATAACAATATTTCGGGTCATTTCCGAAGAAATTATATAAATATTCTAAAAGAAATCAATTATATGTGTAAATATTTTTTTAAGATAGGTTTACATTATAATTAACATTAAAGCTTCGGTAAATAAATAAATCTACACAAAAGAACAATAGCGAACTAAATTTAGTTGAAAAACATGAATAAGTTTACAATTTCAATTTTTTTAGTTTATAGTTGAAATAAAAATTACAAAAGAATTACGAAAGAAAATTTATTTCCAAAGAGGAATTTTATGAATTAATTGACCAATATTTTTTAATAGTACAATCTGTTCTCGAAAAAAATATAACTTAGATGTACTTTCGAAAAAGAGTATTTGTAAATTTTTTGAAACATTTAAAAATTCTGGAAACCAATTTTCATTTCATCCGATGAACTTGTGTTTCTAAAAACTAGCCTGTCTTCTTCTTTTTCTTTTTCACTATCATCTTCTTCCTCTTGTTCATCATCATCGTCCAGAATAACCGATCGTGTGAGTGGAGCATTGTTGAAACTTTCTCCATGGCAAAATTTACACGATTGATTACATTTTAAAATACTTCTTTTGCAACTGCATCTCACTGACGCAGAATTATTTTTACAGCCGCAAAAGATCTGAAAAAAATACAGTAAAAGATTGATTTATAATGCTGAAATTAATAATCGAATGTCATTTAATTTCATAAAGCAAGAACTTTATTTGTCAATTTTTTTGAATTCGTTACAACAGCCAGACTTTCAGTATCAATATTTCTTTCATCTTCATCGAGTCCTACACTTTCAATGTTATTTTCTTCTTTATCATTGTCATATCCGTCATTTTTGTCTTCTTTATCTTCATTTTCATCTTCAAGAACAAATCGTGTTGCTGAAGCATTTTCGCAGGTTTGACCCTGACAAATTTTACAATATTGATTACATTTTAATCCACTTTTTTGCAGCTACATCTCGCAGACGTACAATTTTTTTTACATCCACAAAAAATCATAAAAGAAGACAGTCAAAAATTAATTATATTTTTAAATTTGTATATTTAATGAAGATGAAATATTATGAATCTAATCATTTACTTTTTCTATTAATTCCTTCAGTGCTGGCTCAGCTGTTGTCATAATTGGTATCATCATTAATAAGGTTTTTTTCTAACCCCATTCTTCGGGATTTAAACTCTGTCCTAATCATTGTTGTATTTGATAGTATACTCTTTTCGTATGTTCTCGTAAAGACTATTCCGTTGGCGGTATTGAAGCTAATACGACTTCTTTTTTGAAAGCAGCAGCAGAGGATGTAAACATTTTGTACCTTAGATCACCTATTGTTAACTTCTCTTGATTGCTTTGGCCGTATAAACATAATATAATATTTTCTGCTATTGTATATAATTCATCGATTGAATGATTTGGTTCATAAAAAACGGAAATTAATTTTTGTAAGTCAATATTTTTTCTCAATAAAGATATACTTTTTTGCCTTTTTAAAAAAATGCGCTTGTGGTGTCACCCCGCAAAGGCATGCGCAAATAACAAAAAAGGTTTTAAATTTTTATCATAATCAGTTGAATATATAACTTTTGCTTGTTTACCTGGGGTTTTGTAAAAGTAAATTGTATCATCGTCAGATGAAAGCGAGATTAACAAAATCGATATCATTACCGACTACTGTGACCGGTCCATTATTACAGTTTTTCAAATCGATTGCAGTTGTCACGATTAGGAGATCCGCGTCTTCAGAAGCAACATTTGTATTAATACCTTGTTTACGTAAATAATCACTCAGTAGATCGACAAACTGTTTTTTTTGGCAATTTTTGATAGAAATTTCTCTTGTGTTAGAGCTACAAGGTTTCCCTCCGAAATATTAACGTCAGCAGCTACACATTTTTCTTTCCTGCGGTATCTTTCATATGACTTGATTCCCATGGTTTTATTCGAATATCCATCGAATATAACTGTTACTTTCGTTCCAAAGTTCTTCCTAATGTTAGAAGCTACAAATTTCAGAATATTTTTTTCCATGTTGCCAAACTACATGGTGTAATAACCAGCCACCATCAATGACGAAATTTGACCCCGAAATGAGAGAGAAAAATTAAATGAACGGTTAGAAAATGTTATACAATTCGGACTTAGGGTTTTTCTCATTAATCCATGCTCGTCAAATAAACTAAGAGGAAATGGCGACAGCTCATACTTTAATGCGTTGCGTGTTTCTTCAGGATTACCATGAAAAAATACAGATATTCTTTGAAATAATAAAATTGAATCAACAGCAATAAAATCATCACCAATATGCATATCGTTCTTAGCAGCTGCAAGGGTTTTAACTTTGAAAGAGTGAGATAATAAAACTTTATCGACGTCTTTACTAACCATTGTAGCCATACCTTGCAATCCTACCTCTACTGCTTTATGACAATTAATGTCTGGTCCGCCTATTATTCCAGTTGAAAGTGACATCAAAGGTTACGGAATATCAAATGGATTCCGTTCATCTAGCCAGAATAAAAAAATTTAATTCCTGCTTCATCTTTACTCATTCTGCTTTTTGAGATGTCTACATGCTGCTCACTATTATTAGATTCAATTTTGCAATAACTTTCTAAGCTCTCCATAATTTTAAATGCTGATGGCATTGCTATCAGGTACCGTGTTACAACACTAGAAGTCACACCTCTTCCATGCTTCAAGTCAGTACCAAAAAAACGATTTAGTGTCTCAATCACCATATCTGACCAGATTCCAGCCCATGCTTTATCAGACCTATGAATCATAAAATATCCCTCTTTTGTGAATTCGTCAAATTCAAGAGGATCCATTATCAATTCTAGACTTGCCATTTATTGCAAAAAGATTTGAGCATATTTAGCGTATTGATAATGACTACTTGCATAAAAAACGGTAGCATTTGTTTAAAGCTTTTTAAATGGATGAATCACCTAACCTTCCGGCTTCTAAGAACTGTAATGCAATTACAATATGGAACCTTATTTACTTCAAATAATTTAGCCCAAAGATATGCAGAATAAGAATAGGAAATTATTGGTGGATTTCCCACTGAAATATCTTCTATTCCAATAAATTTGAGCGATTGTAAAGCTTTAGCATTGAAAGATCTATATGGTTCTTGAGGTATGACGTGCCTAGATACTAATTCTTGAGGTTTTGGCATTTTGTTACCTTTTATAGTCTCATCTTCAAAGCTAATGGACCATTCGGGTGCATAAGATACTATTACACCCAGACAGTGGAACGTTTTTTTACCATTTAATGTTTTTGCATTATGGTCTGGATTGTCAACTATAAATTGTGGGAATGGTCTTTCACTATTCATTTTTTGTTCTGGAGGATTGATAACAGTTGATGCCTCATGTAGCTGAATATGATAATACAACGCACAAACACCTAGTGTACTTAAAAGATCAATTATCAATGTTGAGCCGGTTTTTCTATGAATATATGTACCAATCGCTAATTGTAAAGATGATATAAATTGTCGTAGCCTTAAAAAACTAACGATAGAGTGAGCAAGTAAATCTCCTACTATTAAATTTTCATTGTATTGTTTGCTAACATCTTTACATAGTAGATTACTAAGAAAATAAGTTATTAGTGGAGGTATTGATGAAATCACATTATTAAGAAAATTTGATGCAGGAGGGTATGATTTGTCATTATAATCAAATTTTAATATTTCACTGCGTAGTAAAGTAGCAGCTACGCTCAAAATAGTTTTTTTTGTAAGTCTTCCATTACATCACTATCACCAAAAAACCAATCACTACAAATTTTTGAAATATCAAAAGTTTTATAGTAGATATTAGGCTCTTTACAACGATTATGTGATATAAATATATCATCTTTGTATTTTTCTTTCAGCATTCGAAATAACACATAGTTACTCAAAGGATCATCTTTCATAATTTATTTCAGTTCTCGTAAACTAAATTGATATTTACACATATCTTCAATGTGTTTGCAGATTTTTACAAATTGTCTACTTGAATTTACTTTTAAACTAGAAAGTTTTGGTTCCTTTACGGGTCTGTTAAAATTTCGGTAACAATTAAAATGGTAAGCTGCTTTACATTTAAGTAAGCCTACATTTTCTATTCGATTCACCAAACTGTTGCTTAAATCATCATTTTTCCTCTTAGCCTTATCGAGTATTTGATCTTGACTGTATGTATCAGATATAAAATAAACACGTTTATGTGTACGATCTAATGACTTTTCCCAAAATAAACACAGACTACTGAAATCAAATTTTGGCCGAGTAGTTGACAAAGAAGGTAAAGTTTTTCCGGTGGCAGATGATGAAGAAGCAGGTAATTGTGATAATTTTTGCTTTTTAGCAGTGGGAGAGGTGGACTGAAAATATAATTTTCCACAGTTTTCATGAAAAATAACTTCTGATTGTCCTACCCACAACTCGAAGTTTCTGTCATTTCTTTTAATGCTTTTAGCAATTAATTTTTCCAAATATTTCTCTTTGACAGAAACGAAATTTTCAACCTCGTTATTCAAAATATTGCCACAAATACTGCAAATCATAACTTCAGCCATGTTTCAATCTACAAGACACAAAATTTTTTATTGATATCACCTGAAATTAATATGCATATGTGTGTTTAAAAACATGAATGATTCGAATTATGCAAAAAAATGGAATAACAGATTTCCAAAGCAAAAATAACGATACTGAGTTCAGAAGACATCTGATATTTTTTAGGATTATTTTGTTAACTTAAAAATTTTTATAAAAAAATTCCAGAAACAGCATAAAAAAAATTTGAAACCAAAAATTATAAATTAAATGTCTACAATATTTGTTTTCTGTCAGTTTATATTTAAAAAAAAAAGAATTATCAGATATCTGTTAAATTCAACTTCATGCAAAAATAAAAGTTACAATTATTTCTATATATCAGTAATACAGTAAAACATTTATAATTTATCAGAAAATTACTCCAATTCTGATTATGTCAAACATTAGTAACCTAATAACTCATATTAACAGTTTATATTAATTTATATTAGAATATTATTTGTTGTTAAAAATATTTTTTTCTCAAAAAAACAATTAATTTGTTAAAATGTATTAAATTTTTTTTTTATTAACAAGTTGATAATTTTTTTCAGATTTTCCTGTAATTATAATTATTAAGAGTTATTGTTCAATATAAAAATTGCAAATACTATCCTTCAATTCTAAAAAGAAATTTAGCAATTTAAAAAACTATGTGCCTCGTATAACCTAAATTTTTTAAATATGACGAAAAATTCACAAACACATTAAATTAACAGAACCCGAAAAAAAGCAACTAGAAAAAATTGTATTCTTCAAATTCACCATGATTATTCAGTAACAATATGATTTTGTTTATATCATCACTTTTTCACAGCTGAGATTTTTGTTTACAAATTTTATGTTCTACTCCTACACAAGTATAATCACTACCAATACACACTTTTGAATCATTCGCATAAACTGACGCATGCGCTTTTCGTAAGTCCCGCGGTAGTAGAACCATAGGCGTCGCCTTAGTAAAGATCAAAACAGGTAAAATGATTTATACTTGCCTGAAAATAAAAGGTAAAATAAAATTTCAAAGGTAGATCTTCAATTTATATACACTGGGTCCGTAAAGTATGGAAAAAACTCATTTTTAGCTAAACAGGTCATTTTTAGAAATAATCCTGAAACACGTCGATTTTTGATGTTAATTTACCGTATTTTAAAATAATAATCCAATATATAGGGTGAATTACGTTCGAGTAATGACGTCACCGTAATTTTTTTTGAATGGAACACCCCCATTTTGTCTCAATTTTCGGATTACTCTAGCTGAGCTGATTCCAAAAATGTATCACATGTTGATTCCAATTGGTACAGGGTGGACAAAAATACAATAGTTTTGTGTGTGCTCATAAAGTAACGCGTAACATTCTTTATTAGGTAAAGTAACAATATTATCAAAAATACTTATTGTCTAGCGGAAAGAATATGCTGGAATACATGACTTTATAAATGTTCAAACTGCAGCCCTTGCTGTATTTGACAGTAACCCAAACGGTGTAAAACTTCTTGTTGAACCTTGTGTATGGTTTCTTGCGTAATATTGTTTATTTCTGTTTGAATTTTCACTTGTACATCTTCAATATTTGCTGGTTTCGTTTTATAAATAACATTCTTCAGATGGCCCCATAGAAAATAATCCAAAGGATTTAAATCTGGTGACCTCGCTGGCCATTCAGTGGGTCCACGTCTACCAATCCACCTGTTCGGAAAAATTTCATCTACGTACCTTCTAACATCTACAGCATAATGTGGAGGTGCACCATCCTGTTGAAACCATAAACTTTCATCAAAACCACCAGGATTACGTCTGCTGGGAAACAAATTACGTAAAGTAGGTACGAGATACCCCCTTAAAAACTCAAGGTACTTTGCCCAGTTTAAATTACCTTCGATAAAGTAGGGTCCGATGATTCGATTTCGTACAATTCTAGCCCATACATTTACCTTTTGAGGGTATTGTTGATGCTCACGCATCCAGTGGGGGTTTTCTTTTGCCCAGTATCTACAATTCTGACGGTTAACCTCACCATTTAACGTGAAAGTGGACTCATCAGAAAAAATAATGTTTTGTATCAAGAGAGGGTCTCGGTGACATTTATCCATAATTTCTTCGCAAAATTGGAGTCGTCTATCGGGATCATCTTCGTTTAATTCTTGCACAAGTTTGATTTTATATGGATGCCATTTTTCAAGCTTCAATAGTTTGTGTACCGTTGTTTTGCCAACACCGATTTCGCGACTAACTTTACGAACAGAAGTGTGCGCATCTTCTTCAAAACTCAGTAAAACATCTAATGCTGTATCAGCATTTGCAGGGGGACGACCTGATTTGCGTACATGTGCAACCGTACCAGTTTCTCGAAATTTCGTATCCATCTTACTGACTGTTGAACGCGTTATAGGTCTTTCTGGATATTTATCATTAAACAAATTGCACACTTCCATCTGAGTTCGCAATCTGTCTCCATACCCAATCATCATAAGTATTTCAATTCTTTGTTTTACACTTAACTCCATTTCTACTTCCAATTAAATCTAAGCAATCATTCGAATATTCACGAATACCAGAAATATTGTAGTACTAAACTGTCACTGAACATCAATAAATTACTAAACAAATAATGACATTTCACAAAAAACTAGACGACTATGTTTTTTATAAATGTAGATAAGAAATAATTTCTTTCATATTCTGTCTGCTAGACCACAAGTACCAAACATGTTTGGAAACAGTTCATTTTTATTACTCTAAACATGTAGCAAACTACGGGGTGTTACATTTAAACCAATTGCCGCTAGACAATAAGTATTTTTGACACTATTGTTAATTTACCTAATAAAGAATGTTACGCGTTACTTTATTAGCACACACACAACTACTGTATTTTTGTCCACCCTGTACCAATTGGAATCAACATGTGATACATTTTTGGAATCAGCTCAGCTAGAGTAATCCGAAAATTGAGACAAAATGGGGGTGTTCCTTTAAAAAAAAATGACGGTGACGTCATTACTCGAACGTAATTCACCCTGTATATTAGATTATTATTTTAAAATACGGTAAATTAAAATCAAAAATCGACGTGTTTCAGGATTATTTCTTAAAATGACATGTTTAGCTGAAAATGAATTTGTTCCATACTTTACGAACACAGTGTATATATATATATATATATATATATATATATATATATATATATATATATATATATATATATATATAATTTATAATTTTATTGAATAAAGTAATAAAAATTAAATATTGAAAATTTCAAATTGTTATAACTTTGTTATAAACAAATTAAAATAAATTTTTTCAAAAAGTTATGGTTTTTTAAAGTCTGAATTTTTACCACTTCGGTTTTAGCCACCCTTATGTCATTTCCGGGGAAAAATTATCAGGACCTTTTTGCTGTTAAATTTTATGCTCTACAACTTGAAATTAAAACTTTTTTCTCTAACTTCATCCCCTTTTAATTATTTACAAAAAACACTTAGTTTATTTTTTTTATCCCCCTTCCGGGGGTTGAAACAGAATCACACGTTTACTTCTTTTCAAGACACTTCAAATATAATTATATAAAATAATTGGAATCTTCGCTCAAAATTTTAATTTGTTGGACTTTTTTCTTGAACTACTAGTAGAACATATATATTTATTACGAGTAAATTTTTTCAAATTTTGAGTAATACAAAAAATAATATTAGTACAATCTTTTTTATTAAATATAAAGTGAACACGGCATAAAGTTTTAGAGAATTATCTAAAATTTAAGCTTATAACTTAAAAATATTAAACAATATAAATTTTACGTGACAAATTATTGCCTTCAATTACATTTATTTTCGTATTTTAAGAAGTGTAGGTATGCGCATCGATACGCTTAATTTTAGTGACTTCTTATAAACAAAAAATAATAAATATGTAATAGAATTTTACCTAAAACTTAATATGCAGTCATTACAGATATATATATATATATATATATATATATATATATATATATATATATATATATATATATATATTGCATTTTTGGTAACACAAATGAACGATCTATACTGTACATCGATTCTTCTCCAATATATCAACTAATGGGGCATAAGTGACGTTGCCGGGTTAGAACTTTTAAAAGTATGTGGAGGTTTTAGTGTATGCATACATATAAAAACTGTATGGGTAACGTCTCCACGGGTACAGTCTTGCATAAAAATTATGACTCGCTACAAGCTTGTATACTTTTACCGCGCGTATAATCTAATATTTTCTGACAATATTGTATCACGACAACTACTTTGTAACTGTAAATCTAAACGAATTGTTTTGATAACTGTCATTGACAACGAGACAAAATATGCATTGCATACTATTTAAATACTCGATAAACTTCCAAAACGGGCATTAGAAAAAGATAAATTAATTTTTTGGATGATTTAATATTGTTGCCTTAATTTTGTCCGAGTTTTTAAAAGATTGTTTTCTAAAGAGTATAGATTAACATTTTTCTGATACAAGTAATAATAAATTATGTATTTCAAGTTGGGTTGCCTTTTGTAATTATTCTAAAATCTGTTTTATCGATCGGTTAATAGTAATAAAAATGCGTTTAAGAACATAACAGCACCATCACTATTAGATTTAGTATAGTACTGTACTGTTACCAGGTATAAAACAGATTTACCACCTAGAAAGCCAAATAATGGCCAGGCTGCTAAAACAAATTATTAAATGATCGATCCATTTTTACAGCTCTAGAAAAATAAATGTTTACTAGACCATCTCAACAACATTTAAGTTAGTAAGTTAGCCTTGGAGCACTTGAAATGGATTGACTGTAGGTTTACTGTAAGGAAAAATTTAAAACCAGTTTTCCCATGTTAAAATTACAATAAAAATTAAAAATCTTTGAAATGAAAAAAAAAACATTAACTTATAACAATAATAAAAAGTAATTTAAAACTTTC
The DNA here is from genome assembly GCA_950111635.1 of Agelastica alni. Taxonomy (NCBI): domain Eukaryota; kingdom Metazoa; phylum Arthropoda; class Insecta; order Coleoptera; family Chrysomelidae; genus Agelastica; species Agelastica alni. The sequence continues at coordinate 61,088,548 of OX467712.1, read as the reverse complement.
GTTGATTAAAAAAAAGTACTTACGGAAGTTTTATCAGGAAGATAAAGGAAATTTTAATTATTGTATTTTAACTCACTAAATTTTAAATACCTATAAAGCTTTCTTTCAATTTTAACATTCCTTTCTTATTTTATTCCTCTTCATATTTTAAGTTAGTCAAAACCTTTGCGATGTTTTATCAAGAATAACCATTTTCTTTATTTTAATTGACAGTATACTTTTTACATTTGTATTTAGTTTTATTCAGATATGATCCAATAAAGTGGAACTTTTAATTTTTAACTTTAGTCGATGCTGTTAAGATAATATCCCGGTTTGTTTTCATTTTGTTTGAATGATAAAAAATGTATTATTCGCTAGTACGTACCAAATATTGAAAATAAAATACATGAAAACCAACATAATTTATTTATTTATACCAAATCATGTTAAATTTATACGATATTTAATTTTCTAAGCATATTATTTTTCTTGCTGCATAGCGAATGTAAGTATGAAGTTTTGTTTTAATAATTAAAGACAATAAATAAATATTCATCGCATACATTTTACAGGTACAACGCTTTTCTTTTGGACCAACGACGAAAAACTTTAAAAGACAAATTAGCCAAAAAAGAAAAGAAACGAGAGAAGAAACGTAAAAAAATTTTAGAAGAAGGTGGTGAATTACCCCCAGAGTTAAAAGAGGTGAATATGTTTAATTTTTTTAAATAATCTTGGCTTTAAATTATTATAATCTTTTTAATTGTTTACTTTTTTTACTTTTCAATAATTAATTATGAACTTTTTTAACTAATATTTCCACAGGTAGTTTGACCTAATTAATGAACATCATTATTATTTAAATACTTTCATTGCCAAACCAGTCAGTCGAATTAACTTTTGATTTTGCGTAAATGTAAGAAAAACAAAAAACACGTCAAATTTTAAATCAAGGCAGAGGTATAAAAATATTATTCTGGTGTTATTACGTAATAACTTTTTCTTTACCATTCAAAAACTAATAATTCTTTCTTCTTAATCTAAAAAAACTAAGTAAATCTTACTAAAGGGTTTCGTGACTTCTTGATTTTGGTTGAATTAATTATGAGGGAATGAGATCAGTTCACGGCTCTATCCAGCTTTTTTTTTAAAGCCAAACTAACTGAAAATTAAAAAGCTAAACCACGTTGGAAAATCACTAAAAGTAAATTAAACCTCAAAAAAAATTCAACAGAACTATTTAATTTAATATATATCGGTTACACAAACAAAGATTATTTACTTGGAAGAGTCCAGGAACTCAACAGGAATGATTTAGAAACTACTTTTAACAATAACCAAAGTGACATTAACACCAATGATAATGTCAATGGTAAATGGAAACTGTTCCAGAACCAACTCTGTAAAGTCATAAATCAACATCCAACTACGAATGTGGGACCCAAAAAACATCGATGGATCACTGACGAAATACTAGAACTTATGGAACAACGTAGAAAACTCAAACATAATACGATGGAATATAGAAATAAACAAAAGGAAATTAAGAACAAGATCCGATATCTTAAGGAAAAATGGATGACAAACAGATGCAGAGGAATGGAAGAGTTGGAAAGGAAACACGACATGCTCAACATGTACAAAAAAGTTAGGGAAGTTGCTGGCCTATATACTAGAAAAACTCCTAGTATGCTAGTTGATAATACAGGCAGACTAATCATTGAACATGAAGCCTGGAGTGGATACATAGCTGAACTATTTGATGACAACAGACCAGATCAACCAGTCACCACTGATAGCGTGGAAGGTCTAGAAATTCTAAAGCTCGAAATACTATACAGCATACGCTCTGCAAATTCTAAAAAAACAACCGGACCAGATAATATTTCAGTGGAACTTCTGAAAGTGATTCATGAAGACAACATCGGGATCTTAGTTAAACTATTCAATACAGTGTACATCACTGGAGAAATACCAGAAGATTGGCTAAAGTCCGTGTTTATAACATTGCCTAAAAAACAACGTGCAAAAACATGCAGTGATTACAGGTTAATAAGTCTTATGAGCCACACACTAAAAGTATTCCTTAGCATGATTCATAGAAGAATACGCAACAAATGTGAAAGTGATCTGGACGAAACGCAGTTTGGTTTTCGAAACGCTCTTGGTACCCGGGAAGCAATGTTTGCCTTAAATGTATAGGGTACAACACGAAAAACTTATAGATATATTGAGGAGTACTGGAGTTGAGACATACGCATTATTAAAAACCTGTATTAGCGACAAAAAGCAGTCGTTCGGGTCAATGGAAAACTAAGCGACGAATGCCAGATTCGGCGTGGAGAGAGACAGGAATGTATACTGTCTTCACTGTTGTTCAACCTATATTCTAATAAAATATTTAACAGGCGTTGCATGACCCGGATTGCGGAGATAAGATTAACGGCGAACTGATTAATACCATTCGCTATGCCGATGACACCGCAATCTTATGTGATGATTTCCAGGACCTTCAACGTTTTTTAGACTTGGTCATCGTGATGGGGCAAGAAATGAGTCTAAACATAAATGTCACTAAAACTAAATTTATGGTTTTCAGCTGTCAGCCGTATAATGATGCTGCGCTGCAAATGAATGGTCAAAACATTGAAAGGGTTTCATGTTTCAAATATCTTGGTTGTTATATTACAGAGCATCTCGACCCGGATAAAGAAGTCAAGTGCAGGATCGAGTCAGCTCGCGCAACCTTTCAAAAAATGAGATCGCTCTTCTGCAATAATAATCTAAATTTAAAGCTCTGCCAAAAAATGATCAAGTGCTACATATGGTCTATACTGTTGTATCGGGCAGAGATTTGGACCTTAAAAGCAGCAACCATTAATCGTTTTAAAGCATTTGAAATTTGGCTATATAGACGTATGCTCTGAATCCCATGGGTAGCCAAGCAGACAAATGAAGCGGTTTTAAATAGAGCAAACACCGTCCGCGAACTACTAATAACAGTTAAATGTCGAAAGCTGTCCTATCTAGGTCACATACTCAGGGGTGATCGTTACCGTATCCTTCAACTTATAATGAAGGGCAATATAGAAAGCCGTAGAGGAGTTGGTAGAAGACAAGCCTCGTGGTTAAGGAATCTTAGAGAGTGGACCGGAATTCGAAGCGCAGAATAACTCTTTAGAATCGCCGAAGACAGAGCACAGCTCGCCATTGTGATTGCCTACATCAGGAGGACCTGATATGGCACCAAAAGAAGATTTAATTTAATACTTTAAAGCGAGCAAAACGAGCAACGAATTTCGGCTTCAAGGTTGTTAGCACTTATTTTTTTTTCTAGAAACAATTTAAAACGAGAAGTATAAATACAGGTTAATTACAAATAAAATTTTTCACAATATCTGGAAAGAAAGACAGTTATTAAAATAAAATGAAAATGAATAAAATTACAAAATCGAATCAATTTCGAAAGGCGAAAAAAAAAATACACGGGCGAAAATCCAAAAAAACTGCGGCGAAAATTCCAAACGGTGATTTATCTTAACGTTATGAGTATAGAAAATTCAAAATGGTGAAAACTCAAATATTTGAGTTATTAAAAGAAATCCCCAATGTACGGCGAGAATAGTACGTCCAAAAATCGGCGACAAAAGTCCAAGAAAATAGAAAAAAGGGAAAGGTCGATAACTGAAATAACTACTACTAGCAATTTCGAAAAATATTCTAGACATTAACAACAAGGCCTTTGGTATAAAAGATTTTAGCAACATTGAAATGAACCAAAAAACTTGCCGTTAAGGCCGAATTACAATTAAAAACCATTTTAACAGATAAATAATATACACATTATTCCCCAAAGAATAACATACAGTATATAGCTTTGAAAATAACACAATAACGTCAATGTTTTATTTTAATAGTTTTCTTAACAAACATAATTGTAGATACTGGGATGACGAAAACCGACACTTGTTTCGACAGGATAATACTCAGTATCCAGCGAAGATCAATGTATGGGCTGGTATTCTAGGAAATTAGATCATTTGACCGCTTTTTATGGACCAAAACCTAACGGGAGAATTGTATCTACAATTATTAGAAAATGAAATGGATCCACTTACAAAACTACTCCCGAAGACATTGAAAAACTAAAGCTTAGAATAACTCAAGAATGTAGATGAATTACTAGGAAAACATTGCGAAGAGTTCGAGAAGAATTTAAAAATAGGTTATATTATTGCCTACAAAATAATGGAGCACACTTTAAACAGTTACTGTAGATACATTTAAAGAGCTATTTGTAATTAACTTTATTTTGGTTTTTGTTGTAATTTCGCTATATTTAATGCAAAATAAATCGATAAAATAAATTGTTTTTTATAAAGCTGATTTGAATTTTTCTTGGGTTTTCATTTGATGTATCACAAGGTAGGGGTTTTAAAGAAGGGGTAGTGGATGTAAAAGGGATGCCACTTGGAAACAGCAGAATCACATTTTTAAACCTCTACCTTGATTTAAAATTTGACGTTTTTTTGTTTTTCTTACATTTACGCAAAATCAAAAGTTATTTGGACTGGCTGGCTTTGAAAAGAAAAAACTATAAATTTAAATTCAAATGTTTATTTTAACCATTTTGTTGACACATGTATATTCAAATTATTAAATTAACTTAAAATTAAACAAAATTATTAAAAAAAAACAATATTTCTAGTTTTAGATATAAATCAATTTCATTTAAAATTTACATTTTATTTTCAATCCGTGAATATTGTTAATTTTTTTACTTTAATGAAATTAATAACTAATGAACTCGCCGCAAAAATGCAATTACAAATTCATTTGTTAATTTAAAATTAATTTTGCAAAAATGGTTGGTTAACATTTTATAAATTTTTATTACAGGATTTTGCAATGGCAGATACTGAAGCAGTGAATGGACAAACACAGCTTCCATCTGATCAAGCGATTGCTTTAGAAGAAGAAGAAAGGAGAGAAGAAGAAGCTAAAAAGAAAGCAAGGGAACCACCGATAGTGTTTAAAAATTTAATAGATGTAAGTCTTTTTTTATTCGTTTTTAATCTTTTAATTCTACAATGTTCTAGATATTAATGCTGAGTTTTAATTTGATAAAAAAAACTGGTAAAAAAAAAGAATTAATAAAACATTTGTTCGGTAAATTAAAGAAGTAGATCTACATAAACACGTAGATAGCAAAGAACATTGCTAAACGTAAAAAAATAATTGGTAAATGTTTTTTCGGGTTTATTGGCCGTCATAGGTCTGAGTTAATACTCGATGTTTTGCCATCTCGAGTGGATGGCATCTTCGGGAGATGTAATGTCTGCTTTATAAGGCTGACATTTTGTGACATTTGTATGTCACGATCGCAGGTTATATACTTTTTTGTGGGCGGGGCATATTTGAGGGCTGTTCAGGAATTGGTCACGTTCTGGAAATTCATTCTTCTTATGTTTCTATAGTATAGTAGTAACGCCTTTTTCCCGTAGTGGTAGGCAAAGACCATTTCCTTCCACTTTTTACGATTCTTACACACACCTGACCTGGCCTTTCTTCAAAACAATGTTGATCTGATCGAGATATATTCGCCGAGGCCGACCTCTACCGACTTGTCGCCTTATAAATTTCTTTCGGGTAATATAAATAGGAAATTTAATTTAAAAGAAATTCAAATTTAGTTTATTTCCAGATTACCAATTGAACAGGAAGTCATTAAACAATTATTTGATACAAAATAGTAAATATTGTAAAGTTGTTTAAACTTAATTTATTTTAATCTATACCATACGCTTTAATTTATACTATTTATTTAGCACAATTTTAAGTATTAAGTTATTTATAATGCATTTATCTAAATAGCAGAGTCATTACCTATTTTATATTTTTTTTTGTTAGAAAATAAACTTGTTTTGAGCATGTGTGTTTTTGTTTTTAAGATAAAACTAAATTTAAAACTTCCTCGGACTTGTTTTGTTAGCAAACTTGAAAAGTGATTGTTTTGTATTGCTGCTTGTTTATTTTTCAATTTTGTTATATGATTAAATCTACTTTTACCTAACAAAAATTGAAGAAAATACTTACCTGAGTAAAAATTTTCACTTGTAATACCACTAGAGGTTAAAAATTTTCCTGATTTCAGTAATCGGTAAGAAAATTCCACACCTGTTAAAAAAATATGTTAATTTATTTTAGAATTTATCATGTTTTTATGTATTATATATAATTTGATGGATTTTGTAAACCTGAAAAGTTGCACTGATGATGACTTAAGTTTCGAAAGCGCTTTGCAATGATAATAATAAAAAAATATTATGCACGAACTACAAGTTTTATTTCTCGATTATATTGATATGTGCACACAGCCTTTCACTTCATGGTATTAAATGTTTACAAGTTTGAATTGCTAGAGAGTCCTGAGATGATGCTAAGTAAAATTGGAAAAAAGGTAGCTGCTAAAACGGGAGTTATATATATATATATATATATATATATATATATATATATATATATATACAGTGTGGAACAGCCAAATGGAATAAATTCGATAACGAATAAATGAGAGCGTGTTGGGAAAAACGCTTGGACACGTCGATTTGTATTTTTAGATGCGTATTTTTTTTAAAAATAAAAAACTATATAGGGTGTGTCATGTGACAGTGTCCAATACCAACTTTCTTATTTTAAATACAACCCCCTGTATATTATTTATTTTTTGGATTCTTCAGAAAATTCTAGACATAATTCATGTACAATGTCCCATACCTATCTTCAACTGTTTCGAAATATTAAGTGTTTTTAGATGTATTACAAAAATTAACATTAAAAAAAGAAAATTATTTTATTGTCTTGCCTGATCGCAATTATAAAGGTGGGTTTATTTCCTTTGTTGATAATGTCGATGTTGTTGGTCGATAAATATTCCAGAAGATACTCACCCCGGGCGTTTGTGTCTGTACTTTCCCATATCAAGTGGTTGGCGTTTGCATCGCAGCCTGTTACCTTTTTCTACCATCTGATGAGGCTTTGGACTTCCTCTGGTGGAGTGTGCGTTGTGGAGTCTCCTGGGAAGTAGTAGTTTAATGTTGAGTCCTTGACCCGTCCTCTATTTATTCAGTGCTCTTGGAGTAGCCCTACCTGGATTTTGTCTTCAATAAACCTCCTTCTAAGCACACTCGTAGCTACTTTTGAATGTTGAAGGTTTAGTTGTAGGCAATTGAGCTTTTGTGGTTTAGGTGGGGCTTTTAGCTTTCCCTTTTCCTTAACTCCACCGGATCTGACTGGTGTCCGAGACACCTTTTTGCCTATTGCCACCTTCTTCCTTCGATTGCAGATTTCTCAGATCTTTTGGCAGCCTTTTCGGTCTGCTTCTTAGTACTGTCCGCACTTTGTTTGGTACCTGAGGTACCAGGTTCTGAGGAGTCAAATGTGGCCGATTTGGATTTGCCACCCCATGCCCTGAGGGTGGTAACACCAAACTTGTAGTTTATCACAAACCCAGTTTTTCTTAGCCTTTCGGCCGATTGGATGACAACCGACATGGTAAGAAGTTATAGAGGGCCTTCGGATGTTCTCCAGGATTTTCTTCCTGAAATATCCCTGGCTGTCTGGTAGGTACGCCACTAAGGTTTTCGTTGTGAGGAATTGCTGCCTCTTCAACGACCCTCAGCCTTGCACCCTCCCAGGGTTTTATATCACCAATGGAATAGCCACTGCATGAAGTAAGGCTTTGTAGCAACCTTTTTCTTAGCTTAATTATCTTGTCCAAAATTGCCTCTTTTACGGCTTCAATTTGTTCCGTTGTCAGGAGCACCTCTGGATAGTTCGTCGGCAGAATGCCGACATTCACACCTTCCGTCATTTGAATGAATTTATATATTTTTCTACCCTTTCTTTATGTTTGTTTATTGGTTTTTTATACGACCTGCCTAATTATATTTATTTTATATCTTGAATATCCCATATCGATGTATTTTACTTATTTTACCTATATTTTGTTTAGTTTGTAGCACTCATGTACCTATTTTAATAACTTTTCTCATGTTTTGTAAAAAGACTTAAAGAGATTAATAAAGTATCTATCTATCAATTCTTGGCTAGAAGTCAAAAGGTATATTGCGCTTTCGTAGACTTGGAAAAGGCCATGACAGAGCGGTAAGAAATGAATTGTAGTCGTCATTGTCTAGGTATGGGGTGAGCGGTGGTTTTATAAGAAAACTGAAATCACTTTACGAGTATTCCACTGCGTGTGTCAATATAAACGGAGCTTACACGGATTGTTTTAACAACGAAAAAGGTGTAGGACAGGGATGTATGGCTTCGACATGGCTGTTTAACTTAAACATAGACGATTGTTTAAAATATTTGAGAGTGCAGAGTCCTAAAAATCAAAATGATGAAAGTAAATGTAAGCAAGATGACAGTAATGGTTTTTAAAAGAGAAGAAAGCACGACAAACTGCGAGGTGCTGATTGAAGGAGAAAGATTTAAATAAGTTTGTATACTTGAGTTCAAAGTTTACGAGAGGCGGAAATAATAACTATGACCTTGAGCGAAGGGTGTTGGCAGGGAAACAAATGAATAGAGCCCTGCATAACTTTATGAGTAGCCAGAACGTGTCAAAAAAAGCACGACTGGATATGCATAGAGGAGTGTTGGTCCCCACACTTATGTATGATAGTGAATGTTGGGTTTGGAAGAAGAAGCGTGAAAATAATATTAATGCTGCGGAGATAAGTAGTATGAAAAATATAGCCGGAGTGACTCTAATGGATAAAGTGAAAATTATTGAGATAAGGGATCGCACTGTGGTGTAAAAGAAGATGTGGTTACAAAGATAGATAAAGGAAGGTTTAGATGGTTTGGACACGTAGAGAGAATGGATGAAAGAAGAATGAAGAAACAAATTTATAAGGTGAGTGTAAATGGGCAAGTCGGTAGAGGTCGACCACGGCTAACATATCTCGGTCAGATCAACATTGTTTTAAAGAAAGGCCAGGTCAAGATTACCAACAACCAACGAGCATGTATGAGAGCACTGATGAAAGTAGAGAAAGCAAAAGATGTGTGTAAGAACCGTAGCAAGTGTATTCTGCTACAGTATCGCTAAATTTAAAATTATTTCATTATACTATTAAATTTGTTTGTAACGAAAGTAATAAATAAGAAATAACCTTATACACATGTAAATAGAAATTATGTTTTAATGTGGCAACGCAATTTTTTTAGAAAACTTTACTGATAGACCATCAAATGATGCCATCACTATCACAATTAAAGTAGAAAAAACAATTCGTTAACTTAAGATGTTGTTATAGGTAAAATTAGAATTTGATGCGCTTGTTGCGTTAATAGATGGTAAATTGACTCCAGAGGAACAGCGAGCTACAGAAGAGCTTCAACAGTATATGATCGGAGATGAAGGTAGTTGGGCTTTAAGTGATGGATTTTTAGATTTTGTAGGTAAATATACTTCAAGTATGTAGTCATTAAAATATTTATTTACTATATAGTGGGTCTTTATTGATATATTTAATTCAATGATAAATTTTTGTAACACCATACTTTTTGTTATATTACTGATTCAAATAAGGGACCTTTTTATCTGTTATTTTTAAGTAATTTTGTTTATATATCGATGTTAAAAAACAAAAGTTAAAATTATAAATTTATTATTTTAATATGTTAATTTTTTTGTTATTAAAGGCAGGTTGCTCAATGACTCCCAGTTTTCAGTCGATGTTAGAGTAAAAACATTAAACGTATTAGCTGTAGCTGCTCTTAAAGATGATGTTATTCTGGTTTTACATCAAGATCGTAAAGATCATGTACTGATGAACTATGCTTTCGAAGTTGATAGATTGACCATAAAGGAACAAGAAGCTGTTGCTTTATTTGTAAGTATATTTACGTTGCGCATGAGTCTGATTGTTGGTGCATGTTGAGACGTGTTCATACTTGCATAATATCTGCTGCGCTAAGCCGGTGGGCTCTGTCAGCGGTGACAGTTTAAAGTGCGTGCTATGACATCTTGTTCATGAAATGATATTTGGGTGGTTTTGCAGTATAACATCTCCCGTGGATTAAAAATAAACCAGTGCTTAGAAGAAATGACTCTTACACTAGGTGATAATTGTCCACATCGTACGACTATATTCAAGCTCCATAAAACTAGCGGTGCAAAATGGGCGGAAATTGAACAAAAAGTTGCTCAATTTGTTGCTGAAAAACCATACTAAAATAAATAATATATTTATATTTATAATATATTTCCAAATTTACACCGAACATGCTAACTTAAATCGCGATTTCTACCTAATAAATAAACTATTTAATTTTGTTGCCCAATGGCGTGGTAATCGCTGATGCAATAAACGTCATTTTGTTGCTTATTAGAGTAATGATCGGTGAACTTATCCGATCTCGGGTTCTTAATTTTGTTGCTGACTCTTAAAACATTACCAATCATTACTCTAATAAGCAACAAAATGATATTTATTATTTAAATAACGGAAATAGCAAATTAAGCTAAGTATACCGCTCAAAAACTCATTAAATCTCAGGTTCTCAAATTAGTTGCTAACTCTGGGGACTGTAACAATCTTTGCTGCAATGAGCAGCATAATTAAATAGTTTATGCTAGCATTTTTGGCCATTTTTAGGGATTGGTTCAAGCAAAAAAATCTTTTCTCTGGCAACTAATTAGCAACAAATTGAGCAAATTTTTTTTTCAATTTCTGCCCATTTTGTATGGCCAGTTTTATGAAGCTCTACATTCAGGTTGTACAAAGAATTGACTTACTAGATTGAGAAATCCTTCGGCGTAAATGTACCAGCAATTCGTTCAATTATGAACGATCATTTGCACGTGACGAAAGTTTGTTCTCTCTGGATGCCGCATAGTCTGACTGAAGACCAGATGACACGATGTGAAATGGTGCCGGGAGACGCTGAAAATGTTTGATAAGGTACAATTTCGGTATGTGAATAACATCGTGACAGGTGACGAGACTTGGCTGTACTATTATGATGTGCCGACCAAGTTTTAAAACAAATTTTGGGTCTTTCATGACGAATACGATAAGACCAAGACCATCAAGAAAAGTTAAACTGAAGATATAAAATACAATAGTGATCCCTGTGGTCCTGTATGGGTGCGAGGCGTTAACCATGGCTCTTAGAGAACAAGAAAGGTTACTCTCCTTCAAGAATTAAGTTTTATGGAAAATATGTGGACCCATACAAGATCCAGTAACAACCCAGTGGATGAAATGCACATGTGGTGAAATAATGGAAATGACTAAACAGCCATGGATCACTAGCACAATAAGATCCAGAAGGTTCGCATGGGCAGGTCACGTAGCCAGAGCAGAGAATAGGGATATTGGGACCGTTTATAGAGGCAGACCAAATGCAAGAAGGCCACCAGGACGACTTAGATAAAGGTGGAAAGATAATGAGACGCCAATATGATAAAAATACAAAATTAGGAAGAAGTGGCAAGAGATAGAACTAGATGGAGGGCAGTGGTCGAGGAGGCTAAAACGCTTAAAATGTTGTTTGGCCACGTAAAGTAAGTAAGTAATGGAACATAATGTTTTATTTGATATACATACTTTTTATCAAGAGCATCAAAAAGTAAATCAACTTTTTCTTCGCCCCAACAATATAACACTTTATTAACCCATATTAACCTAGCGTTGCCATATGGCAACGCCGCGCAATAACTTTTTATTTGCAAGACTGTACTTGTTTGTGCAAGCGAATCGTGCCGGGAAGTGTTTGCGCATGTATATGAAACCTCAGTCGAGCCGACAAAAGCAGTTTGCAAGGTTCTAATGCAATTCGGTGAGAAATTGTGGTTGGTTTATTTTAGTTCTTTTTATTTTTGACGGCGATATGGATGATTACGCGAGGTAAGTAACTATTTCTCATATTTAGCAATAATAATAATGTTTGATTCTTACGTATTATATTCTATATAGTTCATACTATAAATAAATATTATTAGTTTGACTCTCTTCACATTACTTTCTTAGAAAATATGACGTAATTCTTTGTGTTGCCAAATGGCAACGCTAAGCTATTCCCAATGCTATTTCTAGTAAAACGAATGAATAATATGACTTCGCGATTATTACAATATATTTAAAATCATTTTTATTTTAGAAGCATGGGCATTCGATTTGCGGATGGTTTTACTGTCCAAGAAGCATTAGACATGATACTAGAAGAGGAGGAAATAAATGAAAACGTCGATAACCCAATAAGAGAAGTTTTTTTATCTCCACCCGAGGCAAATAAAGAATTGAAAAAAAATGATAGAGGAGTTTATCAGTCTGCAATTTGCAAAGAAGATGCAGTAGTTGTTGTGAAATGGGTAGATAATTCAATTGCCTCTATTGCTTTGAACTGCAATGGAGTTGAGCCACTTTCCACCGTCAAAAGATACTCTCGAACACAGAAAAAAACTGTCCAAGTGCCACGACCATATGTATTGGGGGAATATAATAAATACATGGGCGGAACCGATAGAATGGACGAAAATGTTGCCAAATATCGTATAAACATACGTAATAAAAAATGGTATTGGCCCCTTTTGTCGTGGCTAATAGAAATCTGCATTCATAATGCATGGATACTGCAGAGGAAATTTGGAAGTTCTGAAATTTCACAACTTCAATTTCGAAGAGAAATTGTACTAGCTTATCTTGGCCAATATGGAAAAGCTGCAAAAGGCGCAGGGAGATCTTCCTTCTCAAAAAGCTCCATCGCGACAAGGGTATCAGAAGAAGTAAGATCAGATGGGAGGGATCATTTGGTAGGAAAAATACCAGGTAACAAAAAATGGCGATGTGCTGGCAAAAACTGCAAATCCATAATGAGAACTATGTGTATAAAATGTAAAATTGGTATGTGTATTGATTGTTTTGTAGATTTTCATAAAGCGCAATAAAATGTATTTCTATAATAAATTGTTCTAATGTAATTTTCTTTGTTTTTTTTATTTTTTTGCTTATATTATGGAATTATTGGAGAAGCTGCAATAGCTCTAACCATGATAAAAATTAACACCCTTATAGCAGTATGACTGCTTAGCGTTGCCATATGGCAACACGGATTTTCTCGTAACATAGATTAAATTTTGATAAATAATATGGAAAATAATCTTAAATATTAATAAAATAATAGATTTATCCAAAAAAAAAATTTAAAATTAAAAAAAAATTAAGGGTTAATCACTTTTCTTCTAAAAGCAAAAGATAAACCAGGCAAAATGTTATTCACAAATTTTTCTGCTTCCATTTCTTGAAAAGCTGATTAAAAGAACCATGAATGTTTTAAAATCTTGCTAATAAAGATTTCATTTCCTTGCAATAAAACATCCAAAAATTCAATTGTTCGTTTAAAATGTAACAGAGTTTCAATGTAAAAGAGGGATTCTTGAAAATTCCTTGGTTTGAGATTTTTCAAAGCATCCTCCAATTGTTGTTCACTGGCAAAAATCGTAGGTGTTTTTAAAAGCTTTAAATTCTTAGTTCTTTCCCCTTTCAAATCTCCCTCTAGATTGTGAAACCTCGTAACAAAGTCTACTTGGTTTCCCATCCTAAAAATACAAACTTTTACTCAAATGTATGATATTTCTCAATCGTCTTTTGTTATTCCGCAAGTTCAGTCCAAGAAAAAATAGTGAATGTTTAAACATTACTTATTGCACTTTCCATGCATACATACATATAGTCACGCCCTTTTTCCTGTAGGGGTAGGCTTTTAGACATGCTCGTTGGTTGTTTGTACTCTTGAACTGGCCTTTCTTCAAAACAATATCGATCTGATCGAGATATGTTTGCCAAGGTCGACCTCTACCGACTTGCCCATTCACACTCGCCTTATAAATCTTTTTCGTCGATCTTTTTTCATCCTTTCTCTTTACGTGTCCAAACCGTCTAAGCTTTCCTTTATCTATCTTTGTAACCACATCATCTTTCAAACAAAGTTCATATTTAATTGATCAGATATTTAAGCAGGCGCTGAAGAACAAAAGATGAAATAGTCACCATAAAAACAACGAAAAAAACTTCAAAAACTCAATATTTAGAGAAAATTAACTGTACATACAGCGTCAGACACAGAAAAGCAGTGTTATTTAGGAGTAAGGTTAATATTTATCTGCTTTGTCTGTTTGAGAATGGCGCGAATTCTACGTTTGAATCGCAAATCTTGAGGTTGAATGTAAAATATTTTAAAAATCTGAAGTTTCTATAGCTTTTACTATTTTTTATTATTGTATTGAATATTATAAAAAAATATTTGTAGATGGCAAATATGTTTGAAAATTTGAGTTCATCAGAGTGGCTACTTTACATATCTGAGTGGACGTACAACAATCAACAGACGAGCAACATACGAGTGACAACGAAAGTAGCTGTCCATTCCCTGCTATCAGACTCACCACTTTTGCAAGACAGAGGAGCAGCCATTATTCACAATCTGGCATGCAAGGAGGTAAAAACTGTGGTCTGTATCACATTTATTAGCTTTAGACTAATATGTACTAGTTTATTTAAATTGTTATAATACAATTATTACGATTCATTTAGCTTCTGACGTACAGGTATTCCATCGACGTTTTTGTCTATCGCTGCTATTTTAATTCTCGTGATCTCCCGCCATCTGGCTCGAATCTATAGGGCTCAAGAGTTCATGCTAAGGAGAGCTTTCAACACACCTCTTCTCTTAGAGATTCTTGTTCTGTCTAAAGTCTTATAACAGACTTAACCAGGTTTCTCAAATCCAGAAGTTTGTTTTTAGACCCAAGTTTGACCATTTATTTTTGATACGCTTTACATTAGCTTGACTTGTATCTATATATTTATCTATGTAACGGAATCTTTAGACTCGATTTTCACCCCCTTAAAAACATCGGATCGACTTGAAACTTTGTATACTTCTAAAGGACCGATGACAATACAATAATTTCATAAATTTTTGCAAAGATCTTGGCCAGGATCATCAGGATATTAAAAAAAATAAGTGCGGTATAATAGATTGCGGTCATATTGAAATGAAAAATAAATAATATTTTAAAAAAACTAAGACAACACGCTTTATACGAGAACTGAACTAAAATATAAAAAATAATCTCCAATGCGCTTGGGATAAAATTAGAGTAGTCAATACCTTTTCAGTTTTAAACAACAAGAACAACAATTTAAGGTTGTGTACCATACCCAATTGGAGCTGCAATAAAAACCATAAAATTTATTTGTGAAGCAGACACACTCGCATTTATGACATTTATTATCCAGTCCTGTCTACCTGTTTATAATAGGGATAAGTAATCCTTTGCAGCCTTTGCAACGGGCCGACCGAGCCGGAGATAATGGAAAACCCTACAAAGGTAAAAATACTTGCACACCTGACAGGCCAGAGTATCCGTAGCTTAGCTACTAAAAACATCAGTCGATAAACAGACATCATTAGGTGCACACCGTATCGTCCTCCTGTCAAAACTTTATATTAAATCATTCCAGTTAAAAGTATTTGTTATTAATTCAATCACACCCTTACGCATCGGCCTATTTACCACAAAGTACATACGTTAATAACGAGTATGCTTTCCTCTAATATCAATTACAGCCAAACAACGCCACTGCATACTTTCAATAAGATCGTTAAAGTAGCCTTGATAGATTTGTCTCCCAAGTTGGGGTAAAAGCTGTCTTAAGTTCTTGGAGTGTCTGTGGGGGTGGTTGATGGGAATTCAAGGCTCTTTGTAGCTGGTACCAAGCATGCTCGATGGGATTGTGGTCGAGCGATAGAGGGGGCAGTGCCAAATGCGGGATACCATGAAGCATCTTCAATTACTCTTACACGATGCTGTCGAGCATTATCGTTTAAAAAGAGATCTCTACGGGTATACACAGTCAGATAACGATCTTGTGCGGGGGTGGTAACCCTTGGTCCTCCATTTCTAAGTCTTTCTATCACGTTTCCAGTTGATCGATATCTAAGGAGAACTTTCACTGACTTGGTAAACGTCCGTAACTTCTCTCTGAAGACGACCCGCCTCTATTATACCATTAGCCCTATTAGCTTCATCCGCACTAAGTTAACGTCTAGGCATTATTTAAAACAGAATTCTAAATTTTAAATCACAGTTGACTGAATAAAGTGTTGTAAAATTCTTAAAAATACCAAAGAAGACAACTTGCCGTAAACTTAAAAACTTATCAACTTGGAAACAAAAAAACAAGTAAGATAAGCAAGTAAACATTTAATATATTACAGACAAAACCTTGGTGAATAAAACAGTTAATAATAAATCCAATATTTGGGCACTTCCCTGTGGAGCAGTTTATTTCTAAAATTGGTCATAAAAATATACAAATTAAAAAACAACCAAACAACTTATAAAGTACATTGTAAAATTATCTTCCAATGTGCTGGTAAATTACATTTAAAGTAAAAGAAATGCCTCTGGCTGAAAGAATGCACCCCCTTGCAAGTTTTCGCCTACGTTTGCTAGTAATATTAAACGTAAATAGTGCCCAGCAAAATAGTTAATATTTCACTATTCTTAATTGTAGATTTTAACTTGAAATATACTGAACTTAATAACGAACATGTCTTTTTTGGAACGAAGTTCCTTATCACACGGTAATGGCTAGGCGAAAGAAAGTGTATGATTTTTCTGTCACGAAACACGAAACAGTAGTTGCAAAAATAACGCGCATGCGCGTTCTGTTGTACAGGAGAGGAGACGCGTAGCATAGAAATACTTAGGCAACGTGACGTTTATTTGTGTACTCCACGTGTTTGTCAAAATGACAATTACAAAAATACCGCGCATGCGCGTTCTGTTGTACAGGAATGAAGACGGGTAGCATATAAATACTTAGCAACGTGACATCTATTTGTGTAGTCCACGTGTTTGTCAGAAAATATTTAAAAAATATAATACATTTATCAATAATAATAATATACTACAAAAGGAACTTCGTTACAACTAAGTGTTCTAAGACACTCCGTACTTTTTTATTTTAAGGAGGAATAATTTAATTAATTAAATCTTTAATTATTATTATCAAGTAGATCCAATACATTTGTCATTTTATTGAAAAGGATAATTAAAACATGTGTATTATTAGGTAATTATCGTGGCAACGTAGTTGTAGGAATGGTGGGTCGTAATTCCCTACTTCGTACACAGGAGGAATTATACTTAACTTCGATAATTAGTAGACTGGTTGAAATTCATAAATCACTGGTTTTTAAAGGTTTTTATTTAACACTAAAATATTTCTCTCTTCAAGTACACAATGCACTTGTACCCCTAATAAATTGCTATGAGCATTGAATTAAAATTTGAATGCCGTGGAAAAATAGGAAAATATCGTTCCGAAATATCCATTATTATTTAAATCACAACAAAGAAGGATTAAATAAGTTGCTGTAATCTGTGATTGCATCAGTAGTCATAAAAATCTTTAGGTTGGTTCAGTTGTTTTCCATACCACAAATTCAAATCAGAAGCATTTGCAACGTTCTTTGCTTCTGTTTACTCAAAGACCAAGTCATAGTATCAGTCATATTCTGACTGTGTGAGTGGTATTAATGTAACAAATGATACAACATGCAACCAGTCACAGTCCGAATACGAAAAAGCAGTAAAAAACTGAAACCTAAGAAGGCAGCTGGAATAGATGGTATCCACCCTATATATTGAAAGGTATAAGTGAGTGGTTGGCATCACCTCTGCTACAAATCTTTAATTTAATCCTGACAATAAATGAATTTCCAAGTTCCTGGAAAACAGCTATAGTTACTCCTATTTTTAAATCGGGTGACACAATGAATAATAAATTTTTTTAAGCCTATATCCATAATGCTGGCCTTCTAAATTATTTGAACAAATTTCATATTCAGGATTTTACGGATATGTTGAGAATAGTATAATGCCTCAGCAACATGGCTATTTTACCAAAAAATCTGTTTATTCAAATTTATTCAGCTTTGTTTTTATAGGGTATAAAACACTTGAGAGTAAGTCACAACTATATGTAGTATTTTCTGATTTTAAAAAGGCCTTTGACAAAGTGACTTTGTTATTTGATTTAAACATTTTAATGAATTTTAGCTTTTGGTTGATTTTATTGATATTGTCTTTTAAAGAATGCATTATTTTTTGCCTCCGTTTGTTGCCTTGTGGGAATAGAAGTCACATAGCTAAGATTGCGTTTTGACCGATTTAAGTACACTGTGTTCATTTGAAAACGACTCACCCTTTATATTTCAGAAATGCGACATATTAGAATAAAATGCCGAAACAAGTCAACTTTTCACTTGAGAGGAACACTTTTTAGTGCTAATGTCATAAACGTCAGATTCACCCTCTCCCTACTGGAGATACCCCTAAATTTTTTTAAATAGCGTTAGGTATCAATTCATACCTCATTTAAAAGGTCTGGTAAATCTCTATTCAATCATATTGTTTTGCTTTTGATACCAGCCTTTCATTGTTATTTAGTCGTTGTTTAAAAGTGGCTTTCTTTAAACTTTCCATATGCCGCCGTATTATGTTGACAATTCAAAATGTCAAAGTAACAGTGACAAAAACGAAAACAATAATGACAATTAAAAAAGACATAGTGTTGATTACTATAACAGGATTCAGTTTTGTGGGGCATATGAAAAGTGTAAAGAGAGCCAATTTTCCGAACCCTTACCGACAATATTGTTTGATCTGCCATAGGCAGAGACCTACCTATTATTTTTACATTTCTGTCTAAATATTTATTGTTAATTTCATATCTGTCTTTATTCTCACTACATTGTGCAATTTCATTATTTTCATTTTCCCATGGTCTCCCAAACGCCATATTTCTACATATTTAATGAATCTTCTAAATTTAACACACCACACTACCCCACATACATAAACAAGATTATTTATAGCTTTTCAAACGCGTTACATCCCTCGGTAAATTCAGTGCGTTTAAACTTATTGTTCACTGTTTCCATTGGTTGAATAACCTAATTTGTGAATTTTGACGCATGTCAATCAAGTCGACGTGGACAGACGCCTTCTTTGATTTATACTTGATTTTATACGGGTAGTAAACATTTTTTTGTTTCTAAATTTGACACGAGTGCCGTGCATATATATTAAATATTAATCACTTCTCACATAACTGTGTACTACAATTTATAATGGAAGAACTATAACTGAAAACGCCAACATCCGTGTGTTAGCACGCTGTACGATTTCATAACTCCGCCCTTGGTTTGGGGGAGTATTCGAACCTTTTCTTGTAAGTTCGTCTGCTTTCTCATTACCTGCAATTCCCTGGTGTCCTGGAACCCATATCAGTTTGACGTGATTGCGGTCTGCCAGCGTTTCCATTCTTTGCAGTCCCATACCAGTTTGGACGTCACTTCCTTGCTGTACAAGGCCTTAAGTGCGACTTCACTGTCTGACAGGATGTTGATATGCGCGTTTTCAACATTTCTTCTATTTTTTTCCTCGCGCATTGAAGGATGGCGTACACCTTTGTCTGAAATACAGAGGTGTGGGTGCCCAACAAGTAGCTGATGCCAGTGCTTGGAATCTTGGAGAACACTCCTGCGCCCGCCCCATTCTCAGTCTTGGATCCACCTATGTACCAGAATTTCCCTTGTAGAATGCGCTTGAGCTAGAAACCGTCCCACTTGGTTCTGTCTGGTATCAGCACATTGAATTGGTCATTGAAGCAGTCATCATCATCATCATCATCAATCGATCAATCGCGTCCACTGCTGGACATAGGTCTCCCGTGGTTTTTTTCATCCTTGCCGATCCTGTGCTGCCTCTATCCAGTTGGTCTTTATCCATTTGATGTCGTCGGTCCTTCTGGTTGGTGGACGGCCTCTACTTCTGTGTGTGTCTTGGCGCGGTCTCCACTCAAGTATCCTCTTTGTCCAGCGATTGTCCGAAAGTCGCGCCACATGAACGGCCCAGTTTCATTTTAAGGTTGTTATACGGGTAACCGGACATCCTTAATGTTTCCATGTCTCCATTTTTCTCTGCAAAATACTAATTCTATTTGTAGTGTTCTTTGCAAGGGTAAGTGTTTCAGCCCCGTACGTAAGCACAGGTAACACGCACTGGTCGAATACTTTTGTTTTTAGGCATATTGGAATGTCTGACTTAAAGATATTGCGCAGTTTTTCAAAGGCCGCCCATGTTAGGCCTATTCTTCTCGATATTTTACGAGTTTGGTTGTCTCTACCAATAGAGATTTCGTGACCAAGGTATTTATAAGAGCTTACTTGCTCTATGCTTACTACGCCTATCTTGATTGCCTCACAAATAACAAGATTTGTCATGTATTGAGTTTTGTTGGTGTTGATTTAGAGTCCAACAGAGTTCGATGCTTCACTGAGCCTCCGTAGCATTTGCTTTGCTTCGTTCATACTATCTGCGATAATTAAGATATCGTCGGCGAATATCAGATGGTTTAGTTTTTCGCCATCTATGTTTATGCCCATGTCACCAAAGTTGGCCTGTTTAAACATATATTCTAGGAGGGTTGTGAATAACTTTGGTGACATGACATCTCCTTGGCGTACATCTCTTGCAATATCAAAATCTTGGGAATCATCTTGCAGCCTAACATAAGCTTTTGCTCTTTGGTACACGTGTTTGATGACCTCGATGTATCTATGATCGATACGGCACTCATAGTCGACGAAAATTATGCAGAGGGGTGTATTATATTCGATGCATTTTTCGATAAGTGACTTGACTATTTGTAGATGGTCATTTGTGCGAAATCCGGCTCAAAAGCCAGCTTGCTCGCGGAGTTGATGTAGGTCGAATTTATTTGTTAACCTCTTGTTAATGATTCTTATAAATAGCTATATATATATATATATATATATATATATATATATATATATATATATATAATGTGATAGCAAACCAATGGGTCTGTAATTTTGCAGGTTGGTGATATCTCCTTTCTTATGTAGTATTATAATTATTGCCCGATCCCATTGGAAAGGTATTGCCCGAGTTTGTAGACAAGCATCAAATAACTTGCATAATGCATTTAATAACGTAGATTCGCCGGCTTTTAGGGACTCGACTGCTACGCCGTCGTCGCCAACTGCTTTATTGTTTTTTAAATCTCTTAGTGCCCCTCTTATTTCGTTTAAGGTAATATTTGGAATATCCTTGGACCCTTGATTTTTCACTCTATTTATGTTGGTGTCCAAGTTCACTGCATTTTTATCGCTATATAGTGTCGCGTAGAAGTCTTCTACAACCTTTAATATTTTAATTTTATTTGTTGTTATTTGGCCACTCTGTTTTGCTAGCTTGCAGATGTATTCCTGCCTTCGGAGAATGGCTTCCGTAGTGATTGCATGCCCTTATTTTGCTCAATTACCTTTAAGATTTCATTTGTGCTGTATGTTCTTGTGTCCCTTCGCAATGCATTAGATATTTCTCTATTTAGGCATCTTAATTCTGTTGCATTTGTTGTATGTTTATTTGTCAGATTTCTTCTCATTTGCATTAGTTGTTAAGTGCTTGTACTGAGTTTTTCGTTTCGTTGGGTGCTTTTTGTCTGGCATTCTTTTACTGCGGTTTTTATAGAATTTGTAATAAGTGCGTTCAGGTCTTCTATATTCGGGTCTAAAGCATTTTCCATATGTGCTAGCTGTGATTTTATTCTATGATACTGGGTTTTTTCCTCGAGTTCTTGTAGTTTCTGGGTTTTTAATGGCATTCTGGTGTTTAGAATGGCAATGGTCAGTTTTCGGTTTTGGTAGCCTATCCTGTACCAGAGATTTTTTGCACCCCCTGCTCGCTTCCTTGTCCTTCCGCTACCTTGGTCAGGGGTAAGCGAGCTGCCGAGAACTGAGGGCCGTGTTTTCTGATGTACTATCATTACGGTGGTTTTAGCCATTTGCCCTACCACACTGGCCAGTGCGGGTTGGTAGAGATGAGAATTTATTTCCTTAGTTATCTGTTGTAATGGTTATACCGCCATGACTCGGTCGTCAGGGCCTCTTTGGTTTTCTAGCATGGGGCACCCCAACGTGCAGGCGAGGTTGACATTTGGGTCGGACTTATCTGTTGTTTTGCCGTCACCCCTTCCTCCTTAAGCCTCACCTCTTTCTGCACCACTCGGTGGAGAGGAGGAAACCCCAGGAATGCCTCCATGGCTGCAGTTGGTGTTGATTTGAATGCCCCTGTGATTCCAATACAGACAAGTCTTTGCACCCTTTTGTTGAATTTTAGGCCACCATATCATAGAGGCGGACAGCCCGCACTGCGACTATTAGAGGGGGAAGGGTATATAGAAAGGAAATGATTGTGGACCCGCTTTTTGAAAAGTTGCAGGTCATAGTTTTCTGGAAAAACTGATTTTGGAAGCTTGTTTTATTCCGTAGCAGCCCTGTAAAAGAAGGATTCTTGATGAAGATTGGTCCTTGTAGTGTCAATCTTGAAAGTAAATGGGTGAGACTGATTAGCGTGCCGAGTTCTTCGACCGAATGTGGCCAATGGTGGTACAAGAGTTTTTATTAGTTATATTATAATATAACTACAGTGAACGTGTATTAAGAGTCTGCTAAAAACGGTACAGTGAGTCATTTGGGTAGTGACGTTTCAGACGTCTATGTGACACTAATTGCGTTAGGTCCGTCACGATAGGGTTTGGATGTGCTTCTAACCTCGAAGAATATTTCAAGTATTGTTGTTTGATTTCCTCTTTTATTGTTGGTACTTTGAGGTCTCGTGCAATTAAGCTGTTAGAAACAAACCATGGCCCTTGTGATATAATTCTGAGCATCTAAGCTTGGAACCTTTCCAGGATTTCTAGGTTAGAGTTGGAAGCTGAACCCCAGAGTTCTAATCCATATGTCCAAACGGGTTTGAAAATAACTTTATAGATTAATAGTTTGTTTACCAAGGATAGCTCTGATTTGGGACCGATTAGCCAGTAGTGTTTGTGCAACATTAAGCCGAGCTGCTTTCTCTTCGTGAAAATGTGTTTCTTCCATGTCATTCTTCGATCCAAGTGGATACCAAGATACAAGATACCTCTTCTCGCTGAGGGATTTGGATATTATTTAAACTAACTGGAGGACAGGTGTTTTTACGATTTGTGAAAGTTACATGTACTGATTTACTCTCGTTGACTTTGATCCTCCATTTAATCAGCCAAGACTGGATTTGAAGTAGGTATAATTGCAGTTGATGTGAAGCCATATTTTCTTTTACATGTGAGGTTAAGATGGCTGTGTCATCAGCGAAAATCGCAACAGTGGCGTTCCCAGCGGTTGGTAAATCGGATGTGTACAGGAGGTACAGGAGAGGACCAAGGACACTTCCTTGAGGCACGCAAGCATTAATGGGGTGGAAGGGTGAGAATTCGTTCAGGTATTTTACACGGTAGTGGCGGTCTTGTAGGTAAGATTGTAGGATGCAAAAATAATTGACGGGAAGTATTTTTCTTAAATTGTACATCAGCCCTTGGTGCCAGACTCTGTCAAAGGCTTGATTAATGTCGAGAAAGATAGCAGAACAATATTTCTTTTCTTCAAGATCTAGCGAGATTCTTTTAACAATTCGATGAATTTGCTCAAGGAGTGGAGTGTTGTCTTCTAAAGCCGAACTGGAAGGTGGGGATTATCTGGAGTTTTTTAATTTAATTTTTTAATAGTGATTAAAATAGTTTGGACATTAGGGGTAGTAGGTTTATGGGCCTGTAGGATGCTATTTCTTCAGGAGATTTACCTGGTTTCTGGATTAAAATTATCTCCGCTGTTTTCCACTGGATTGGAAAATGTCCGGTTCTAATTATGGAGTTAAAAATATAGGTCAAAAGCGTCAATGCTTTACTAGGTAATTTAGATAAGATTTTTGCTGTTATTAAGTCATAACCGGGTGATTTTTTAGCTTTTAACTGATGGATGGCTTGAGAAATTTGCGACAGCTTTAGGTATTCTAAAGGAAGCTCAATCTGATATGGTGATTCAAGTAGCTCAGAAATATTAGTATGTGGGACGTCGATGTGTTCAATCGGGTGGGGTTGAAATACACTTTTCAGGTGGTCGGCAAAAGATTTTGCTTTTCCTAAGTTTTTTTTATCCATTTTCCGTCTTTTGTGCGAATGGGAGGATTGTATAATTGAGGTCGCTTTATTTTTTTCGTCGCCTTCCAAAGTGAATAGTCAGAGTTTTTAGATAAGATAATTTTGAATTTTTATAATTATTGAGCATAGCTTTAATTTCGCGAATAGCAGTATTGAGTTTTCTTTTGGTTTCTGGTGACCTTGTAATTTGCCAGTTTTTTCTTAATTTTCGTTTTTGCATAATTTTTTCTCTGATGTCCGTAGGTAATAAGTTAGACTTAAATTGCTTAGAGATTTCAGATGTGGCTTCCCAAGCTGCAATCTGAGTGGTTGTGGTAAGGTGTTCTACAGCATCGGTAAAGTCAGAGTTTTTAGAGGAACCATTATGTCTAAATTGTTTTGAATGATTTTACGAAATCTGCTCCAGTTTGTAAGTCTATTACATAAGGTTGGAGAATTGCTTGTTTGTTGGATTGTAGTACGTACAGATATAATGACTGGTAAATGGTCTTATGACAATTCTAGGCTGGAAGTTGCTCTGCATTGGCTTGTTGGTATTCCTTTCACTATACAAAAGTCGACCAGGTCTGGCAGCTTGTTAGGGTCATTTGGCCAGTAGGTTGGTTTGTGGATGGGTAGCTTTGATTATATTTCTGCAAAGTCAAGTAAAGCTGTCTTCCTTTTGGATTGATCAGTCTGGAACCCCAAAATATATGTTTGGAGTTGTAATCTCCTCCTGCTATGAACCGGTTTCCTACCGTGTTGAAGAATTCCTAAAATTGCTCGCTTTTGATTGAGTGCCTAGGTGGACAATATATGGCTGCTATCGTAAGTGGACCTAACCAGTCTTCGATTATCAAGTTAGTAGCTTGTAAGTAATCTTTTATGTATTTGTGTGTTTTATTGAGTTTTTTATTATTATTCCTGTTCCACCATGGGCTGTGCCATCGGGGTGGTTTGTTAGGTAAGTAGTATATTTATTCATTCTAAAATGACTTCTATTTTTTGCGTGGGTTTCTGAAATAAGCATAATATCAATGTTTGTGAGGATAAATGTCTTTATCTCCTCAGCGCGTTGTGTAAGACCATTAGCGTTACAGATTGTTATGTTTAGATATTTGTTTATTTTGAGAGATATAAAAACAAATTCATAAGATGTATCAGCTTCTAAAACATATCCGTATAAAATTTCATTACAATGTTTCTAGTAGTTTCTGCAAAATCGTAATAAATGTGTTTTTTTTATGAAAATAGTCGCAAAAAGGGTAGACCTATCGTGTGGGCCGCGGACAGCCCGCACTGCGACTATTAGAAGGGGAAGGGATTATAGAAAGGAGATGATTGTGGACACGCTTTTTGAAAAGTATTAGGTCATAGTTCTCTGGAAAAACTGATTTAGGAAGCTTATTCCATTCCGTAGCAGCCCTGTAAAAGTAGGATTCTTGATGAAGATTGGTCCTAGTAGTGTCAATCTTGAGAGTAAATGGGTGAGACTGATCAGCGTGCCGAGTACTTCGGCCGAATGTAGCCAATGGTGGTACAAGAGTTTTTATTTCTCTGGAGCATCTGCCATGGAAATATCTGTAGAGCAATGACTGGTCTGCAACTCTTCTTCTATGTTCTAGAGGGTGAAGGGTATCTGTGAGAGTTGAACTGTTTATCAAGCGAATGGCTCTTTTCTGAATGGAATCTAGAAGACCTAGAGAATGCCTTGGTGCTGAACCCCAAATGTGCGAGAAATACTCCAGTAGAGGTCGGATTTGAGCCTTGTACGTCGTCAACAGTTGATCAGGAGTAAAAAACTTTCTGGCTTTCCACAGAAAACCTAGCCTCTGGCTTGCCGACTTTGCGATGTTAGCAACGTGGTCATGCTAAGACATTATTGGACACCGTGACTCCCAAAATCGAGATGGAGGGACTTGGTTCAAGGGTTTTTCCGGACATTGTGATGGGAGGATTTGAGGAATTCACTTTCTTGGAAAACGTGGCACTTTGTGTTTTTTGGGCGTTAAACTGAACAAGATTGTTGGTTCCCCACTCGACGATTGCTTCAAGATCTCTATTGATGGAATCAACCTGTTCCTGCCTGAGTCTATTTGTATCATTCACCGAAAGTGATCGATAGGATGTGAAAGTTGAGACAAGTGTGCGAAACTGTAAATGGGGTTCGTGGTGGTTTTCAAGAGGTCGTTGATGTGTAAAAGAAATAAGGTGGGGGACAGGATGGAACCCTGGGGGACCCGGGCATTAGTTTTAAACGCATCAGAAGAAATACCGTCAACTGCCACATGTAAGGAGCGATCTTGCATGAAGCTCAAGAGCCATTGGCACAGTTTGGTTGGGAGACCGTAGACAGATAATTTACTTAACAATGCCTGGTGCCAAACGCGGTCAAAGGCTTTAGATATATCCAAGGCTATTGCACGGGATTCACCAAACTTTTCAATAGTGTTTGTCCAGAGCTGAGTGACATAAGCCAGCTAATCTCCAGTAGACCAAAGTTGTCGAAATCCTTTTTATTAATATCTTTGCATAGTCAATTCTTGAAAAAATTCCATAGTTTCGATTTTTTATCTACATACATACATACATAAAGTCACGCCTTTTCCCATAGGGGTAGGCAGAGACCACTTCCTTCCACTTGCTACGGTTCTTACACACATCTTATGCTTCCTCTACTTTCATCAGTGCTCCCACACATGCTCGTCGGTTGTTGGTACTCTTGACCTGGCCTTTTTTCAAAACAATGTTGATCTGATCAAGATATGTTCTCCGAGGTCGACCTCTACCGACTTGTCCATTTACACTCGCCTTATAAATTTGTTTCGTCAATCTTACTTTATCCATCCTTTCTACGTGTCCACACCATCTAAGCATTCCTTTATCTATCTTTGTAACCACATCTTCTTTTACACCACAGCGTTCTCTTATCTCACTATTCTTTACTTTATCCAACCGAGTCACTCCGGCTATACTTCTCAGACTACTCATCTCCGCAGCATTAATCCTATTTTTTTCATGCTTCTTCTGCCAAACCCAACATTCACTACCATACATATGTGTAAGAACCAACACACCTCTATGCACAGCCAGACGTGCCTTTTTTGACACTTTCTGGCTATTCATAAAGCTATGCAGTGCCCCATTCATTTGTTTTCCTGCCAACACCCAGCTCTCAATGTCACTGTCATACTTTCCATCTCTGGTAAACTTTGAACCCAAGTACACAAATTCATTTACTTGTTCCAATCTTTCTCCCTCAATCGAAACTCCACAGTTTGTCATGATTTCTTCCCTTTCAAAAACAATTACTTTCGTTTTGCTTACATTTATTTTCATCCCTTTGATTTTCATGGGATCATGCATAACATTAACCATCGCCTGCAAGTTAAAAATTAAAATCGAAATAACCGGTTTTTGCATTTTACTCAAAAACTTTGAGGTTATGTCGAATAAAGTTAAGAACGAAAGTTGTAGATTTTTTTAACTATCTACAACTTTTCCATTTAACATTTTTGATAGAACGAGTGTTTACACCGCAAATGATGTGCGACAGACACTCTGCATTATGGTATACAGTCTAATTATAGCACCGTGCGGCGCGCATGTATTTTATAGTTGTGTATCTTACAAAGTTCTCATTTAATTTTACTTTTATAAATCTTAAAAAAATTTTTCTTAAGAAGCCGTTAAAAATGTTTATATTTTTATTAAATAATTAGCCCTCGAAGCCGAGAAAGAGAGAAAACGTGGTTTTTGGTAAAAAAAACATAATTTATCACTTTTTTGCAATTTTAAGAATTTTTTTTTGCTTAAAATAATATATTTTTATTTTTTTATATAAAAGTTGATGTCTTTACGAAAAAATGAGCGTTGCAGAAGTTATCTAGCTTGAAAAAAAAACATTTTTGAGAGACTTCGAAAATCGAAAATTTCTCAGAAAATACTTAACCTAGAAAAAAACAAAAAAATACCAAGTTATTTGGAATTTAAATAGCTTCAATTGTGTACCAAATTTCAAAACGATTGCATTTTTTTTCGCGAAATAAAAAATTAACAACCAATAAAATTGTTTTTTGCGTTTTACTCGAAAAAATTTGGGGTTATGTTGAAAAATGAGAAGAAAAAAGTTGTAAATTTTTTTATTATCTACAACTTTAACATATAACTTTTTTGAAAAGACAAATATTTACGCCGCAAATTGCAAAAAACAGTTTTTCATCCCTTTTATCCCTACCCCTCGCCACCGGCAAACATTCAGCTGTTGGATTTTTCACCCAACTCCTGTAACTTTTTTTTTATACCCTTTCTCGATGAGTTTGCCCTGTAAGGAATTTTTTCGTATAAGAAGGTAGTACGCCTGGTCTAAAATGGATAATAGATGTTTTATGATTTCAAAAACAACAAAATTATTACTTTGAATGGGAACATTTTGTAATTAAGGAATTAACACATAAAGAGACCCATCAGTTAACAAAAAAGTTTTGATTTTTTTTTTAAAGATTTCCGGATAGGAAAAAAATAAATTGATTTTAACCGAAGCTAAGTAAAACATACATACATATAGTCACGCCGCTTCTTTCCACTTGCTACGGTTCTTACACACGTCTTGTGCTTCTTCTAATTTCATTAGCGCTTTCATACATGCTCGTCGGTTGCTGGTACTCTTGACCTGTCCTTTCTTGGAAACAATTTTAATCTCTTTAGACTTGCCCATTCAAACTCGCCTTATAAATCTGTTTCGTCAATCTTTTCATACATCCCCTTTACGTGTTCAAACCATTATCATAATCTACAATTTCTTTCCCACCACAGTCCTCACTTTATTTATCAGTTACTCCAGTTATACTTTTTAGACTACTCATCTCCGCAGTATTAATCTTATTTTCATGCTTCTTTTGCCAAACCCAACATTTACTACCATACATAAGTGTAGGAACCAGCACTCCTATATGCATAGCTAAATAAAAAGATGATGAAAAGTGCCCAATATTTTGATTGTAGCGACAAGTTGTTAATGATTAAAATCACGATTGATGCTTGCATTGTAATGAATATAAAAAAAAATATTAACGGTTTCGAAATTTTCTGGTAAATAAATTGTTTGTTGTTGAAGAACCGGATTCTCTGTTTTGGCTTTGTTTTCAGAAGTTCAGAAATTTTCGGATTCGACAACGCTTTCCAAAAGGAAGTTTATCAAAGGTAGCTAATATGCTTGTGTATTTATGTCTGTGTAAATCGGCTCTAATACAAGCTTTTAGCACATATATCTACATTTTTCTTCATATTATCACCGCTATTTTACTAATGTTTTTTATAATAAGTACATTGAAAAAAATATTAAGTTGGTTATGGGGGGAAAGTTTTTATTTATTTTTATTTGCTTAACTTGTTTTTGGACTTTCCTCATGTCGCAAAGCTTACACCACTCTTCAACATCACGGTAACAGTTGATCCAGTTTCGTAGTCAAAATTCTCTTAATGGTATTATTTCCCCCTACTTGGCTACGATAGGTTATTCTACCAAATTATTCACATGTGATTTTAGCACATTGTAATTGTTACACCATTTGGACTCTCCCACTTGCATTGCGATAGGCTATTACTAACAGCACAATAGCAACAAATTTATAGATCTACAGCCATGTTTGTATTAACTTTGTTGTGACTTCTATTAATATCTTTTTACGCGCTTTATTTTAGCTTGACTCGTATCTATCTATCTATATATCTATGTAACGGAATTTTTGGACACGATTTTTACCCACTTAGAAACATCGGATCGACTAGAAACTTTGTATACTTCTAAAGGACCAATGACAATACAATAATTTCATAAATTTCTTCAAAGATCCTGGCCAGGATCATTAGGATATTAAAAAAATATATCTATGTAACGGAATCTTTGGACAGGTTTTTCACCCACTTAAAAACATCAGATCGACTTGAAACTTTGTATACTTCTAAAGGACCGATGACAATACAAAAATTTCATACATTTTTTCAAAGATCGTGGTCTTAAAAAATAGTATTTTATAAGGATTAAAAATGACTGATATCCCCCATGAATTCAATTTAAATAGATGGCGACTACTCTCCAACAGATGTCGCTAACGCATATCACCATTTTAAATCCTAGTAGATTTAAATACCTGCTTGCATTTTTTTATACGCAAATAAATTTTCACTGAATTCCGTTTTACCACAAACTTATATGACAATTAATACCGAAATAAAGATCGTCAATAAGTAGCAATCTTTTAAAAAAAATCAAACTAGCAAATAATAGTTTAAAAATACTAAGAAAACCGAACTAAAAAATAAAAAGTAATAATAAAAAAAAATTACAATAAAAAGCATGTGGTCTATATTAATTAATATATTTGATAATAAACAGATATTGGTAAAAGTAAAGTCTCCAAAAAGAAAACGTAAACATCATAAAAAGCACCCCATGCTTTTGATTGTAAAATTATTTTTTATTTTTTAGTTTGGTTTTTTATAAAGCGTGTTATCTTAGTTTTTTTCAAACCATTATTTATTTTGTTCATAAGTCATGTCTGTCCAGTTTTTGCAAAGTTCTTCCTTGGAAATCCTTACTTCCTTTTTTCCAGTTTGTGGTAAATCTTGATAAAATATTTTATTACCACTGAGGTGTATGATTCTATAATTATATTGTTAGTTACTATTAATCCATCTAGTAACCTGGCTTCTTGAAATTAATTATCCATTGAAGGACGTTACGATGAAATTTAAACTGCTTGTGAATTAATAGACGTGAAAGTTTTTGAGTGATTACACAATTCTAAGAAGTTCATTTCTTGTCACGCAATAATTTTACCCAGCCAAAGTTTTACTGAAAAGTAGTAAATTACTCTTTGTTGTCCGTTCCAATCAAAGTTTATGCTGAAACATATAATCCCAAATAAAGGCTTTCCTAATCCCAAATAAAGGCTTTCCTTTTTTGAGTATACTCGTAGGTTAGTATACCTGATGTTACCAATTTATTCTTTAAATTAGTGAATTATTCGGTGTTGATTTTAATTGGACACTCCGAGAGGACGTGACCTAAAGAAATTAACCTTTTTTGGAACATTATTTCGAAGTTAGATTTAGGTGAGCATTCTTTGTTCTCGAGTAAATTTTTTCCATGTAGGTACTTCAAATGGTTTTTGTGTGTCTTTATCATCTTCATCATATCATTTAAATAAAAACTAAAACTAAAAACATTTTACATGTGAGGCCTTTTAAAATTAACTTCATTAGTGTTTCGAAGGTAGTTGGAGCATTACATAATTTGAACGATAAAACTTTAAATTTATGTAATATATTCATCAAAATAAAATGCTCTCTTATTATCCATGCCGGATTTTGAGGTCTGGAGGCTTTGTGTAAACAAGGAAGTGGAAACCCCCTAATTATTTTGCAAATAGGTTAAACAATTTTTTTCATCAATTTAATAATTTCATTAATTTATTGCAAGACAAATAAAATTCTTAATACAAACATATAAATGTAGTTAAAATACAAGATTTATAGGAATATACATTAGAAAATTATGCCATCCCTTCCAAAACACACACATGTATATTAGAAAATTATATTTTAGTGTTATCGGGGCTGTTTAATATATTGATATTGTTGATGATTTATTGTTCGTTTCTTTCATATTGTCATTTTGTATATAATGTCCCTGTATCTTTTCTGAAAGGAGATGTCAAGTTGACAAAAAATATATAAATAATATAAGAAGAACGTCAACCGACGGAATCATTAGTTTCATTTTATTTGCTAGAGCCAGCCAAAAATAGACCTTCTGAGAGACACTCATAAGGTAGACATTGCAGACGCAACATTGGTCCTTCGATTCAAGCAAATGAATACCGAAATTGGTGAGTCCAGCAATATGACAGACAGTGATGAATCAATCGACAAAATGAAATCTGAAAAGCATGTATTGAGAAGAAGTGAAAGAATCAAGAAAAAAAATATCGATCTGAGGAAAATATCATTCAGGATATATCTGAGAGTGTCCGAGTTGAAAATGACAACAGTCCTTCAAAAATAAGACAAAAGGAAGATAGTGACAAAATAACAAAATCAATACAAAGTGTATCCAGAGCTCGATCCAGAGGAACTATGAACACCGGAAGCAGTAAACAAAGCATTGTTAAACAGAAAATGTCAGAAGCAGAACTGAAAGCAGAAAGTGAAATAGCGGAAATAAATAAGCAGTTGATATTGAAGAAACTTGAAATAGAAAAAATGAAGATAATTGAAGAAACACATAACGACACACTATACGAATCTGAAAATAATTCGAGAATATCTATCTGTTCGAAAATTACTTCAGATAAGAATAAAATGATAGATACTTGGATGGATAAGTCTGAGCCTTTTAATGAGCATGTTCCCCTTAGAGAAATACAAACGATGCACGATTTCCCAAATAATGGTAATGAAGGACATTGCTGTAGTTCATCATTCATAAGAAGACAAGCAGTTGATAGAAATTTTTTGATGGAAACCCGGCGGAGTGGTTAGTTTTTATAAACGAATATGCTGAAACAACAAAAATATGTCGATATTCTGACAGTGAAAATATTCTACGACTCAGAAAATGCCTGAAAGGTAATGCTAGAGAAGCAGTCAAAATGCTATTAATTTCTCATACAAATGTTCAAGAAATCATTAAAACCCTAACGAATTTATATGGACGACCAGAGTTTATCATCAACTACCTCATAGATCAAGTAAGGTCAACACCAGCTCCCAGAGATCATAGACCGGAGACAATCATAAAATTCGCCAATTCTGTGAATAACCTTGTAGCTGCTATCAAGCATTTAGATAACGATGTTTACCTGAGAAATCCAACTTTACTGAAGGAGTTCGTGTCTAATTTAACAGTTAATCTGAAGCAACAATGGTCGATGCATGCTATTAAATTAGAGGACGTAACTATTATGAGCTTTTCTGAATGGTTGAGAGACATTGGAAAAGCAGCCAGCCTGATTCATGAACCGGTATTCAAATACGATCAAACTAATCGCCGATTCGAAACAGTTTTGAATTCTGAAGACAAGAAAATGAAACGGTGTTTTTGCTGTACTAAAGGACAACATAATCTGCACAATTGTTCTGAATTCAAGGATAAGAATGTGGAAGAGCGTTGGAATATTGTTACGAAAAATAAATTATGTATCTCATGCCTTAAACCAAAGCATCGAATGACTGACTGTTTCACAAAAAAAGTGTGCAATACCAACAAGTGTACACAGAAACATCACTACTTACTACATAAAGACAATCAATCCAGACCAAGTGTTGATAATTCGATTGTCAGATCGAATGATGATAAGCCAAATGAATCAGTGAATATTCACAGAGACCAGACTGATGAAGTTATCCTGAGAACAATTCCAGTTATTTTGAATGGCCCGAAAGGAAATATAACTATTTACGCCTTATTAGATGAAGGATCTACAGTAACGTTACTTGAAGATTCGGTTGCCCGAGAAATTGGATTAGATGGTGAGGTTGAAGCACTCTGTATGCAGTGGACAAATGGTAAAACCCATACTGATGTGAAATCTAGGAAAGTAAACTTCAATATAAAAGGAGTGTTCAACAACTCAAAAACATATTTTGTGGAGGGTGTGAGAACGCTTGCTAATCTCAATCTTCCAAAACAGTCTTTGAACATGGAAAATATAAAAAAAAATTGGCCAAATTTGCAGAACATCCCTGTAAAATCTTTTGAGAATGTCAGACCAAAATTATTGATTGGAACTGACAACTACGACTTGTCAATGCCAAGAAATTTCATTGAACCATCAAGATTTGGACCAAGAGCAACTATGACTAAGCTAGGATGGGTGATAAATGGACAGCTAATAAAAGGGAAAATCCAGCAAGCATATAATTTTCACATATGTGAGAAAAACTTGAAGATGACTTACTTCATGACATTGTGAAAGATTCCTTTAGAATTGATAACTGTGGATTGAATTCTGACAAAACCGAATCATCGAAAACTGAAAAAAATATACTGGAGATGATAGAGAAATCTACAAGACGAATCGGTGATCGTTTTAAAACAGGACTTCTATGGAGGGACGCCAATCAGATTGTTCCAGAAAGTAAATTCATGGCTTTCAATAGACTCAAATGTCAAGAACGAAAAATGGATAGAGAAAAAGAATACGGAGAAGCATATTGTAAAAAAATTCAAGAATATGTCAACAAGGGTTACCTGAAGATATTGACGAATGAAGAGCTGCAAATAAAAAACAATAAAATTTGGTATCTACCTCATTTTGCTGTTTTCAATGTTAATAAACCAGGAAAGTTACGTCTTGTATTTGATGCTGCAGCGAAATCCCATGGTATTAGTTTGAACGACATGTTACACCAGGGACCTGATCTTCTAGCTCCATTGCTGAGTGTTTTATGGACATTTCGTCAAAGGAAAATAGCTTTTTGTGGAGACATTCGCGAGATGTTTCACCAAATCGTCATAAGAAGAGAGAATTTTGTTTCGAGGATTTGAGAGAAATCGAGATCCTGATATCCTAGAAATGCAAGTAATGACTTTTGGTGCCACTTGCTCACCGTGTTTGGCTCAATACATAAAAAATAAAAATGCTATTGAGTTCAAAAAAGAATTTCCGAAAGTTTGCGACGCCATAATAAAAAAACATTATGTAGATGATTATCTCGATAGTTGTGATACAGAAGAGGAAGCTATAAACCTGATCAATGAAGTGATTTACGTGCATAAAAGAGGCGGTTTCGAAATATGCAACTGGTTGTCTAACTCCAAAGTGGTTATGCAGAATTTACCAGAAAATTTGAGACTTCAGAAAATAAAAAACTTTAGCAGTGAATCTGACTTACCTGTAGAACGTATACTCGGTGTTCAATGGAATTCCGAAGAAGATATATTCACTTTCAAGCTGAATCTTCATAAAATATCAGAAAATGTTGTGGAATATAAGAAAAAGCCTACAAAAAGAGAAATACTTCGTGTTGTTATGACCATTTTCGACCCACTTGGTTTCATAAATCATTTCATAGTAAAAGGAAGAGTGTTACTACAAGATCTCTGGAGACTCAAAGTTGGATGGGATGAAATGATTCCAAATTCTATTTTCTTGAGGTGGCAGAAATGGTTGGAAGAAATAAAATCAATTTTGGATATTACTATTCCAAGATGTTATTCGCCCAATATCCCGACAGCAACATCGATTCAGTTACGTATATTTTCTGATGCCAGCACGAAAGCGTATGCAACAGTTGTTTATTTGAGAATCGAAAAAGCAAACGAAGTACATGTTTCATTCGTATCCTCAAAATGTAAGGTGGTACCCTTGAAACCACTTATAACTATTCCACGACTAGAATTGGAAGCTGCTCTTATGGGGCGTAAACTGTCCAACTCTATTCAAAATCATTTAGAAATCGATGTAGAGATTAGAATATTCTGGATCGATTCGAAAATAGTTTTGTCATGAATTCAGTCTGATGTATTAACATTGAAACAATTTGTTGCTCATAGAATTCAGAAACTATTAGCAAATTCGAGTAGTAATGAATGGAGATGGATACCTTCGAAGCTCAATCCAGCAGACAATGATACAAGAGATAATTCAACTATAGATGAAAAAACATGGCTTCATGGCCCAGAATTTCTACTTCAGACCTCAGATAAGTGGCCAAACGATGATGGAGTTCATGAAATCGATGTCAGTGAATTGAAAAAACAATTCGTTGGAGCAATATCCATACTATCTGATTTACCATTACCAAATGTTGATAGATTTTCTTCATGGTTGAGACTCATAAGAATGACTGCAAGAGTTTTGATGTTCATTGAAAAAGGCCGAACTAGAAATAAACGAAACGTCGTTTTATCCGTTGAGAAGTTGAGAGATTCTGAGAAAATGTGGTGGAAGGATGTCCAAAATTGTTGCTTCAAGGAAGAAATCATGACACTACAAGACGAAGACGAACTGAAAAAGAGCCGATTGAAAAAGTTGTGTCCGTATTTAGACGAAGAAAACATAATGAGAGTAAGAAGTAAAATAAATAATAAAATAGACATTCCTGGTTTTGAGAAAAATCCAGTTATAATAGATGCCGACCATAGATACAAAAAGTTACTGGTTTAATGGTACCATGTAATCTTTCAACACCAAGGATTCCTAACAGTTATCAATGAAATACGTCAAAAATATTGGATTATAGGATTGAGAAGTTTGGCGAAGAAAGTTTTCCATGAATGTCAGAAATGTAAAAATCTGAAAGCTACTCCGAAAATTCCTTTAATGGGATACTTACCAAATGCAAGAGTCACACCTTATGTAAGACCATTTAATTTTTGTGGAATGGATTATTTCGGTCCATATTTGGTGAAAGTCGGAAGGAGGCAAGAAAAAAGATATGGTGTCTTATTCACCTGCTTGACTGTTCGTGCAGTACATTTGGAAATAGCAAATTCCTTAACCACAGAATCTGCTATTTTGGCAATACAAAGAATGTGCTTAAAAAGGGGATGCCCATCTGAGATATATAGTGACAACGGTACAAATCTCAAAGGAGCAGACAAAGAGTTGAAGATTGCCTTACAAGATTTCAACCAGCAAGAACTCGTGCAGAAGTTGTCGTTCAAAGGGATAAATTGGAAATGGAATGCACCAGGTGCTTCGCACATGGGTGGAATTTGGGAGCGCTTGATAAGATCTATAAAAGTTACTCTAAAAACTGTTTTGAAGGAACAAGTTCCAGCTGATGAGGTTTTACACACCCTATTCTTGGAAGCAGAATATATTTTAAATTATAGACCACACACAGATATTTCATTGCAGTACGAAGATGATGAAGCTCTAACTCCGAACCATTTTTTAGTGGGTCCACGACAAGATCAAGAACAACCATTCATTCAAAGTTATCAACCGCAAGAAACTTTCCTCAGGAAACAGTGGAAGATAGCCCAAGATTTGAGCAATAAATTTTGGAAAAGGTGGATAAAGGAATATTTACCTAACCTATATAATCGTACAAAGTGGTATGATGAAAATCAAGCACTGCGAGAAGGAGATATAGTTATTATTGCTGATGAACAGTTACCACGCAATTTTTGGCTCAAAGGAATTGTTACTTCAATGTATCCTGGTAGAGATGGTCGAATCAGAGTGGCAGATGTGAAAACAAAAAATGGCATTTTTCGACGACCAGTTTCAAAGTTGTGTGTCCTGGATGTCCGAAAAGATTTATGAAGAGATTTAAACCCTTCATGGGAGGGAGAAATGTTGATGATTTATTGTTCGTTTCTTTCATATTGTCATTTTGTATATAATGTCCCTGTATCTTTTCTGAAAGGAGATGTCAAGTTGACAAAAAATATATAAATAATATAAGAAGAACGTCAACCGACGGAATCATTAGTTTCATTTTATTTGCTAGAGCCAGCCAAAAATAGACCTTCTGAGAGACACTCATAAGGTAGACATTGCAGACGCAACAGATATAAAGTGAATATACTAGGATAGTTCACGAATTGTCCCTAATAAAGTAGCAAACACATAAGAAGAATAAAACTACTTTATTTTTCAACATCGTCACCTGCAACATTTATAAATTTGGTATATCGGTGTTTAAGTGTTTCAAACCTTTTTGAAAAAAACTCAGAATTCTCAGTCCTCAGCCAATCATCTACCGCTGACATCACTTTTTTATCATCAGCAAAGCGGATTCCACGAAGATGTTCATTTAATTTCGGGAGTAGAGGGTAGAGGGTAGTCGCTGGGGGCCAAATCTGGAGAATAACCGGGTTGTTCAAAAATTTTAAGTCCCGCATTGTGAATAGCAGTCTTTGTCTCTGCTATAGTCTTGACTGAATTCTTTTGTCATTTAATACCATGTCATGGACTAAATTCACATTTTCTTTGGTCACCACAGTTTTAGGGGTTCCTGCACCTGGTGTATGTTGACAGTACTCTCTTCCCAGTTTGAAATCTCATGGAAAGTTCTTGATTACCTGGTACGAAGGGGCAGAGTCACCCAATACTTCTACCATGTCCTTATACATTTCTTGCGGTGGTAACCCCTTTTTACAGAGATACTTTATCGCACTATCCTATCGTAATTTTGTCCATTTTTATAAAATCACCTCAATGGAAATAATTCATATTTAACATACACAAATTGATGCGCTGATGCTAATTGGCACATACTAATGACATACAATAAGCTTTTTCCCGACACTTTATTTGCATTTGTCATTCAACGCCAACTAAGTTAGGGACAACAATTCGTGAACTTTTCTAGTGCATACATATAGTCACGCTTTTTTCCCGTAGGGGTAGATAGAGACAACGTCCTCCAGTTTGATTTTCATAAAGCGTCTGGGTGATTTTAAGATCATTTTCGTCTAGTCCTTTCCTGTAATGGCAGTCCATCAACTTACCATGCCTAACTTTGTCGAAGGCATTTTCATAGTCAATAAAACATAAGAAGAGGTCCTTTTGCTGATCTCGACATTTTTGTAGTAGTATAATGAAGCTAGTCAATGTTTCCCGTGTCCCAAATCCATACGGAAGCCAAATTGTTTATCACTAATGTCTTGTTCTCATTTCTTATAGATGCGTTGGTGAATAACTTTAAAGAACAGCTTTTACATGTGCGACATTAAACAAATAAGTCTGAAATTACCACACTTTTTGACTCTGTATGTCTTTGGGAAAACTGACTTCAGCCAGTCTTGTGAGATGTTACAGCTTTCATATATATGATTAAACAATTTCACGATAATATTCAAATTTTTCTCCTCCATTAACTTATGACTTTATGACAAAAATATTAGCTTAAAGATTTACTAACACACTTACTACTCAAGCAATATTGTTCAAAATTAAAAAGGAATATTTTGATGTTTTCCAAAAATGCTAATGTTTTGCTAAATTATTAAATATATTACATACATACATATAGTTACGCCTTTTTCCCGTAGAGGTAGGCAGAGAATACGTCTTTTCACTTGCTACTCTTAGACACGTTTTTCGCTTTTTCTGTTGCTGGTACTATTGACCTGGCATTTCTTCAAAACAATTTCGATCTGATCGAGATATGTTCGCCTAGGTCGACCTGACCGACTTGCCCATTCACAATCGCTTTATAAATATTTTTCGTCAATCTTCTTTCATACATCTACCTATCTACCTTTGTTACCACATCGTCTTTCACATCACATACATACATATAGTCACGCCTTTTTCCCTTAGGGGTAGGCAGAGACCACTTCTTTCCACTATTTTAGCTTACCAATAGGCGCTACAACCCGATGTGGGCCTTCTCCACAATTCGCCAGCAAGCAATGCGGTCCTTGACTTTGGTTCCCCAGCCGGATATCCGCATTGCCCTTAGGGCACCCAGTACTTGGTCCATCTATCTGAGCCGTGGTCTTCCTCTTCCTGGTGCATCTGCTACTTTCATCAGCGCTTTCATACATGCTCATCGATTGCTGGCACCCTTGACAACTAGGTCGAGATACGTTAGCCGCGACTTGCCCATTCACACTCGCCGTATAAATCTGTTTCGTTAATCTTCTTTCATCCAACCTCACTACATATCCAAACCATCACAACAAACTTATACACAAGTATACCTTTTGGTGAAAAAATAAAATAAAATCGTGTAAGGACATTAATTTAGTATTAGAGCTAACATTTTTTTGTTATGAATTATTACTCTCTAATTAAATTAATTTTACTTTTTTTATTGTAAATTAATTTTTTATTTTTTAATCATTAATAATTTGATGACGTTACGGTGCGGTAAACTCTATTTAAAGGGGTAATTTATATTATAATAAATCTAGTTGTTAAATATATGTAGTGTATATTAAATAGAAATGAATGAAAGAACAAAAAAAACATTTTTCAGGTATTTGATGACGTGGCTGTAGAATTAACGATGGCTTTACTCCAATATTTCAACTCAAAACCAGCAGAGGAGCAACTTTTCAGATGTCTGAAAGCGTTGGCGAAATTCGTGCAGGTGTCTACTCAAGAAGTACCGCAACTAATTCAGATGATCGGTCCGGATCCAAGAACTTTCAAAGGTACAAGCGAAAGAATAGATATTTTAGTTGATCAAATTGCCACCAAGTTGCGGTAGATTTTTTATTATCCTATATTTATTTAAATATTGTAACCGCCACGAAATGTGTCGCAGGCGTTGATTTTAATAAAAGTGCCTCTAATAAAGGCCACTTTTAGATATATAGGTATAACTTTTTTAGAATTTTATCAAATTTGTTTTTTACATTTACTGAACAAAACATTTTAACTGGTTTGTTTAGCATTTCGTTACGCCATTTAGTTCAATGACATTAAAATTGAACCTGGTTTTTTATTAAACGTTTAAAATAAATGTTGAATGTTTCCTTTTTTTATTTTTAATTAATTATATTAACTACAATTAAGAAAAGCAAATATGTACCTACTCTCATTAATGGATAACTCAATAAATGTTTAGTGTACCTGTTCCTACTATACTCATAAGCTTTAAAGTAAATGTAAATAATTTGTCTTTGGGGCATATTTTTACTGTTATAAAGTAATTGTAACATTTTTTAAGACATTTTTATAATATTCAAAATAAAATTTAATTTTTATTTTTTTACATTTTAAAGTCCAGCTTATTCCGTGTATTTTTACGGTTAATACGAGGACTTAGCTATTTAGCCGGCTAAAACCCGAATGAAAATATTAATATTATAGAAATCTATGATATTTGTGTCAGCGAATAAAAATGTAAGTACATAAATCTGTTAAAAAAAACAGATGCATTTACTGTAGGATACCTATACGTTATACATAGTGGTATACGGTGGGTCAACTATTTATCAGAAAACAACTACTTTCCTGGCAACATGTCTCGACGAACATTGAATTATATATGATACGTAATCGTGCATAATCTCTTTCGAGCACTGTGCAGATGCTCGTTAAATAAAAGAGTGAAATATTAATTTATTCTTAGGGTAGGGTAGGTCTTGCAAACTCTCGTTTGCAGTTCGACGAGACAAATCAATAATTCTCAGTTTTACCAGGTATATATGAAATGCCGAACGCGGGGCGCTAGCCACGACATCTATACCTACTAATAAGCACCGACCGGATTTTATGTGGGCGTCATTGAATACCATCCATACAGAGTAGCAGTTTCGAATGTGTAGGCTTTGAATTTTTTTGCGTCAATCACATGACCACTTGAAATTGTTTCCAGGATAAATTTGAACCTGTGGATCAATGTTGAGTCTATTCTAATGATTAGAGAAGCAGCATCTGGATCAGAAAAAGATCTGGAATCTGGAAGTGTTGCAATCATTAGTGTTCCCGAACCCTGCTTTTGGTATATCTTCTTAAAGACCCGTCTTTATCTCATTCAGCATGTTGACTCATTTGAGCAGTATAAGTTAACTCTTCTGTAGATAGGTTCTCTCTCAAATATTTTGTTTTCCTTCGTTTAGATCTATCGCTTGATGGTCTGTTTGAGTTAGTTTTCTATAAATGTTAAAATCAAGACTATTATCCTTATTGCTGATTTTTAAATTTAAAAAGTTGGAAAGTATTAGTTAAATTGTTCCTAATTATAATGAAGGTATTGGATTCTAAGAAAGTTTCAACTTTTTGACCATACCATACATGCTAAATCACATCACCCTTATCATCACAAAATGGCAGCTTATTATTGCTACATTAATAGATTGCTTAAAGTTCCTCTTTCAAATGAGAATTATAAAAACGAATTAAATATTATTAAACAAATTGCAACTACAAATGGATACTGTCTCTCAACTATGGATAAGATTCTACAAAAAACAATTAATAAAAGAATTAGAAATTTAGCTTACAATAGTCAAGATCAAACAACCCCACCTCTGAAATATTTTTCACTTCCTTATATTCATGACATCTCTAATCAAATTTTGAATTACTTTAATGATTTATCGTCAAATGTTACAATTTCTTTTAAATCGCTGAATAATTTAGGCACTATACTTACAAACACGAAAGACAAAATTAAATTTTAAGATAAAAGTGGTATTTATAGATTAGCATGTTCAGATTGCAATAGTACTTATATTGGTAAAACTTCTATGAAACTTTTAGTTAGAACCCGTGAACATTTAAATAGACCACAAACTTCGAGTTTTGGTGAACATATTAAAAACAATAATCATAATTTTGACTTCGATACTGGCATAACAAATCCTACACAACGTTAACTGTTATAATTTACAACTTGATTTTTTTGAAGATCTGGAAATTAAAAATGAAATCTCAAACAATAATAATTGTCTAAATACCCAAATACATCTTAACCAAACTCGTTTTCATCCTATCTTCAAACTTTTGAAACATCTATCCTCAAATATAAGATAACCTCTATTTAATTCCTCATTCACAACAAGGTTCATGTCATGTATGACATTTTCGATAATTTCCTTTTTTCTTTGTTTTAAATTTCTCAATCAATATTCAACTGCTTCTTCACCATTGTTTACATTTTAAATTTTCCCACTAGGGTGCCTTTTCAATTATCATGGTAATCTTCTTAATTTTCTCGTTACAAATTAGATATTGATAAAATATTCACTTCCTGTGCAGACTTTTTGTACAGATTTTTGTGACCAGTGAGTTAATTTCTATTTTTTCAAATTCTAACCTTAACAATTTTAACAGTCATAATCAAAAACATTTCCACTAATGAATTTTCACATATCAGAATTCTCTCCTGATAATGGCAATGTTGCTGAAAACGTTTGAGATTTGCTTTCAATGATTTGTGTACTATATATAGCCTTTGGCAGTTTGTCATATTCATTAAATACTTTAAACATTTTATGTTGCAACTGAGGATTTTTTTGATATTATTCATAAATCTATCGGACAAGGTGGTCGTAATAGGATGGTGGAAGAACTAAAAAAAATTACACTAGAAAGTATTTCTATTTATCTTAGTCTGTGCACACCATTTTTAGGGAAACGAAAATCAATCTAAAAAGGGTTTGTAGAAATCGGGGGTTTATTCTTTTCCTTTTCCTACATGGGAGGATGAATACTCAACTTCGATATAATGGACTGGAAGTAATCACAATTTGGCTGGATTTTTAAAGGTTTTTATTTAACACAAAATATAGGTATTTCTATCTTTCAAAACACAATGCACTTGTACCGACTAGTGAATTACTGCAAGCAATAAAATTAATTCAAAGCCGTAGAAAAATTGGAGTTTAAACTATAAACGAATTCAACTTATTGCATGTAGCAAGCGAGGTTTAATCGCCGTGGAAAAAGAAACTGTATGACATGCGCTCATTACGAGTTTCCGAACAATAATACTGTTGAACGACCGTCGTTCTGGACAGTCGGAGGAATACTATTTTGGGAAAATAAAATAAGAATTACTGTTAACTAAGTGAATTTATCGAAATGAAAGAACAACTTGGCAAAAGAGGCGCGATGTGCGTCAGTGTTAAAGTTCATCGATAGACTAATGGAGTTCGTTGAGAGACTATCGAAGTTTGTTGCGAGGTTGGTGGAAACTGATTGACTGACTGAAGACGAATGAATTTGCGCCTCTCTCTGTTCTTTTTATCTACTTTTCCCCACGTCG
Organism: Agelastica alni; assembly: GCA_950111635.1. NCBI lineage: Eukaryota > Metazoa > Arthropoda > Insecta > Coleoptera > Chrysomelidae > Agelastica > Agelastica alni. The sequence goes on along the minus strand of OX467712.1, from coordinate 61,044,743 downwards.
GTCAGTTTTATGACAGTCTGTCGATGATACATAACTTGGCGAAAAGGCCTTTTTAGAATAATACCGATTTACTGTGATTGTACGTGAGTAGTTTTAGGGAATTCACTTTTCGCCTCTGTGCATAAACTGTATGTATGGCCGCTACAGTACCCCCTTGCCAGTGTTGAAGCCACGATACGAAATTTATATAAAATTTTAAAAATATGTTTAACAAAAATAACTTTTTATCTTTTATAAAAAAATTCAAATGACTAAACTATGATTTTAGGTAAAACCGGCTTGGTACCGCTCGGCGAATCGAATTCGTCTTCTTGCTCTAGTGATCGTTGTAGCTTGCTGCTGAGAAGGCGCTTTTAATATCCCTTTTCTGCGTGGATGGCTTGGCCGGTCGTTATTTTCCTCTCGCGGTTGTTGTGGTTCTTCCCGCAGCTGCTTTTGTGTGGGAAATTGTAGGTCTTCCTGATCTTGTAGTACATGTGCTGGTTTGAGGCGATCAATAGAAATGGTTACCTTTTTTCCTTTAATGTTTATGTCAAACGTCTTATCACCTCTGCTGATAACCTCGAATGACCCATCGTATGGCATGTCCAGCGAGTTTTTTACCGCATCATGACGTACAAAAACTTGCTCAGAGTTTTGCAGATCTTTAAAGATAAAAATCTTGCGTTCGCCATGACGTTGCACTTGCGCTGGTCGTAACTTTTCGATGTGCTGTCGCAGTTCGGTGATGAACGTACTGGTATCGGTCTGTCGCTGTTGCTTTTCGGCCAAGAACTGTCCTGGTAACCGAAGTGGTTCGCCGTAAACCATATCTGCAGCTGTTGTTTTTAAATCTTCTCTCCAAGCTGCACGAATGCCGAAGTACTGCTGGAAGTGTACGCGTCCATTGGTCGTTTTCGTGGCATCGAATAGCTGCTTTGAGTTGTCTGTGTAGCGTGATAAGGTGAAGATCGTAATCTGGATGAGCCTGTGAAGCTGTTCAGCTCCCTGAATAAAACTGACTCAAATTGACGACCTTGATCCGTCGTTATTTTCAGCGGGCTTCCGAATCGACAAATCCAGCCGTCGAAGAAAACTCGTGCCACTGTCTCAGTTTCTTGGATCTCGATAGGAAATATCTCTGGCCAGCGTGTGAATCTGTCGATGCAAGTGAAACAATATTGTTTACCCTCTGACGAAGGTAACACAATGATGTCTATGTGCATGTGCTCGAATCTCGTTGATGGCGGGATAAAGTTACCCGTTGGTGAATTTACGTGCCTCGTTGTTTTTGCCTGCTGGCACGGGATACATGCTTTGGCCCAAGCTTGGCAATCGGCTTTAATCGACGGCCACACATAACGTTGGGTTATGAGCTTGTAACGTGCCTATTTTTTCCCTTCTACAGATCCATTATAATTGTGTCTCTGATACGAATTCACTACTCCTGTGGCCGGTTTGATTATGGAACGGCACCTGCTAATTAACAATGGCTTCCCTCAATCAAATCCCGCATGCGGTTATTTTAACTCGACACCAAAATCCAAAATATCAACAACGGAGGTAAGATAGAATGGTCAAGTTAAAAATTAAATGGCTTTTCTTCAAAATCCAATTAAGATGGCCCAAATACAGCCAGATATGAAAGAAAAACCGTAAAGGTTCTGCACACTTGCCAATATCTTATTTAACTTCGTTGTTTACACTTCACTGTATTACTCCTTCACACAGTTCCACTTTTTTGCTTTTTTTATATCACGTCGGGGTCACCACTTTGGGAAAATTGTGTGACAAGTGTAAGGGAAATGATGCACAATTAGAATTACTGTTAACTACGTGTATTTATCAAAATGAAAGAAAAACTTGGCAAAGAGGCGCGATGTGCGTCAGTGTTGAAGTTCGTCGATAGACTGTTGGAGTTCGTTGAGAGACTGTCGAAGTTTGTTGCGAGGTTGGTGGAAACTGATTGACTGACTGAATGAATTTGTGTGCCTCTTTTTATTCTTTTTATTTACTTTCCCCCACATCGGTCAGTTTTATGACAGTCTGTCGATGATACATAACTTGGCGAAAAGGCCTTTTTAGAATCATACCGATTTACTGTGATTGTTCGTGAGTAGTTGAAGAGGAAAGAAGATTCTGGTCATAAAAAGTAGGATCGTATACGTGCGTTATTGCAAAGGAGCAGAACTTAGGATCGTATACGTGCTTTTTTGAAAAGGACACAACTTAAGATCAAAAAGGTTTTTAGTGAAATTAGTCATTGGATTTTAGGGAATTCACGTTTCGTCCTCTGTGCATAAACTGTATGTATGGCCGCTACACTATTATTGCGTTGAATCGAGACTGCGCGTTGAGAGGAAATTTACTACTGCGCGGACTCAAGACTTCATTGCAAACATAAGAAAAAGCCAGCTGGGGTACCAGTCGAAGACATCGCGAGTTCTGCTTGTGGCAAAACGGTTTTAAAACATTGGCATCGTGATGGATTAAAATTAGAATAAATAAAATTGTTGCGATCTGTAATGTAAAACCCATTATACATTCGGAAATGAACAGCCGATTTTAAGTAGATTTTATTGACATGCAATCGAATCTCAATGAGTCTTATAAATTCATATTAGTCTATCAGGATCATTTAACATAGTTTAAACAATTAAGGCCACTAAAATAAAAAACAGCCAATAAATACGCAAGAACAATACTGGACATATTTTGTAATTTTGTACTAGATCGGTAAAAAAGTATGTGTGGCCTGGACTTAAACCAGTTTCTGGTAAACCTCGCCATAGCCAATCACAAGGAAGTGTTGAAAGGTATAATCAAGATATCAAAAACATCCTTGTCATTGGCTGTGACGTCACTATACCGCCCAGCTTGCTTACGTATATTCCAGTGGCGTATCGCAAAATAGTTACAATATCTTTATTTCTTCTCGTATTAACCAACTGTAATAATTCGTGTATTAGCCGGCTCATTCTCTTATTATCCGTAACATATTCATTTCTCTGTGGTACTTATCATGTACTTTTATAAAATTCACTATTCGATTTAACAATGGACTTTTAAATTTTGTTATTAAATTAGCTGTGTTTTGGTAAAATGGAAATTTATGTAAAAATGATGTTCAATAAAGGATTAAAGTGATTTCATTCTTTGATTAGATGTAGCTGTAGTTCTGTAAATATACTACACATTTCTTATTCTAGTCTTATAAAACAGTCGCGTTAAAAAAGCGAACAAAATATCTAGAAATGTCTTAAAAAGAGTAGCTTACAATGTTAAGTATTTTCTGGTTGGTGTCATATGACGTATTATATGTCTTGCTAACAAATTGCTTTCTCTTTTGTTATAGGGAAGTAGGCATTATGTAATAACGGGATTTTGGGTCACAGTTATTTTCATTGTTGATTGTATTTAATTATGTGATTCTGATTTTAAAGTTGTACAAAATGATTTGTAGTAGTATCAATCTTTTTACATACATAATAATATTTTAATAGCTATGGATGAAATTGCTTATGAGATAAATAATTTTTACTTATTGTTGCTTATTTTTTAACTGTTCCTGTTGTTAAATGTTTACGGTATGTTTTGTTTTTTACGTTTATACAGGAAAATTTATTTAAAAAGTCCGTTAAAGCTAATAATAAACTTCCAAATATCCAGTTTTTTATTTAGATAACCTTTCCGCAATCAGGAGGTAGTTGGTCTCGATGTTGTTAAAGTCTTGAATTCAAGTTCAAGAGAACACTTTTCACGCATCAAAGTAAATAACAGGGCATGCTGACGATTTAAATATTATTATAATAGAAATCCAAACAACTAGAATTGGGAAAGACAAAAGTCCACACCTGCCTCCCAAGCTGATGAAATCTTGAGTAGTCTACCAATACTTCTAGGGCCAGGTGCTGATTTGATGTGTATTCCAGAATGGCTAGAAATTTCAGAGGATGTAGCCAAGTCCTTAACGGTAACGATAATGGGCCCGACGAACCCGGTGTGGTTAAACTTGTAGAGTGCGCTAAAGATGTAGCTTCCCTCGAAAATTAGTGATAATTCCAGAACGGTTAAAATTCATTTAAATCGATAGATAGATAATAAAAACATAAAATGTAAAGATGTCCGCAATAAAGGTGGGGCAGTTTAGCTAGCCCACAATGCGGAACATGTCGCGCCTGTCTCCCAGTAAACATGATTCCAGAACGTCACACATGAAGATTTATACCTAAAACTCATAAAAATCATGTTGTTCGCAATCGAAATGGGGCGGTTCAGAATGTCCTCAATCAGAAAAAGTCTAAAAAATTATCAAATTCGCGAAAAAAATGGGAAAAGTGAAATTTTGGCTGTATAATTTAAAAAATACTGGTCGTAGAGATTAGGTGCATATAGGCAAAAGTTTCCTTTTGAAGAGACCTATAATTTAAGACTTCACAGACTTCGTTTGGACCAATTAGACCGGAGATATGGCTTGCTTAAACTAAGGTCTTAAAGAAACTACTAAATTAAGGTATATGCATTACAATGGGAACGTTGTTTGCAATAAAAAAACCTACAATGCTAGACCACTAAAAGCTCTGAAGTCATACACTTGTGATTCTAAGCTATGTTGGGACTGTAAACTGTCCCTGAGACAACTGGCAGCGAACAATCGGGTTACTCTGATGTGGGTTCCAGGTCACAAGCGAGTTAAAGGCAACGAAGAAGCAGATTGCCTTGCCAAGGAAGGGGCAAATACACAATTTTCCGGCCCAGAACCCTTCTGTGGACTTTCCAAAGCCCACTTAAAAGAGGTTTGACGCTGGAAAACAAATGAAATGAAATCTCACTGGCATAGAGTGCCAGGACAAAGACAAGCGAAAAGGCTAGCAAGCCGTTCGCCAAGGAAAGCTAAACAGTTCTCAAATTGGACAAGAAAAACTTAAAACTGGTGACGGGACTCCTCACTGGACACTGCCCTCTAAGGTATCACCTGAAAAAGATGGGCAAAACAGAGAGTGATAGTTGCCACTACTGCGAGAACTTCGCTGAAACTGCAGAACATTTGCTTTGCGAATGCCCAGCGCTCAAGTTTCTGGAAGGGGCCTTCCTAAAGCCCTTCGATTTCAGAAACTTAGCCCCCATGAAACTTATAAACTTTGCTCGAAGTCTAGGAATCCTGGGCCTCGAATAGATTAAGGGTTATGCACAAAAGATCTGATAGGTCGAAGATTTTGAGAGGCAGCATAGCCTTCACGACCCACCCTACAATCTTCAATCTACAAATGCTAGACCAGAGAAATAAAAACTCTTATACCACCACTGGACACATTCGGCCAAAGAACTCGGTCTCACCCATTTACTCTCAAGATTGATACTTCAAGGACCAAACTCCATTAAGAATCCTGTAAAATTCAATGAGAAAAAGAATTCAAATGTAAGCAGTGGCTGTAATAAAGTTCATATTTATTGTCACTTGAGATTAAAAGGTTCTAATACTTTACATATGTCCATCGAAAAGAAATATACATTATTCCCACTATGTATTCTCAAAGGACCACTTAACTGTTCTTCCGGAGTTAAGGACCGGGTTTACACATAAAATAAGACAAACATATGGTTAACAAAGTTCTAATGAAGAAAAAAAATATAATATACAATTATTTATAAAGTCCGAGTATCGGTGCATTCACTTACAAAAGAACAAACAACAACCGAGTTGCTTTTAAGGATTTGATACATACCGGCGGTACAAAAACAAAAGTTCCATGATAAGTACTGTTTGGCAACGCCGCGTGGATTTAACGATCATCAGAAAAAATGGAGCGAAAACGAAACCAAACCATCAAACATTTACTGAGTTGATTGGGAATACAAAAGGTTGGCTTTTACCTGAATTGTCCAAATTATAGAAGCACTACACTACATTATTATAATTATATTTAAAAAAGTATCGGCTTGTTTGCCCCAACTAGCCATTTTTACACAATATTCATGCCGGAGAGCTCATGCTGCTTCGGCTTCTTGCACTAAACTAAAAAATCAGACGTGATTGGTAGTAGTTCGAGTTGCTCCCGCATGAGTTTTGAGGTTACAACGGTCTTATTTTTAAATGCGGGCGGGAATTTTAAAATATAATAGCAAGTAGGAGAATAATAACATAAGTTAAAATATGGGTTTTAACAAGGGTTTTTTACAGGGCAGCTACGGAATGAAACAAACTTCCAAAATTAGTTTTTCCAAAGAATTATGATCTGCAACTTTTCAAAAAGCGGGTCCACAACCATCTCCTTTCTATAATCCCTCCCCTAATAGTCGCAGTTCGGGCCGTCCGCGGCCCACACGATAGGTCTACCCTTTTTGCGACTATTTTCAGTAAAAAAAAAAGACCTCAATAGGACTAGTAGGATCAAAGATATCTTGATTTAATTTAAATTAAAATTTTCAATTTATTTTTTTCTTTACAAATTGTTGCACACAGTCAAATGTAGCAATAAAAAAGGGTTTTGTGTATAGAAACTGTGGCCTATGGTCTTACACCATCTATTAGTAGCCCAGATCCACCTGTTAGCTGGACCCTTAAAATTTATGGAAATATGACGTGTTTGTAGGAACTTTATCAAGCCATATCTCCGGTCCTATTGTCTCAAATGAGGGCTATCAACTCTAAATTTGAAGTTTCTTTTTAAGGAAACGTTTGCCTGTATGCACCTAATCCACATGAGCGGTATCTTTTGAGTTATACAGCCAAAATCATTTTTTCGCAAATTTGATGATTTTTCGGATTTTTTTAGATTGTGGACATTCTGAACCGCCCCACTTCAATTGCGGACAATATGATTTTTATGAGTTTTGGGTATCATCCTTCGTATGTGCAAAGTTACAGCCATTATGAAATCATTTTTTTTTAACTGAAAATAGTCGCAAAAAGGGTAGACCGTGTGGGCTGCGGACGGCCCGCACTGCGACTATTAGAAGTGGGAGGGATTGTAGAAAGAAAAGGACCCGCTTTTTAAAAAGTTGCAGGTCATAGTTCTCTGGAAAAACTGATTTTGGAAGCTTATTCCATTCTGTAGCAGCCCTATAAAAGAAGGATTCTTGATGGATATTGGTCCTTGTAGTGTTAATCTTGAGAGTAAATGGGTGAGACTGATCTGCGTGCCAAGTTCTTTGGCCGAATGTGGCCAGTGGTGGTAGAAGAGTTTGTATTTCTCTGGAGCATCTGCCATGAAAATATCTGTAGAGTAATACCTGGTCTGCAACCATTCTTCTATGTTCTAGTGGGTGAAGGGTATCTGTGAGAGTTGAGCTGTTTATTAACCGAATGGCCCTTTTCTGAATGGAATCTGGAAGACGAAGAGAATGCCTTGGTGCTGAACCCCAAATGTGCGAGCAATACTTAAGTAGATGTCGGATTTGAGACTTGTACGTCATCAACAGTTGATCAGGAGTAAAAAACATTCTAGCTCTCCACAGAAAAACCAGCATCTGGCTTGCTGACTTTGCGATGTTAGCAACTTGGTCATGCCAAGACATATTATTAGTCACCGTGACTCCCAAAATCGAGATAGAGGGACTTGATTCAAGGGTATTTCCGGACATTGTAATGAAATGATTTGAGGAATTTACTTACTTGAAACGTGGCGCTTTGTGTTTTCTGGGCGTTGAACTGAACAAGATTGTTGGTTCCCCACTCAACGATTGCTTCAAGATCTCCATTGATGGAATCAACCTGTTCCTGCCTGAGTCTATTTGTATCATTCATGTTTATCGGGAGACTGGCACGACATGTTTCTCATTGCGAGCTAGCTAAATAAATATTTTAAGCTGCAATTAGTTTATTGGTATCTCTAAATGAAAGCATCGAGTGGTACACTGGACTTCTTGTTTCTTAAGGCCTTGGACATTAAATATGCACCTTACATTATAAAAATGTCCAGCTACTGAGTGGATTCAAACCAAGATATTGCCTTGTGACAGTATTCAAAATTATAAAAATGTATCACGAAGCTTGTTACCCTAAAGAGAGTTGAAACAGGATATGCCAGGTTTGTAGTGGGGTTGAATCGAAATGGTAGTTTAAGATTACTAGCAATTGATGCTTTTGACTACTAGGGGTTTATGCCCCACAAGATACTGGAACCAGTCTTTAAAAACCCAAAAAGAGAGGTAGGAGTTTTGGAATAATGTGACAGATATTCTGAATAAGTGTAACCAGAATGAAAGAATTGTAATCTTGGGTGATTTTAATAGTTGCGTAAGAGTGAAGCGTGATGGATATGACAGTGTTCTGGGAATATACGGTGATGGCAGAGTAAATGAAAACGGAGAAAGTCAATTTTAAGTATGTTTGACAGTGACACTGAATGCACAGAAAACGGAGAATTTCAGATTAACTTTTCAAAATACTCAATTTTTGATGTTTTTTAGCTTATCTATTAATAAACTGGGACATTAATTTACATTCTTTATGAAGTTTACGCACTATCAGGTGAGTTACTATGTGGTGCCTACATTTAACTCCACTTTTAATAATACCTTTCTTCGCTAGTTTTTTAAAGATGCAATTCTTGATGAATTCTTTAGTTTCATCTTTGGGTATTTCAAAAGGTAAATGTTACTGCTATAATTCTTATTAATGATTAATAATTGTTTAGGACCATTGAGAACATCATTAGAATCGTTCCCTAACAAATTATTTTGACAAGCGCTACATTTAAATTTGTCTATTCATTTTTTCGCTAGGTATTCAGCAAAACAGACATTGGAACAAGTTTCTAATGTTTCAGGTAATGGTTCAATATGTTTCTGATCACTCGATGATGATGATGATGTTGAAATTAATACTTCATCCCCAAATATATTTTCTTTGGAAGGATCAATTATATGTATATCAACATCTACAGATATAGAACTAGGAGCTGATGGGACTGTCATCAAATGGACATCATCATCTTCACAATTACTTATAATATGTGACTTTATTAAATGCATTCTTACTATGAATCGAAACGTGCATCCAAACGTTCTAACTGTCGGATTTGGATTAAATCCCCCTTTTTGTCTAACACTCGATAAAGTATTCTCAATGACATCCCGATTTAGTTATTTCTCAATAGGTAGAGTTATCAACATGCCATCAAACAATCAGGTCTAGAAAAACTAGTTCTTGTTTATATATATATATATATATATATATATATATATATATATATATATATATATATATATATATATATATATAGCGAGTATTTGCAGCTTATTGCCGCTTCTCGCATCCCAAACGCCATTTATCCTTATCATTCAAATCGCCTTGTTGCAGTCCTTTCCTTCCTATTTCCATATCTATGTCCTTTTTCCATTTTTTTCTTGGTCTTCCTCTTTTATTTCTTTCTGCTGGTGTCCAATTCCAAACCTTCAGAGGTATTCTCTCTCGGCTCATTCTTCGTAGATGTCCGTACTATTTTAATTGTTTTTCATTTATTGTATCTATAATGGTGTCATTTGCTGTCATTTTTTCTCTAATCCTTTCATTTCTAACATAATCTTGTAAGGTTAGACCACAGCATCTCCTCCAGTAAGTCATTTCTGCCGAACACAATTTCTGAGATGTATTTTTGTCTTTGACCCAGACTTTTGACCCATACGTCATTACTGGTTCTATCATGGTTTTAAAAATATTTTTTTTGTTTTAATTGTCAAATTCTTATTCCACAAGATTGGATTTAGCGTTTAGTCATGTTTCTTCCTCTACCTACTTTTTTCAGTATGTCTTCATCGTCCTTCCCATCTTCGCTTATAGTAACACCCAAGATATTCATACTGGTTGACGTTTTTTATTATTTCACTCTCTAGTTCTATATCTTGTCCTGTTCCACCTATAACTATATATTGTGTCTTTACTCTGTTTACATCCAATCCCCATTTACTATATTCTTTTTGTTATTTTTTAAATATCCATCAAATATTCTCTAGCCAATTTAATGGTGTTCTCAACCAAGTGACGTTCATCAGATATCGCACAATTATACAGATTTCCAACATACAACTGTTTACTATTTAAACAATCAAATAAATTATTCATCATCTGAATGAAAATTGTAGTATCGATAGCTGAGTCACTTTGCAATTGGTTCAATTCATGACAAGCCGTAACAGAATTGCTGAAGTGCCAGACGACAATTCATTTTTTCAAAAGCTGATGGGTTCATATGAGCAGGAGTGAGTTTTAGCAAAGTCCTTCCTGTTGTACAACTCATGTCTATCCCATATGTTTTTCTCACATCATCAAACGATACTTTCTTACCCACCCAAATTAAATCATTATTAAGCCTAATAGTTCTGAAATTTTTAAACAAATGCAAAAGAAACTTACCATAAGATGATGCTCGTTGGTTACAAAGCAAGTAATACTTTAAGTTTTCACGATTGTCCGTTTCTGCTCCAGGTATGAACTCCTGCCCCTTCGAATGTAACATGAAGCCGATTGCAATGTCTTTCGTTTTAATATATTTGCGAACACAGAAATAACGTATGAGAGTAAAATGTAGAAAATGAATGCTTAATTAATACTCTGCTTGATTCAAACTGTGCTATTCTTTGAGAGACTGAAAATTTATATTAAAACTAGTCTTATTATCAAAAAAATAACTGGATGGAAACTTATCGTTATTTTCGTGTTAAAATTTAAACATCATCTTCGCGCCTATTTGCTTTGGTAAAATTATGTCGTACTTGGTATATTATTTAAACAGACTAGTGAAAAATATTAAAACTAATAGAGAGATTAAAGGAAATAATGAACCTCGCAGATGCTATTCTAAATAATGTTAATAGTTTACTTTGTTGGTGAAAGTAAATGGATGGATAATTAACTTTCCGAAAATTTTACTGTAGCAATTCAACCTTCTTAAAAAAGCTTAAGTAAAATTAAAAGGGTTTGAAGGGGGCACAACAGAATTAAATGAAATTTAAACCGACACTCAATCAAAATTCATCAATTCTTGTCAAGAGGGTGGTACTTCCTTTATCATCCAAACGTAAATTAAAATATGCAAAATATTTTTTATAGAATCACATTTATTAAAATTGTGTACAATATGTAGAATAAATACATCGATTTACAATAAGATATCTAATATTTAATACATACATACATCTTACAATAAAATAGAAAATTATTCAATAATTTTATCCAAAAATCAGTGCGAGATTAAAATATAAATACTAAAATTGTAGAACACTCATCTTAAAATATTAAAAAAATATATTGGCAACAGTTCTAATAACGCTCTCTTTATAAATATATACTTTTACTGCTGTAGTTGTAACATAATAATTATTATGTTATTATAATTAAATCAAGAAAATAATTTAATGTAAACTTTCAGCAGAAAGAAAAGCTAAATTTAAAGAGATTTTTTACTGTTTCCGATAATATGAAGAAAAGTATAACAAAACATAAGCAGTTTTGTAAATACGTTTTTGTAAAAGTAAATATGTTTCCCCATCATCTATTTTTGGAAGGCCTCTAATATATAATTATTAAATTCCAATTATATTTTAAAAAATTACTGGATTTACTTACATTTTTGACACATTTTTTAAAAAGAAATCGATCCACGTTTTCAATAATTTATTTTCTCCCCTACCCCTCATACTTCCCACCGTAGGAAGGAAAATTACTTTCCTACCCCTCGGAGGAAAATTACTTTTCTCCCCCTCAGTTTGAGTACCCATGTTGTAAATGATGAATCTGTTATATTTTAACTTCAGAATTCTTGTATATGTTTTTTGGGTTAAGAATAAGAAAATCATAGTATGCTGTGAATCACTGACAGTAAACAAGGCGATTTTAAATTCAGGATTCTTAGATACGTTTTTTGACTTGAGAATAAAACTATCATAGTATGCTGTGGTTCACTGACAGTAAACACTGCGATTGACTTTAGGGTGCAAAGCCGGGATAATTGAATTTTAAAAAAATGGAGAGTGACTCGAGTGATTTTGAATTTTTAAATACACCACCTTATATTAAGGAGCAAGCCAATATAGCGTCATTAACATTACTACTACAAAAATCTAAAGACAGGTATGAAAAACAATTTATCTACCCAATATAAGCAATGGGCTGAAGACAATAAGATAAATAATTATTCAGAAAATGTTTTACTGGCATATTTTTCACTCCAAGGCAAAAGGTTTAATAAGTAGGAGGAAAAATCATATGTATTACACGGGAGTAAAGTGCCTTCTCCTCCCTAGTAATACAAATAGCTATATTAAACATTAAATATTATGTTATTTTATCTGTCTTTTCCATTTTTTACAAATTAAGTCATAATTATATAGGGAATATGCATGTATTTTTTAAAAAAAAATTTATTCCATAGTTTACATCACTTTTTAATAATAGTAAAAAAAATTTCAACGCCAAAAAACTAATTTAAAAAAAATTTAAAAATAGCCAATTTAAACTACCCCCATTTTGGCGCGCTTGGTGTGACGTAATAGTATATGACAACAAACAAACAAGTGGAAAGGTTAGGTTAAAGATTATTGAAGAACTATTGTGATTTGCTGAAAAGATATGCAAAATAATACGTAATTACGTTTTTTCACTCCTTTAATTTCAACAGACGTGAATTCGGGATTTGATGTTAAAAATGTGGTCATGATGAACACATGCGCCTTCACAAAACCACTTTCAGTCATTTTCCAAAGTTTTTTTAGTTATTTCTTACAAAACAAATGTAATTTTACTTCTCAATATGCAAATACCAAATATCTAACCTAACTACTCAAACTCACTCGATACTCGATGTTATTGACATTTGTTGATACATACTTTTACGTCACATTTGCTCGGCCCAATGACGTCGCTTTTCAAATGTTTAAATTTCTTGCTCGAAAAAAATATTGATGGTAGATAATTCTTAAGTAATAAAGTTTATTAAAAAAAATATTTTACCCTCATTTGAATCACATGCATATTCCCTATTCGTTTCCAATAAAAACGCGTGATCATTAAGTGCAAAATGGGATAGCTGTTGTTCATTTGATTCAGAAATCATGACAAGATGATTTTACGTTTGAATTAATTAAATCTATCCTATTCTGCATTTAATGATCAATAATTAATCATTTCAAGAGTTGAAATTGATTAAAGACGTATCCACAAACTAACTAAACTTGAAAATATATCATCTAGCTCTGCTAAGAATTTTAATTATTTTAGTTATACATAAAAATATATTATTCAAACATAATAGGTTCAACTACGAACAGTGAACGGTAACGGTCATGCACAAAAAATAAAAACGGTTCTAGCCGTGCATGAACCGTTTATCAGACCATTCGTTTTCCGTTCCAACCGAACTTGGGATCATTCGTGAATCAATTTCTGAACGGTGATTTCGGTACAAGGTTAAATATAGTTTGGGCTAATATGCGCGTTAGGTATTTCATCAACTGTCACTGTGATTTAGTTTTTATTTTCCAATAAGTAGTTCAATTGTTTTTGAATGCAAAAAACTCTTCCAACATGCAGTATTTTTAGTATTACACAAGGTAGTATAAAGTGCATACAAATAAATTCTATCCAAACGATTACAAATATCGTCTTAAGGCGATACAAAAGTTGCGGGTTGGAACAAACCTTAAATAGTGTATTGATTATTCTCATATTTGCATTGCATTAATATTGTTACGGATTGTGGTCAGCAAGTACGCCCCTGAAACCATTATCTGGCCTGAGGACAAAATGCGGTGTATCGTCTACACAAAGATGTGTGATTTATGGTTTTTTTTGCTAACATAAAACGCCCGACCTTTAGCGAATAAGTTATAGTCACGGGCGGTAATTGGAGATCCGCGATTTATCTAAAATGTTGATCGCGAATCGCGATGTTATTTCAAAAATATTGGTTGGATATATTTAAAGATCGCGGGCCCGCAATCAGTTAATCAATTAAAAAGTGAAATAGTTATGAAAAGATTGTTTAAGAAGTTTAAATGAAAGTACAAAGTTTTTTTAATATCTAAGTAATTTAAACGGTAAAATTATACATACAGTTTTAAATGTTGATTTATTGTTATTAGAATCTCGTTGTTAAGTGCGTTGGTTTAAATCGTTTTAGCCGGTTGTGTTGTATAAATCACTCGAGAGCGAATTGTGGTGTGATTTAATTCGATTTTTGTATCGTAACATCGTAACATCATTGTAGACCGATTGGAGAAAATAAAAATCTGGAAAGAATACATAAACCAGTTGTTTGAAGATCCAAACAGATCGGATAATCCTCCCACTTATCAAACACCAAATTTCTTACCAATTACAGTTGATGAAGTTACTCGAACAATAATAGGGCTGAAGAATGGGAAAGCGCCAGGGCCAGATAATATCCGGAACGAATTTTTAAAACTATTGAATTCGGAAGATATCAGATATATTTAATGAAATATACTTTACTGGAATCATACCCGACGTGTGGCTCAAAAGTACATTTATAACGCTACCCAAGAAATCAAGTGCAAAGAACTGTGAAGACTTTCGTACGATTAGTCTCATGAGTCACTCTCTTAAACTCTTTTTGAAATTAATCCATCAAAGAATATATAGGATCTGCGAAGAAAAGATCAGCTCTACCCAGTTTGGGTTTAGGAATACCCTAGGTACTAGGGAGGCACTCTTTACCATTCAAGTCTTATTTCAAAGAGCTCGAGATGTTAATTATGATATTTTTGCATGCTTCATTTATTATCAAAAAGCATTCGATAAGGTTCAGCATAATAAGACGATGAAAGTTCTTGAATCAACTGGACTGGAGACACAAGATCCAAGAATTATAGCAAATCTTTATTGGAATCAGACCTCTTCGGTCAGAATAGATAGTGAGGAATCCGATAAAATTCTGATAAAGAGAGGAGTTCGACAGGAGTGTGTACTTTCGCCATTACTGTTCAACATATATTCAAAATACATATTTCGAGAAGCACTGGAAAATACCTCCGACGGGGTGATTGTTAATGGCGAGAGCATTAATAACGCACGATATGAGGATGACACAGTTATTATATCAAACGATCTAGAGGGACTTCAAAGATTAATGAACAGAATAATGAAAGTAAGTGAAAGATATGGACTGCGGATTAATTCGAAAAAGACCAAATTCATGATTATCTCTAAAAATAGACGCATGGAAGGCCAGCTACTGATACATAACAGACCCATCTAAAGAGTTAACAAGTATTTCTATTTGAGAACAAATATTAACAGAGAATGGGACCACTCGGTTGAGATATGATGCCGAATTGAAAAGGCTCGAGCCATATTCCTTAAAATGGCAAAATTGTTTAAAAGTAGGGACCTGTCTTTAAACACAAAAATGCGGATACTGAGGTGCTATGTGTTCTCAACTCTTCTATACGGCGTTGAGTCATGGACGTTATCTGAAACATCTTGCAAGAAATTAGAAGCCTTTGAACTCTGGCTCTACCACCGTGTTCTGAGAACTTCATGGGTGGATCATATGACCAACGAAGAGGTGCTACGTAGAATGAAGAAAGAAAAAGAAATCTTATATCAGGTAAAGAAACGTAAACTTGAATACCTCGGCCACATCATGAGAAATCCTGAAAGATACCGGCTTTTACAGGCAAAATACAAGGTAGAGAGAGAGTGTAGGAAGAAGAATATCATGGCTGAAGAATCTCCGAGTGTGGTTTAATACATCAACTGTGGGCTTATTCTGTGCATCAGTGAATAAAGTTCGTATAGCCATTATGTTCGCCAACATTCGGAACGGATAGGCATCAACAGAAGAAGATTGTATGCTACTCCGTTTCACTTCACTTTTAATTGATGGGTTTTTAGGTCCTTTTCTATAATAGAGTTTGGCACATTCCTACCACATAATTACTACCTCATAATTTTGTTCTAGAACCTCTGTAGAATTTTAAAATTGGAATGGCTTACTGTTCCCCACAGTTTTGTCCCGTAGGACCACGCCGATTTCAGTATTGTTTTGTACACCAGTACCTTGTTTTGGAGTGATAGTTTAGATTTTCTGCCAATTACCCAATAGAGTTGTCGTAGTTTCAGACGTAGTTGTTTCTTTTTGTGAAATATATGTTTTTGCCATGTTAGGCGTCTGTCTAAGTGTATGCCAAGGCACTTTACGCTGTCTGCTTGTGGTATCTTGTTTAAGCTAACGTGCAGACAATTTTCTTTTTTGGGGGTAAAGGTTACCTGAACTGACTTGGTTTCGTTGTCTTTTATTTTTCATTTCTTGAGCCACTTTTCAACTTTGTAGCGGTTTTGATTAGTCTTGTTATTGGTGTAGTCAGACGTGTATAATAAATATAATATTGGTCCAAGCACACTTCCTTGTGGCACTCCGGAGTTTATTTCGTGTAGTTCACTATGTTCTGATTGATGTCTTATTAGAAAGAACCTGTTTGTTAGATATGATTCTAGAATTTGATAGAACAGGTATGGTAATTTTTGTTTCAGTTTGTAGCATAGCCCCTTATGCCAAACTTTATCGTACGCTTGACTTATATCGATAAATACTGCCGTGCATGTTTTTTTTTTCAAGATCGTTGCTGGCTTGTTTGACTATTCTGTAAACCTGTTCTATTGTCCCGTGTTTTCTGCGGAAACCAAATTGGTAATCAGGTATAAGGTGTTTCTCTTTTATAATAGGTTTAAATCTTTTCAGCAACAATTTTTCAAATACTTTTAATAGGATTGGCAGTATGATTTCAGCTACCTTTCATCGATTTGGAAAATAGTTATATTTCAAAAGTGAATTAACAATGTGTATAGCTTTATATGCTTTTGTTGTTAGTTTTTGCAGTATCTCTCCAGTGATTAGATCATACCCCGGTGATTTTTTTGGGTTAATATCATGAAATATCGTGTCTTTAATTCCTTGATACCTAAATTCTTTCATTGGAAAATCGATTTAAAATGGTTCTGCTAGAAAGTTTTCCGTTTCTGTAATTTCTTCCACATCAAATGGTTTAAAAACCGTATGTTATGAACTTATACACCTTGTATTATTCATTTTGTTAATGTCACTTGAATTTAATCAGTTAGTCATAGTTGTCAATGAGACAGATAATAATAATAAAGTCTAGTCAAAAAAATATAAACTGATTTTTGCCGTAAAATTAGTGTTTTGCACAAAACATTTGGTCCTTCGAACCTTCGAAATAGTAATTTTGAATCGGGAACATTCAATTTAGCCGAAATTGAAGACGTAAACGATTCATCAAAATGTCTGATACAGAAGGAACGATAAGGAAAACCAGCAGGTGTACTGCAGGAATACCACCAGTAAGATACAGTCCAAACGAAGAAAAGTCGGTAGTTTCCACAAGGAAGTCCGTAAGGTCTAATAGTTCGATAGCAAGCGCTAAATTGAAGGAAATAGAATTGACAAAGTTGGAAGAAATGAATCGAATACAAGAAGAATTCGAACAGAGAAAGTTAGAATTCGAACAAAGAAAGTTAGAGAGGGAATTAGCTGTTGTAGAAGCCAAAGCATCAATAGAAGCAGAAAAGATTCTGGAATTCACATCTGCAACCCGAAAAATGACAGATGCCTTCAAGTCCTTGTCAGAAAATAATCCAAATCGAAATTAATCATCCAAAGTATCTTTTCGAAAAACATTCGGAAAAGAGCTTCCTTCATTCAATGGAAATGTAGAAGACTGGCCTATGTTCATCAACCTTTACAGAAGATCTACCGAAACATGTTGTTTTAGTGATGAGAACATGATACGTCTTCAAAAAGCTTTGAAATCCGAAGCTTTGGATACGGTGAAATCACTATTCGTTTCTCCAGATAATCTGGAAAATATCATTCATACACTTGAGATCAGATTTGGTCGTCCTGTGTTCATAATAGATTCTATGATGAATAAAGTGAAGTTGTTGCCCCCAGTCAATACCAGATATGCTCTATCTTTCATCAAATTTGCAAATTATGTTCTGAATCTCACGGTTACTGCTCAATCTTTGAAAATGAAAGCCTACATCAAAAACCCTCAACTTATTAACCAACTCGTTTCAAAATTGCCAGAACATCTACAATTCCAATGGGCAAGAAAAGTAGCCATCAAGATTAAAGAAAATGAAGCCAATGCTATGCCTACGTTAGTTCAATTTTCTGAATGGTTACAAGAGGAAACTTCAGCAGCCAGTTTGTTATGCAGACCATCAACCTCGACGACATACAAAAATTCAGTTTTTGTTGGTTCAGAAGATTCTTCAAAACAAAAGCTCTGCACGTTTTGTTCAAAAACCAATCATTATGTATACAATTGTAAACAGTTTTTATCTCTTGATATGGATAAGAGGTGGAAATGGGTAAGGAACAAAACATTTGTTTCTCATGTCTTGCTTCATCTCATCGCATTATTAAATGTAGAAATAAGAAAAGATGCGAGGTGCAAGGTTGTGAAAAGTTCCATAATCGATTACTTCACGCAAATTCTTCGCAAGATAAAAAGGACTTACCACAACAACATACTTTACAAATTCAAGAAGTTTTATCTAGTATGGCTGAGAAGAAGAATGAGGAGGTGCCCGAGCAATCGACCTGTTTCATCAAAGAACACTCTCTCCAAGTGCAATCTCATGCTAAAACTGTTCTTCTTCGAATACTCCCTGTCAAAATCATCGGAACCAAAAAGGCCGTTAAAACGTTTGCACTTTTCGATGAAGGTAGCACAGTAACACTCATAGATTCTAATCTTGCTTAAGAAATAGGAGTAGAAGGTGTGAATGATACTCTGAAGATGTACTGGACCAATTCTTCATCATATACAGATACCAAATCGAAGAGAGTCAACATTCGGATTCAAGGAAACCTAGATAAACAGATGTATCACCTTTCTGATGTAAGAACTGTTAGCAATTTGAAACTTCCTGTACAAACCATAGACGTCGGAAAACTTGCAACAAAATGGAATTATTTGACAAATGTTTCATTTGTCAACTTGATAAAAGCAAAACCGCTTCTGCTGATTTGACAAGATAACATCAACCTTACTATAGCACGGAAAGTTATACAGGGTCCTGCCAATGCTCCAATTATTTCATTGACCAAATTAGGATGGGTAGTCCATGGCAATTTATCTCGTTGTAGGAACAGAATTGATAACGAGTATTCAATGCATTGTTTCACCCAAGAAGACGAAAAATCGAAAGAATTGAAGAATATTATACAGCAGACCATATTCATTGACATGCTTGGAATTGAAAATAAAGATAAAGTGAGTGTTTCTGAACTTGAAGATAGAAGCATTCAAATAATTAAACAAAGTTGTCAATTAGAAAATAATCATTGGGAAATCGGATTGCTTTGGAAAACAGATTATTATATTAAATTACCTGATAGTAAATCTACTGCTCTCAGTCGATTATATACGATGGAAATAAAGATGAAAAGTGATAGTCAGTTCGCAGAGAAGTATTGTAGCCAAATAGAAGAATATGTCAAGAAAGGATATGCGAAAGTTTTAACAAACGAAGAGGCCGCCATCACCACAAATAAAAAATGGTTTTTGCCGCACTTCGCAGTTAAACATCCAAATAAGCCAAAAAAATTCCAGTTTGTATTCGACGCCAGAGCAAACGTACAAGGAACAAGTTTGAACCAAAATTTGTTAAAAGGTCCTGATTTATTGATTTCGTTATTAGACATTTTGTTCAATTTTCGTCAAAATCGAGTTGCTGTAATGGGAGACATAGAAGAAATGTTTCTACAAGTCCAAATTATACCTGAAGATAAAAAATCGCAGTTATTTCTGTGGCGGGGAAGAGATAGAAAAAGCCCTATACTTACCTATCAAATGGAGGTAATGATATTTGGCGCAATGTGCTCCCCAAGCTGTGCCATATACGTGATTTGCCAGAATGCAAAG
The DNA here is from genome assembly GCA_950111635.1 of Agelastica alni. NCBI lineage: Eukaryota > Metazoa > Arthropoda > Insecta > Coleoptera > Chrysomelidae > Agelastica > Agelastica alni. The sequence goes on along the minus strand of OX467712.1, from coordinate 61,024,847 downwards.
AAGTATGCCAATATATGCCCAAGAGCTGCAGAAGCCATTGAAAAGTATCACTACATGGATGACTACTTGGACAGCTTCGAAAATGAAGAATATGCCACTGAAGTAGTGAAAGGAGTAATCGATATTCATAACCGCGGAGGATTCAAAATGAGAGGTTGGCTGAGCAATTCTCCCCAAGTTATAGAACAGGTTCCAACTGAACTGAGGTCAAAGAATATTATTAATTTAGATTTTGAGAAATGGCCAACATTTGAGAGAGCATTGGGATTGATATGGAGCCCAAAAGATGACCGATTTAGCTTTTCCAACAAGTTTCTCATCAAAAATAGAAATATCATATCAGAAAACAACATTCCTACGAAAAGACAAGTGATAAAGGTCGTAATGTCTGTTTACGATCCACTTGGTTTACTAGCAGCATTCACGATTCAAGCCAGGATCCTAATGCAAGAAATTTGGTCAAACAAGTTGGATTGGGATGACAAGCTAAACCCTCAGCTTTTTGAAAAATGGAAAAGTTGGGTGAAAGCTCTCTATAAAGTCGAAAATTTGAATATCCCTCGTTGGTATGGTTTCAACAAAAATATAATCGAAATTCAATTGCACACTTTCAATGATGGCAGCGAAAAAGGATACGCTTCTGTATCGTATTTTCGAATGAAAGATTCAAACAATAAAATAACTACATCATTTGTTATGGAAAAATCAAGAGTAACATATTTGAAACCGATGACCGTACCAAAAATTGAACTTCAAGCAGCTCTACTTGGATCTCGTTTAGCTGAGACAATAGAAAAAGGACATGCCCTCAAAATCAGCAAGAAGTACTTTTGGACAGACTCAAATATAGTATTGAGTTGGATAATATCACCTCCAAGGAACTATAACACCTTCGTCGCAAATCGAATAGGTGAAATTTTGGATTTAACAAATTCAGAAGATTGGCACTGGCTTCCGACGAAACAAAATATAGCTGATGATGCAACTCGAGGATTGTGGGACATAGACCACTATCAGAATTGGTTTAACGGACCTGATTTCCTAACTTCAGATGAAAAATTATGGCCTCAAGTCGAAATGAAAATATTACCAGATACAGAAGAGGAAAAGAAAAGAAATAACGTTTTTGTGACAATTGATAATGATAAAGGTTTATTCGAATTTTCAAGATTTTCGAATATTTGCGTCTCATTAGAGCGGCCGGATGGGTACTGAGATTCATCAACATTTTGAAAATGAAAATTGGTCTTTCAAATATCCAGTCATTATCAGATGAACTCTCAGTGAAAGAATTCATATGTGCTGAATATAAAGTAATCAAGCAAGCCCAGATGAAGAGTTTCCCTGAAGAGATAGATCGAATTATTTGTAAAGAAAATTTGAGCAAATCGAGTCGACTTTCAATTGAATCCTATTCTCAGTGAAGACAAAATCTTGAGACTAAGCGGAAGATTTAAATCATCACCAGGGCAGGGAACAAGTTATCAATCAGTTAAGGGAGAGATTTTGGATAATCAATGCAAGATCAGCCGTAAAAAGATGTGTGATGGCCTGTGTAATCTGTAGGAGGAAAAATGCCAAGTTGGAAACACAGCAGATGGGTCAAGTACCAGATTGTCGGACAATTCCTCAAGTTAGGGCAGTTTTTGCCGTAAAATTAGTGTTTTGCACAAAACACCGTAGTTAAATGATATGCAAATGCTTGAGTTTTCTGTTGGTCATTTCTGGTCCATATTTCAGTTTTATCTTTAATTGGTGGTATTGGCTATTGTGGCTTATTCAGTTCGCCACAGGCGATTTGTTGCTTCAGTTAGTAATAGATTTTCGAGGTAGTTTTGTACGGACTGATTTCTAAGGTTTTGTAAGTTTTTTAGTACTTGGATAGTTTTGTTTAGATTTCTTTTGCTTGCTGCAGACCTGTCCCTTTGCCAGATTTTCCGTAGTTTCCTGTTTTCTGCAATTTTTTGTTTTATATTAACTGGATTTTCATTATTTGGCTGATTCATTTCCGATGGTGGTGTTGCCTGCCAGGCTGCACTTTGAATAGTTTTGGTTAGTGCTTGTAGTTGCTTTCCTATCTCTTCTGTCGATTTTAACGATACATTCAATTTTATCATTTCGTCTAACTTTTTTTTAAAAAGTTCCCAATTTGTTTGTTTGCTACATAGCATAGGTCTTTTTGGTTGGTCTCTTTGGTGCTATATTGTTTAAAATTATATATTCTTTCTACTTCGTGCCCTAGTGATTTGAGATTTTCTTCTATCTCCTTTGTATCTGTTGAGTGATGCAAGTTTTTTTATAGCTACTCGGAAGCATCTTTCTTCTTTTGGTTTATAAGTGTGAAATTGTGTGTTTTTCTGCATGAGAGCCTTGGTGATATTGGAGTACAATTCTCTTGTTTTTGGTTGTACTCTGACTTGATTTTTTTCCAATTCTTTTATTATGTGGTTGTCTTTCGCTATGTTATTTAACAATTCTATTAAAGGGTTAATATCTTCAACACCTTCGACTTAAACTGGAGGAGGTTTCGGTTCAGTCCTTTTTACATTCACTTCAGGTAGGTTATCGAATGTTATTAGTTTTTTTGTTGCTTAGCCAATAATCTTGCAATTCGTTTTGTCGTGTTTGTTTGACGTTTTCTTTGGGACTTCTCGTTCTTTTTCTATAGTTTATTGTTTGCTATTCACCAGAATGTTTTTTGACTTTTGTGGGCTTGAGTGTTGTGAATTCCAGCAGGGTTGTGATTGCGGTACATTTTGATTTGTATAATTTTCACTAGAATTTTTCTGCATAGGTAGGGATGGTGTTTGCTGAGACAACAGTGGCTGTAGTGTTGGTTGTAGTTGATTAGAGGACATATAACTATTTTGATCCATCATCATTGATTGTTTTGGTTGCCCCTGTATCTAGTTTCACTTTAACAAGGAAATATTCCATTTGCAAACAGCACTTTTTGTTAAAACTAACCACTTTATCGACAAATGACAAGAATTTGTTAATTGCTTTGTTAAATGCTTTGCATTTCTCTCGACGGCGGTACACATCGTTATCGTTCGAAAGTCGAAAGCAGAATCTTAGTAGTGAGAAGGAACTCGAAAGAGAAAATAATGAAAATGCACGTTTGGATTGTAGACTTGCATTTTAATTATATGTTCGGTCTGATATTCTGGTGGATAAAAAGTATTCTGCTACTCTTATATTTCAAACTCAACAATGGTAAGCTTTATTATTTTGATTTTTCAGAGCGATTTTTTTATGAGAAATTCATTTGGAATAATCTTTTTAAAAAAAACCAATTCAATAAACGAATTTAAAACATATTTTTTTCAAAATCCTAACCATAAACGCCAATAACAAATTCGGATAGGTATATTGTGAAGTTTTGTGTGAGTCAAATATTTTTTTGATGAAATATTTTCGGAAACTAAAATTTTTATTTGTTCCTTCAGGGTAAATATTACATTTGTGCAGAACTTTAGTCATCAATTTATTTATTTGATACTTTGTAGAAAAATTCAAAACAATATCCACAATATCTCTTCACCTTCATAATTAATAATTAATTTGTTAGAATTTTCATGCTTCCATCAAGGACTAAACATTACACTTAACCGGATCGATTCAACAACCGATAAATGATTTATTGTCATTTAGCTCCGCCCATCGTGTCGACCGATTCCTATTCCCTGTCCGAATTTGAACAGAGTATAACCGCTTACTAACTCTTAATAAAAAAACATTAAAAACAATTTACTATGCAAATTTTGAGTCAGTGCTAAAATATGAAATCATTTATAAAATACCATATAGACAATCATGTAGAGGCTTATTCAAAGAGAAGCAAATTTTAAAGATATTTGCACTTTATTTATTAGAATGTCCAATATTTATTCAAAACCACAAGGAAAGTTTCACAGAAAATAACATGAAGTATTCAAAAGTAAATTAAGACAAATTTTATTATAGCTGAAACCATAATAAAGTTTTTGATTTTTTTTTTAAACTAAACTTGTTGCAAATCAGCGAAGATAAAAACAGGAACATTGTTGCTTTATTTGACGTCTTTTCTTTTAATGTTTGTATGTACAATATACAGGGTGTTTAAAAGAGTGACCCTGTTGCTAGGATAGGTAGAACGCTGCAAAATAAGTTTGGTTTGATCAGTAAAAAATGTTTGTAACGGCATCCGTATTCAAGATACAGAGTGCTGGAATAAAAAATTTTACACATTTTTTTACGATTATGTCAAAACTACTGGCAACATTGTAATGAAATTGTATTAATCTGATTTTTTAAAACCAGCTAATATCGCCGCATGTTACCTATACCATAGGCAAATGCCCTCAGATTTATACATTTTCTTGCTTATTCGCTGACAAAAATAATATTATAGTTTTCTATAATACTTATAATTTATTACTTCCTTCAGAAGCTATTCCGGGTGGTGCTTGTTAAAAGGTTAAGATGTAGTGACTAGCGCTCTGCGTTCGGTTCTTCATGTGTATCGGGTAAAGGTGAGGATTATTGATTTATCTCTTTAAAGGACAAACATGAGTTAGCCAAGACCTACCCTATGCTGATGAGGGACAACACCCTGAAACCGGTCCATAGGTGGTCACTTCAAATGGATAAATTTAATAATTCTTTTACTTAACAAGCATCTGCATATTACCCGAAATGGATTATGCACGATTATCTATCAGATCAGATCACATAGCCAGGAAAATAGTTGTTTTCTAATATATAGTCGACACACATATACCAATGGTATAGGCAACATGCGGCGAAATTAGCTGATTTTTAAAAAATTAGATTTATACATTTTCATGCTTATTCGCTGACAAAAATAATATTATAATTTTCTATAATATTTATATTTTAATAATATTATAATGAAATTTTGTATAAATATGTTTTGGAAGCTGACACACCGCATGAGTTTGTTTTTATATCTGACTCTCATAGAGGGCGCTAGTTCACGGTTCGTACCGAGTAGTTTTAAACATAACATTTTTGAGGTTAAATTTTATAGTTCAAATCTTATGTGAACTTGAACATCATTTATTTTTACACCAAAAAGGTACTGTTGGTAAAACTCGATACTGTGTACGGTTTTCGGAATATTTTGATTTGAAAATGATGAAGTAATAACTGATGCTGGTATAAGTATTATAAAAAACAATTACATATTTATTACAAAGCAAAATTAATTACAATATTCTAATGCTAAAGTTATTAATTAAACAAAGAATCACAAAAAGATAATTAAAATAAATTCGACTAAATACATGAATTATTCAATAAGTAAGTATTCAAAATGTCCTCCGTTTTCACGAATACACAATTCTACCTTTTTTATAAAGAATACATTAATATTCTAAACGGTTAAGGATCAGCTGTGAGATCATTGAAATGATAATCAATTCTGTCTTACTTACTTTATACCAGTATCAATTATTACTTATTAGCATTATTTAGCCTATTTAGAATTTAGCAATTTTCTATTATATCAAAAAACATGCTCCAGCGGCATCACCAAAAATCAGACATACCACAAGTAAGATGGGTTTGATGGAACAATAAATGTTTTTTCGATCGAGACCAAGATTGTTAGAATCCGTTTAGTCGTTTAGGAGTTCAAGCTGTTTATTTAAAAAAGCATTGATTCACCCCCCCAACCACTTCATTTTAATAGATACGTCAAAAAGTGTTAAGCAAAAATTACTCGAATAAAGCTTAGCTCGGTGTATTTCAATGAAAAATCAATTTAAAAGTTTTAACGCCCTCTGGCGGCCATCTTGAAAACATGAAAATAATTTCCGGGATTTTCTTTTGACCATTTTAGTCATAACATTTTTTGATAAATACAACAAAACTTGTATTTCGTGCATAAAAAAGTTTTTATTAGAATCGCATAGCGCTTTAGACACTTGAGTCATCTTCAATGCTTACTTGTCAGGTTTACAAGATTTATCAAATTATACAGGGTGAATTTTCTCAATGGCACATTAGACGTTATGGCAAAACTAGTCAGAATATAAATCTGAAAATTTGTAATAAAGGGTTTACGGCATTGGTCTATCGAATGAAAATATGCCCGACTTTCTGCGACTTCCGGTTGTACCGGAAAATTTTAGATAAAGTTTGTGCACAATGTCCTATACCAAAAATGAAGTATTTTCGAGATATCTCGATTTTTTTAAAATTTTGAAAAAATCCTAGTCCACATTGAATAACGATATCTCCATTAATAACAAAGCTAGTGACGTGAAATTGTAACCAATAAACAACAAGCGCTTGCCCGTTAACTCCATATGTCCAACTTATTGATATTTCATACAGGGTGTTTTTAAGCCAATTCGTTTGGTATCGGTATTTTCTATACGTAAATCCAACTACTTTTGAGATATTTCATTATCTTAGTTAAAACATAACACTACTTAATTCTTTTAATATTAGTAAAGGGTAGGCCTTGGCTGTCAAAAATTTGATAGTTAAAACGTTAATTGTTTATGTTGTTTCGACAGTTTTCTTTACCAGTTTGTATTTCATAGTAAATAATGGCAAATGTAGGATTTACTAATGATGTTTTTTTAAATCTTATTATTATTTACGGCGAATGTAATAGAATTGTTGAACGGACTTACCGTATTTTTGCAGAAAGATATCCAAATCGACCAAATGCAACTGGTGATATTGTAAGAAGAAAAAACTGCCGTCAGTTTGGTCAATTTAAGACAAAAATTAATAAAATAAACCACTAGTGGACAGTGACATAAACGAAATTAATGTTTTGGGTTATTTTACGGCCTCTCCAAATGCATCCATTAGAGATCTTACTTTGTCGATGAGAACAATTCATTGCATTTTAAAAAACACAGATGAAAACTATTAGGTGCAACACTTAATTAGGTGATCTTCCTCGAAGGGTGAATGGTTTTTAATGAAGACCCAAGACGATGAAAACTTCATAAAAAAAATATTTGGTGTGATGAAGCAAAGTTTAGCAAAAATGGATTATTTAATCGACATAATTCCCATTTTTAATCTAATAAAAATCCATTTGTTAGTAGATAACGTAACTTTCAAGATAGTTGGAGTTTAAATGTTTTTTGTGCAATAAAAGACGATAAAATTTTAGCAATAAAATGTTTTAACTTATGTTATGTTTTAACTTAGATAATGAAATATCTCAAAAGTGGTTAGGTATAGAGAAAAACATCATTAGTAAATCCTACATTTGCCATTATTTACTATGAAATACAAACTGGTAAAGAAAACTGTCGAAACAACATAAACAATTAACGTTTTAACTATCAAATTTTTGACAGCCAAGGCCTACCCTTTACTAATATTGAAAGAATTAAGTAGTGTTATGTTTTAACTAAGATAATGAAATATCTCAAAAGTAGTTGGATTTACGTATAGAAAATACCGATACCAAACGAATTGGCTTAAAAATATACAGTGGAAAATGTAATAAAATACAGGGTATTATATCTAAAGTAAGCAACTTATAAATGATTTAAATTGTACATGTTGGCGGCTAAGTTTAAAACACCCTGTATGAAATATCAATAAGTTGGACATATGGAGTTAACGGGCAAGCGCTTGTTGTTTATTGGTTACAATTTCACGTCACTAGCTTTGTTATTAATGAAGATATCATTATTCAATGTGGACTAGATTTTTTTTTAAATTTTGAAAAAAATAGAAATATCTCGAATATACTTTATTTTTGGTATAGGACATTGTGCACAAATTTTATCTAAAATTTCCTGTAAAATTCGAAAATAAAATAACAAATATTAGGTTCTATTTAAAATAACAAAGTTACACCCGAAAAGTACAACCTAAAGTCGCCGAAAGTCGAGCATATTTTCATTCGATAGACCAATGCCGTAAACCCTTTATTACAAATTTTCAGATTTATATTCTGACTAGTTTTGCCATAACGTCTAATGTGCCATCGAGAAAATTCACCCTGTATAATTTGATAAATCTTGTAAACCTGACAAGTAAGCACTGAAGATGACTTAGGTGTCGAAAGCGCTATGTTATTCTAATAAAAAAAAATTATGCACGAAATACAAGTTCTGTTATATTTATCAATTACATTGATACGTGCACACAGCCTTACATTTCATCATAACATTTTTTACCGCAACGACGCGACGAATAGTATCCGAGATACATCACTTTGCATTCTAAATAAATAAATATCCACTAGAATTACAAATATAGAATATTACTAAAAAATTTGCATTTTTACCTTATTTTGTTGAAAAATTATATTTTATAAAAAATATATATATAAATGGATACTGTTAAGATTATTAAGGTTTTCTCTTTGCGCCAATGACAACATAAAAATGTACTATTGGTACCAAATCTACTACAACAAATTCTAGTTTTATTTAAAAATTCAAAATTATTCGGAAAGAGTCTGCTAGGCTAGTCAACGGCGAGAGTTGTCTATACGTAAAACAGGTACCTAAATCTTTTCGATCGATCAGCCTTATCTCCCTCTCAATGAAATCTCTGGAAAGAATTCTTAATAGACATATTAGAGAGTCTAATTTTAGAGAATATCTCTTAAATCTCCGTCAATATGCCTCCCAAACAGGTAAACCTACGGATTTAGAACTCAAGAAATCTGCAACTGGATCAAAAGCATGATACGTTATATCATAACTGCATGGAGAATGGATCAGGTTCAGGGCGGCGAAAGGGTGTCCATAAGTGGGGTACTTTTCCCCCTAATGTGGTCACTCCTAGTCGACTTTCTCCTGAATGAACTCTCCATGGGATAGATTTTCAATGATGAATATTCCATTTACAAAAAGGAAAAAGCTAGATAATCTTCGGCAACCTGTCCTATACGGAAAGAGCATTCCATTTGCGGCGAAAGTAAAATATCTCGATGTACTTCTGGAACGCCCCCCTGGAAAACACGATAAACAAAGCCAGATTTTCTCTCTGAAACTTCGAAAGACTACGCGGCAAGTCATGGGGTGTGAACTTCAAACAGATCCTGTCTCTGGCAAGGCAAATTGAAGGGAAGCGACTCGGGGAGCGAAATCCGCAGGATTTGACATAAGATGCTAGCCACAAGAATACACGTAGAAAAGTCTTTCAAGGTACTCTTTCCGAAAAGAGATAAGTTGATCTACTTCCCAGAGACTGAAGAAGTAATGTACACAGATGGCTCAAAAACCCCACATGGAGTTAGGGCCGGTGTTTTCAGCAGGAATCCGAAGACTGAAATATTAATCTTGACAGGTAAGCAACAATCTTTCAAGCTAAAGAATTGTGTGCAAGAGAGCTGACTAACAGAACTCTAATGAACAAAACCATAGGTATTATTTCATAAAGCCAGGCTGCTCTTAAATCAATGAGCTCCAATAAGATAATCTCTAAGCTTGTATGGAACTGCATCAAATCCCTAGGGTGTCTGGTCACCAGGGGGTGGAGGGCAATGATAAAGCCGACACCCTCGCAAAACAGGGAGCCGAATTTCCGTTCACAGGATTAGAACCAGTCTTTGGAGTCACCACAAGTGCTGCCAAAACCATTATTTCGGACTAGACGGAGAGAAAAAGACTCAGGGTTGACACATTTGAAGGCTTCTTCTTTTTCTAGTGCATCTCCTATCGGAGGTTTGCTATCATCGCAGCTATCCGGACCTTATTGACTGCAGCTCGGAAGAGTTCAACATTGCTACAATTAAACCAGTCCCTTAGGTTTTTAAGCCAAGACACACGGTGTCTTCCAATATTCCTCCTTCCACCAATCTTTTCCTGAACTATCAGCTGGATAAGTGCGTATTTGGATCATTTTAGTATATGACCTAGATATTTAATTTTTCTCTTTTTTATGGTGTTAATGACTTCAAATTCCTTATTCATCCGATTTAGGACTTCCACATTAGAGATCTTTTCTGTCTAGGGGATACGCCACAGTCTACGGTAGCACCACAATCTGTGTGATTCTTCTTGAAAGTCCATGCCTCCACTCCATACAAAAGCGCGTTAAACACGAAACAACGCAGCATCCTCATCCTAAGTCCAATCTTGATATCTTGACTAGTGAACAACTTTTTCATTTTCGTAAATGTTAACCTGGCTATCTCTATTCCCGTTCTTATTTCTCTTATTTGGTCACCCAATTGTTCTATCCAGACTCCCAGGTATTTGTATGACTGCACATTTTCTATTAAGATGTCTGTTACTGACACGTTTACATGGTTGTGATTTGAAGGCGTTTTTACCTAAACCCTGGGGAAACACAACCAAGCAGTTCATGGAATGGGGTGGGAATGACCTACTATTCTGACGGGAAGGATACCCATTTCGGAAGGATAGGTCTGAACCAACAAAAGGACTGTCGGTTTTGCTGCGTGGAAGACGAAGCAACTGAACAGATGCCCTTGCTTAGGAAGAATAAGCTTCAACATATTTGATTTTACCAACTTAAAACCTACTGATTTTAAGAAAATCTTACCTCATACAACCATGAACTTCGCGAGAACTGGATCGTGCGGTGAATTGTAACCTCTAGTGATCACTAGGACCCATCAAGTGTCGCAGTGGATCAAATTTTACATAATTGTATTTCCTACAACAAAATAATAGGATTCTGCGATGTTTACATTTATTCTTACTTAATAATCAATATTTTAAAAAATCGTACACAACACACAACATGCAGTAAATGATAAATCATTCTTTTTTCCAGGAATACTGATCTACTACAGTTTGCAATGCTAGCAGGATATAGAATGTAAAGTAATTTAAATGAAAGTCTTCATTATCATTAAGTGACAGCTTTTTCATATGTTGGAGGCGGAGAATCTCTTATGACTTGTATTGCATCCAAATCATGTCTTGGCGACAACATCACTGCTATGTGATAAGGAGGAGGAGGCAATTCTGAAGACATATGGGTTGTTGAACTGCCCTGATCTCGTACTGGTTCTTCTGTGTTTTGCTACATTATGCAATAGTAAAATTATATATTTCTGAGTGTATTTTGCAATTTTTTTTTCTATTTTTTAGTTAGTAAAAATCACACACCCTCACTTTATAAGACTTTTTATCAAGCACTTTTTAAAGTACAATCTTGTTACCACTTTCAATCAATGCAATTTATAATTTTTGAGAATTTTAATGCTATCTCTAATAGTAAAATACTAAATTACCATTGTATTACGTACAGAAATTTACTTAACAAAGTATTTTTGTGAGAGTATGTTTTTTTTCTAACAAAAAAATGAAAAAACACTATATAGAGACTACAATTAACTGATAAGCATTTTTAGTAAAAATCAATCAAATTTTAACACACTGTTGATTATTGCAATGGAAAAACTCTATTGATTATCAAATTAAACATATTTAAAATAACAAAAATAAAAACAAATAAAACATGTTTGATACCTCTTCAGCTATTCTCATTATTGGCATTTCGTACTGTGTATTTGCTGGAGAGTAGGATACAATGACTTCACATAGGGAAATTAATCCTCCCATCAAGAGAACAATCACAAGAAGAGAACAAAAGACCAATACCTCGATACCTATATTTATCTAAAATTTTTAATAAAATTTTAAATTACTGCCTTTATTATTTTATGGGGGTATTATTTGTTAAAACAACAACGCACCTAATTTAGTTACTTACCCCATGAAAGTAATATTTAACACCTGCAAGAAAAAACGTAACCAGTGCAAAAAATATCCAGACACCACATTTTAACTTTGAAGTATGAGAAATGTTGTGTCTGGTCACTTGAGATTGTCCAGAATCACTAATTTCAGTAGATCTAATTGCTGCAGCAGGAATTCTAATATTACTACCAGATCCACTAAAATTCATGAAAAAATTTATAAATAAACAATTACAATGAAAAGTTATCTTACTTATAGTGCACTGATGTGGAACAGTGTAGTGGTAATCTAGCATGATATCCAGATCTACCATTGTGTAAACCACTTTCAATAGATTGAAATCGGTGGACTGGAGTTACCATGGGTTTAAGATAGAAAGTATCACACAAATTCCTCTGGTTTCGCCGGTAACCTAAACAATCATTATTCACAATAAAAATTTACATAACGTAAAATACATTCATGCATACAGTCACGCCTTTTTCCCGTAGGAAAAATGCTTGTCGGTTGCTGGCACTCTTGACCAGGCCCTCTTTAACAATTTTGATCAGATTGAATACCTTCGCCTAAGTCGACCTCTACCACCTTGCCCATTCATAGTCGCTTATAAATCTGTTTTGTCAATCTTCTTTCATCCATCCTCTCTACATGTCCAATCCATCTCAGCATTCCTGTATCTTTTTTTGTTTCCACATCTTTACCACCCTTATCTCATTATTTTTCATTTTTTCCATCAGAATCACTCCGCTATACTTCTTAGACTACCCTTCTCCGCAGCGTTGATCAATTTTCATGCTTTTTCTGCAAAACACAAATTCATTACCATACACAAGTGTAAGGACTAGCACTTCTCTATGCACAGCCAGTTGTGCCTTTTTACCACATTCTGTCCAGCCTATAGCATTTAAACTGTAATCTTGTTGTACCCTGCAGCCTTACTTAATTTTATACTGTTCCATGCTTCCACAACCTCTATTATACTAATTTTATTTTCATTGCAACTTTAACTTATGTTTCCGAATGGGGTCTGCATTTTTGGATCCTTTTTCTCAAATTAACTTTCGAAGTATTCTTCCAATCTCTTTAAAAAACATTCCTCTCCTCTTACCATACTACCATCTCAGTTTCTAATTTTATCCAGCTGTGAGGTAGTATTTTTACCTCTGGCTATTCTTATGGACTTTCAGGACTTTCATCTTTATCATTCTCCTTTCTTGCCACAATCTCTTTTTCCAAACCTTTTACCCTGTTATACTCATTTCTTGACTTGTTCACAGCCTCAATCGTTGTCTTTTGTGTTTTTAATTGGCTTTTGTAACCAACCAATCCAACCAGGCTTTTTAATTTTCTGACAATGCTTTTTGAACCTCTTCACACATATTCTTTCTTCTTTTACTGACACCAAACACTTCAATAGCAACTTTCACGATTCCTTCCTTGAATGGCATCCATAATTCTTTAACCTCTCATGCTTTATCTAAACTGTCAATTTCTTCGATCAATTTACTTACGAAACTCCTCTTTTACACCTTCTTGCAAATTATCAACTTTTATATGCTCTAATACACTTATTGGTTTTTGCACATTATTCCATTACCACTTAAAGAGACCTCTTTCAGCTCATTAACAGGAAATGATATTTGGTATGCTACTATTTAAGTGTGGAATCGCCGGAAGAAATATTGTGAGAAAAAAAGAAAAGTGGTTGATGAGTGCTTTGGAAAGCTAAAAATTGAGTAAGGTGGTAAAGGTCATGTGTAAGATCTAGATATTGAGTTGTAAGGAAGAATTGTTAACGTGAAACTTATCAATGAACACTAGCAATACATAAATTTAACTAAATACGAACTTACCCAAAAGTGAAGGAGGAATTTGGCGAGTATTAAATCCACATCCTTGGCTTCGTTTATCAATCCAAAAATGCATGTGTGAAAAATTCACTTAAATTGTACCTTGTCTAAATGTATAACGTACATTTTTATTAAACTTCCTATTTAAAATTAGTTTAATTCCAATTAATATAGGGAATAATCTGTAAAATTCAATCTTTAAAGTAAAATTGAATTTAAAATAGTATTTAATGCTTATGTTATATTTTAAATTTCATACTGCTTATTTGTATAAAAAAGTAATAAATTTCATTTTTCAAACAAACAATTAAACTCTTCAACATTCTTTGTTTTTGTTTATATTGATTACAATCATTTGAATCAGCAACGTCTATTTCCATTTGACATACCTCATTCAGAGATAAGTAACCCACTGACAAGTAGTGATGGGTCGGTATTTCGATACCACGATTTTGGAACGGTATTTTATAGTAACGTCACGCGTTCCATAATCACAAAATAACCGGCTCCACAGTAACGACTGAATTCGAGTTACGGTACTCGGTATCTCGGTAATTTGCCGCGACGTTTTATATATGGCAGTCCTATCTCTATTGGGTTTGATTTGAAAAAAAAATCCAAATATCGGATGATTTAACCAGAGAATACACCAGAGTTGGTGTATACTGTGCTTTAACGGAATCTCTATTGGTCATTTTTCTGAATGTCGGATAGACTTGTACAAAATATTTCTTCATTTGTATTAAGCTAATAACCCGAAGTACAAAATCCATTTCTTCAGTTATAAAAAGAAAGAAAATAATGCCTGTACATTCGGAAAAATTTACGAAATCCTATATCAAAATATGTAAATTATTTTCTCAACTTTATTTTCATAAAAAATTACTTGTTGTCTATGTTTAGTTTCGGTACTAATCGTATTAACCCTTCAATACAATAACTAGATAAGTAATTACAAACCACAAAGTAAACACCATAAAAAACACGTAGAATTTTAAATCAAGGGAGGTTTAAAAATGTTATTCTGCTATTTCCAAGTGGCACCCCTTTAACATCTCCCACCCTTTCTTTAAAATGTCAAATAGCAACCTCTACCTTGTGATGCATCAAATGAAAACCCAAGAACAATGCAAATCAGCCAGATAAACAACAATTTTTCTATCGATTTATTTTGCTGATAACATTAAACATAGCGAAATTACAACAAAAATTAAAATAAAGTTAATTGCAAACAGATCCTTAAATGTATTTATAGTAACTGTTCAAAGTATGCTCCTTTATTTTGTAGGCAATAATATTAACCTATTTTCAAATTCTTCTCGAGCTGCAAAGTTTCGCTAATAATTCCCCTATCCCCAATCTTCAGTTATTCTAAGCTTTAGTTCTTCAATATGTCTTAAAGAGGAGTTTTGTAAACTCCCACTAGATTAAAATTCGACGTGTTTACATTTACGCAAAATCAAAAGTTATTTGGACTGGCTGACTTTGAAATGAAAGCGCTGTATGAAGCCAATGCTGTAAAAGCTGAATTATATACATTAAATTAGTACGCATAGCCCAGCTTATAAAAGATATATATTGTTGACACGCTTCTAGCGGAACATGACATTTTAACACTGCGTTTACCACCATACCATCCGGAGCTGAACCCCATTGAAAACATATGGGCACTAGTAAAGAATAAAGTAGCAGCCTCTGTAATGTCTCATTCAAACAAGCTAATGTACGCTAGCAGCTAACAGAAGAAAAATTTCAGCAAGTGACAATTTAAAACTGGCAAAACATTTGCGCCCACGTAGAGAAGATTGAAGAGTGATATATTGAAAGGAAGCACATTATGGATGAGGTGCAAGAATTAATAATAAATGTCGAAGAAGATATTAGTGAGAGTGAATGAATCAGAACTGTCTGACAATGATACAGAATAATGATGATTTCGGTTGCCAACCTTTACATTAAATTTATTTATTGTAAATGCCGTATTAATAAAATTGTTTCGTTTATACTTTTTATGTAAGTATCTAGTTTTCTTATTTACCTATTTAAAATATATCTACTTATTTAATAATAATTTCTATTAAACCAATCTTCAACCGACCAGTTTAAACTTTGACTGGACAGTTTCACAAATCGATTAATTGAGTCAATGTTTTCGAATTTCACTTAATAGTTTTGTCATTTACGTGACGGTAAGAACATCCAAAAGCTCTAAATAAAAATTAATTTCAAATGTAACCCTTCTCCCAAGACTAGTCTCTCTTCTACGCCTCTGTTTTGAAATTTGATGCGTGACTACGTTTAATAGCGACATCTAACACAGGGCTAACAGAAGCTACGAATTTTTACCAAATGCCTCTGCCTTATTATTCTATTGTTAATAATCTTGTGTTAAGTAATTAGAAAAATTGAAAATGTTATTGATTGCAAACTACTTGGCAAGAGGAAAGTGAATATCATAGATATTGAAATAAAACGTGTAGTACAAATTATTAATAATTAAAAATACTGATATACAATAATAAACAACACACAGTTTATCATAAATGTGAACCTTATCAAAGTTAAGATTAAAGATTCAATTCAATTTCAACACTGTTAGATTGTTATTCGCGTATTTTACTTCATATATTTCTCAGTTAAACAGAAACAATGGTACGTGCTTGGTACATGGACAATTTAAATAATGATCAACGTAAAAAGCATCAAAAAATTCCTCCAAGATTTATAACAACAGATGATTTGTTGCAAATAACAGGTGTGGAATATTTTGAATTAAATATTAACACTATAAAAACAGATGGTATTTTGGAAAAAATTAAATCTGAACGAGGATATAATTATGAAGATGAAATAATTTGCTCCGAAAATTGTTTAGAAAATTATGAAGAAAAACTTAAGCATTTCTATACAGAACATTTACATACAGACGAAGAAATACGTTTGGTTTTGGAAGGATCCGGGTATTTTGACGTCAGAGATAAAAATGATGAATGGATCAGAATTGAAGTTGAACCAGGAGATTTATTAATCTTACCTAGTGGGATTTACCATAGATTTACATTGGATGTTAATAATTTTATAAAAGCCAAAAGGTTTTTTATTGGTGAACCCATTTGGACACCTTTTAATAGACCTTGTGATGATATGCCCTGTCGGAAGAAATATGTGGAGAACATTAATAAGTAATGAAAATGACTAATCAATGTTTTTAATATATTTGTTACATATATAACTAATACCTGTTAGTAAAAATATGTTTTTTAAACTTTTTCTATTGCTAAAGTCCCTTCTGATCCTCTAATGAACAAAAAAATCAGAGACTTCTACATATACAACAGTAAATTTGTTTAATTAGTAGTTTATTTTATAATTTAAAACAAATTAATATCCACTCTAGATTGTTACTCACAATGAAATTAAAGTAACAAAAATGATAAAAAGCCTTTCACAATATAAAAAATAATAAATGTTTATTTATAAACTTGTTAGAAAATTAAAATTTATTGAAAATTAATTTGTTTGTCAGTCACTTCTTAAGATATATAGAATGGTTAGCAAAACATCAAGCTTCTCAATAAATGAAACCATAAAATTTCAAATAAAAATTCTTAGAAAATGACAGTTTTAAAACATATATACATATAGGCACACCTTTTTTTCCATTGGGGTAGGCAGAGAACACTTTCTTTCGCTTCCGACAGTTATTACACACATCTTTTACTTCATCGGAGCTCTCATAGATGCTCCTCGGTTGTTGGTACTCTTGACCCTGGCCTTTCTTCAGAACAATGTTGATTTGATTGAAATACGTTCGCTGAGGTTGGACAGACTTGCTCATTCACACTCGCCTCATAAATCTGTTTCGTCAATCTTCTTTCATCCATCCTCTCCATTCATTTGTTTCACTGTCAACACCCTTTGCTCAATGTCACGGTCATACTTTCCGTCTTTCATAAACTTTAAACCCAAGTAAATAAACACAATTCAATTGTTTCACTCTTTCTCCTTCAATCAGCACCTCGCAGTTTGTCATGCTTTCTTCCGTTTCAAATACCATAACTTTCGTCTTGCTTACATTTACTTTCTTCTTGTTTACATTTACTTTCATCCCTTTGATTTTTAGGGCATCATGCATATTATCCATCTTCTGCAACTCCTTAGATGATGCTAATATGACCTCAGCATCGACGTAAAGAAGGTGCGACGCTGGGATAAAGTGCCAGGACAAAGACAGGTAAAAAGGCTAGTGAGCCACTCCCCAAAGAAAGCTAAACAGCTTCTTGAGTTGGACAAGAAAGACTTTTGAAACTGGTGACAGGACTCCTCACTGACAGGCAAAACAGAGAGTGATAGTTGCCACTACTGCAAGAACTTCACTGAAACTGCAGAACATTTGCTTTACAAATGTCCAGCGCTTTTCTGCGAGAGGCTCAAGTAAACTGAAGTACGAAGTCTCGGAATCCCGGACCTTGAATAGATTAAGGGTTATGCACAAAAGATCTGATAGGTCGAGGTGCTTGTGAGGCTGCATAGCCTTCACGAGACCTACAATCTACAATCCATTTGCACTCTCTTTTGAATTTTTTAAACAACCGTATATGTTGAGTTAACAGCCATGGCGAAAGCCACACATACTTGTCTCACACCTTTTCCAATGTTAAACCAGTTCATGTAAGCTCCATTTGCTAGTAGTGGAATCCTAGTACAGTGATTTCAGTGCTCATGCCCATACACAGACAATGTCAACCACAATTCATTCCTTATCACTCTGTCGTAGGCCTTTTCCAAGTCGACAAAAGCGCAGTAGACCTTTTGACCTCTAGCAAAGAATTTTTCAACTATGCCTTGTAATGAAAAGACCGGATCTATACATCTTCCTCTTTCAATCCCATATCTTCTCATTAATTTCAATTGTCACTCTTTTAATCAATATGTTTGCATATAGTTTTTTTGTTAATGAATATGAAGAAATTTTTTTATTAAATCTTTAATACTACTTAAACATATTTACAAAAATACTTCATGTCTATAGGTGATAACCATCTATAACAACCACCCATGTTATTTTGTATAAGATATTTCATGGTATAAGGATTTTGGTTGTTTTCTTCTTCCCATTTTTCTTTTAATTTTGCATCATCTAACATTTCTTGAGAAACAGCCATTGCTTTAAATGGTAATTTGTTTGCTACATCTTCCAAAAAGCTTTTTACTTCTTTAAATTCGCATTTTCCACCCAATTCTATAATGATTCTACCTATAAAAATATTACCAGATGTAACATAATCATAAAAATTTTTATTACTATTATTTTAATTTAACTTAAAATATTGGATTACTATTGTCATGTTTTACTTCCTTTAACCCAAGTTAAAAATCTGTTAAATGACATATCAAATTTTTAGCATATTCATCTAAAACATATGTATTCTTAATTTGAAATATGTACTAACCTGCCTTCACTGGAGTAACATAGTGGTCTATAGCACCTTTTCCACCACCCATACGTTTTCCTTGTCCTAACTTTGTTATTGGCTGCCAAGGAGCATCAACTCTCCATTGTGCAAACATTCTATTAGTGTCTATTTTTCTACCTATTGTCATTCGCATCATCTCAAAGTGACCCCACTTTAAACGACCACCTCCTAAAGCCTAAGAGGCAAAAAGTTTGAGGTAAAGATTTATTTAACACATTTAAAGAGATTAAATTCTTACCACAATACCGTATTGTTTGTGTAACAAAAAATTATGTATTGGTTCTGGACCACGTAGTAATCGTAATTTTTTTTGCATTTTGGGTGGCCTAATGGCAGGAGGCAACTGTGGAACTTTATCTATAAATTTTAGTTTGGACTTTTCCGGAATTTTAATGTCTAAAAATAAAAGTAACAAAAAAATTATAAATTTAATATCTGTCATTAGGTAATGGGAATTAAAATAAAAACTTACGATCAAAATTAGGTGGAGCAGGAAAATGTTTAAAGCCATTACTTTGAATAAATAGCACTCGTACAGCTAAAATAATTAATTTATTTTAAATCTCGGATCTTCATTGTGTAAATGTTTTTAAAAATTTCTTGGTGTTAGTTTGTAAGTGGAAATTATTGGTATCAATATCTAAACCTCTAGTTATGTGTAATAATATATATTGTGTAGTTGTTCTTAATTTTAGTCACAGACAATGGTTAAATTTAATGTTATTAATTTCCATCGAACACACCCAAAAATATTTACTTATTTTCTTTTTAAACCTGTGATAACACATTTTAATTTTTTGTTTCTTGTGCTTAGAATATCTAGATTTGAAATAATAGAGTAGTTTTTTTTATAATACATAAATTTGGTTTTTGTTGTGCTATAACATTTTTGAACTTAATTTACTTACGTCTTAAAAGACTTATATGGTAAGACATTTTTTTAAAGTTCTTTACTTCTCTTCAATCGCAAGATACTAAGGAACTCTAACCTTCAATTTATTATTATTTAATATTTACATTTAGCTTGTCAAATTATATTCAAAATGGTGTAATAGATAAGAATCACGGAGTGGGCGACATCTATTATTAATCGTATGAACCTCTCGAGGTGTGAACAACAAACTAAACTCCATTTGTTTATATGAGTGAAAAATTAACTTTATTTTTGTGCAATTTAAGCATTAAAAGTGTTATATTTAAACGATATTTTGTAAAGAATTGGTGTTATAAACCACAAAATCCGAAAATGCAACGAATTAAAAAAGATGATATGGAGATAAAATCGCGGAAAATATGCACTGTTCCACAAGGCTCTACATATGGCATTTCGATTATATCTTTGCATAAATTTCCTTGAAATCTTAAGGCAGCTCAGAAATTGAAGAGATAGGAAAACACATCCCAAAGTTTATGTTTGTAGCAAAAACTTTGTGAAAAATGATTTTTTCAGTGGTAAGTTTGATATTGTTGTCCAATGATCTATTATTTTATTTGTTATTATTCATGTCATTATTAACAACACAGAGAAAGCGTTTAAAAAATGAATCTGTTCCTACCCAGAACCTTCCAGTGTTGAAGTATCAATATTTCATAATTAAGAAAGATATAGAAGTGACCAAAGTTAATTGGATTATTATATATACTCCTTAATTGGTCGAACACGCTTACCCACATAATACAATATGCCCGATATTTATATTTCGACTCTCATAGGCATTGCAACAAGAATTCCAGGGACAACAGAACTAAAAAACTTCGAAAACAAACCAAAATTGATACCTGGACACACTTGGTCTTTATTGGCATTTACCAAGAATCCAGCGACAATAAAATTAAAACGTCGAAAACAATCCTTAAATCCTGCTTCAATCCAATAGTTTAACACAAAAAATCAACTTAAATCTCTGAGATAACTAAAATTCCCTTTAATAAAAGCTTTGTTTTACAAGTGATCAAATTACAGAATATTTGTTGTTCACACTTCGATCCGTTATTTTGTCATTGACAGCGCCATCCCGCGTTACGTGATTTTTCCATATACTCTGGTTGTAATTTTGACACAGGACAGTTCATTTTACTTTAAGGGCCGGTTGTTCAATGGAAGTTTAATTCGCTGATTAAGTGAACCGGGTTCAATATTTAAATATGGATAAGAGCATCATGCATTTTAAAAAGAAAAACTAATCACGGATTACTTAATTCATTGTTTTCATATGTTGGCAATACATTCACCAGCATTCGGATTATATTCGGATTCATTCGGACTGTTCCGCGCGGAATTAGTAAATTTAAATCATAACTCGGATCTCGGATAACTGATTATTCATTCAGGGCGCAGATCATATGATTGAGGGCCAGTTGTACAAACGCAGTTCATCGATAGTTCAGTTGTACCGTAGATCACTGGTAAGCGTGTTCATAAATTGGTCATATCAAGTCTAGTTCAGTTGATTGACGATCAATTTAGGTTGGTACATAAAATCTTTAAAACTGCTACATCAGTTTTTAAATGAACGGTGTTCTGTGGTAATTTATGTGACTTTTGATAAGCATATTTATTGTGTTTTGGAAAATAACAAGTGGTTTATTGAATGAGCTGACGGAAGACGAACAATTTATGGAGTTGATAAATAATTGTCATCGCGAAAGGCTGCCATAAACGTATAGGCACAATCATTTTACAAAGTGGAATGATAGATTTCGACTTTAAAAAGAAGCTGTACAGTTTTTACTAGTGTAAGAAGAACGCTACTTTCTCTGGTGAAAAGTTAAGTGATCTCCTGAACTTTTTGGAGGAATACATTATTTTTGTAATAAAAAAAGTAAAATAAAGTATACTTTTTTGAGTTTATCAATAAATTACAACTAAATTCACTAAATCCACAATAGAATGAGCCGTAGACATAATAATCAGTTGGATAAATCCGCTTTCAAAATGATACTGATAACTACTCTGCGATAACTTACAAATAATCTCACGTCAATCTATATTTCTGACATTTTGTTGATGTTATGATTCCAAGTTCAACGACTTGAACCGTGTTTGAATCACCGATCAGTTGACCTCGCTTCTGATCGCCAGTTCATCTTTGATGGGAATTGGTACAACCGGCCCTAAGGGAGTAGAGTACTCTTAGTGGCATGCTACATGTTATATTTGTATCAGTGATACTTATTTTTTTATTATTTATAGTTCCTTATATGTAAATTTAGTTAATTTTTGGTTAAGAAATATTCATTTTTTGTTTTTCTATTAAGTTTATCATTTGTTTATGTTACCTTACCTTACCAATAGGCGCTACAGCCCGATGTGGGCCTTGGCCTCCTCCACAATTCGCCTCCAAGCAATGCGGTCCTTGACTTTGGTTTCCCAGCCGAATATCAGCATTGCTTCAGGTCACCCAGTACTTGGTCCATCCATCTGAGCCGTGGTCTTCCTCTTTTCCTGGTAGCATAGATTTTAATGTTTAGAATTTTCTTTGGCAACCTGGCGTCATCCATTCTTTGAACGAGTCCAAACCAACGGAGTCTCTGGGATTTTATAAATTTCACAATGTCTTCACTGTTCAGGATCTCTGTTATTTCCCGGTTGTTGCGGATGTGTCTTTCTCCTTCGTTGATTCTCGCTGCTCCATATACTCTTCTGATTATTTTACGTTCGAACCTTCTTATCTTCTCCTGATCTTGTACCGTGAGTGTCCAATTTTCACTCCCATAGGTCGAACTAATGTCTTGTAAATTTTTAGCTTTGTCTTTCTTGTAATCAGTTTGCTTTTTAAGAGTTTCAAGTTGGCAAAGTAGACTCGGTTGCCTCTCTGGAGTATTTATTTAATGGCGGTTTTTTCCTCGTTGCTGACTAACTTCCCGAGATACGTGAATTGTGTTACTCCCTTGAATTTTGCGCTTTCTATCTGAAGGTCTTGAACTGTTCCCCGGTCTTCTGAGGCTGACAATTTCATGTAGTTTGTTTTCTGTATATTGACACATAGTCCCAGTTCTATTTCGTTTTTTTCTATTTCCTTGTAAACTTCAATCAGGCGGTCCTTTGTTCTAGCGATGATTGCCACGTCATCCGCATACGCACCTATTTGAGTGGATTTGTTGAAAATGGTTCCTCTCTGGTCAATAGACCGTATTGATTTATGCAGAGCTATGATGAATAGTATTGTAGAGAGTCTCGCCTTGCTTAACTCCAGATGATATGTCAAATGGATCGCTCAGATTGTTATCAATTTTCACCTTTGCTCTTGTGTTGGTCATGGTCATCATAGCTAGGTTGATAAGTTAAAATTTGTTTGGATTACTTACCTACCTCCCTTATTATGTACAATAAATAAAGTCATTAAGAACAGATTTGTTTACAAAATTACCCGTTCTAACAAATAAAAATATTGACCCTTAATTTCCAAACAAGAAGTAATAAAATTCGTTACCTACGAAATGTGTTTAAAAATATTAAGGGACTTTATTTTCGTACTTCTTAAATGTACAGTTGAATACTGGTTATCGAGTTTCTAAAGATAAACCATCGTATATTCGTGAAATATGCTGTACGTTTAGATTTAACCTCAATCAACACTTTTTAAATAATTTTTGCCTGTGAAATTAATTCCCTCTTTATTTTTAACAGCTTCAAATATACTTTTCATGGAAGGCCTCCTTTTCCAAATAGCTAAATAGAAGTAAATAATTTTTTTAATTATTTCTTCCTTAAATTCATCAACTGATAACTTGGAAGTTAAGAGTTTGCTTCCTTCTTCTTCTACTTGTTAGAGATCTAGATGATCTGTTGATTCCGGACTTGCCTCTGTAATATTTTCTGAGATATGGACTGCCAGCTGTCTCTCCATCTCTTTGGTGGTCTTCCGGGTGGACGAGTCCCTGCTGGTTTTTCCTCTAGTACAATGCGTGGTCTATTGTCGGTCATTCTCTTCACGTGGTTATACCATTCTCTTCTCCTCTGTCTTCCCTATCTCACCACATCCTGTACGTCGCATTGGGCTCTAATGTCAGTGTTTCTTACGTGATCTCTTCTTGTTTTCCCGGCTATTGTTCTCAGTACTAAAATTTCGGCGACTCGTAGCATCCTTTTGGTCTTGTTGGTATCCTCCCTCGCTTCTATATCATATGTTATTATTGACCTGACGCATGTATTATATATTTTGATTTTACTCTTCTTTTGCATGTAGTTTCACTTAGACATCCTGATATTATGGCTGATTTGTTAATTTGGTTTCTCAGGTCCTTTACCGGGTCGTGAGCGCTGGACATATCTATGCCCAGGTATCTAAATTGGATGACCTGCTCTATGGGTTTATTATCTATTACCAGCTTGCATCTCATTGGCTCCCTAGCGATGGTCATGGTTTTCGATTTACCTATGGATATATCCATATTGAGTTGCTGACTGATCTGGTAGAACTTAAATAACTATCTCTGTAGGTCATTCTCACTTTCTGCGAATATTGCAGCGTCGTCGGCGTAGCAGACCATGCTGATAGCCTTATTGTACATTCTGTATCCCGAATTCATGGATTATACTTCTTCTATGATTTTGTCCATCAGGAGGTTGAATAAAAATGGTCTAAGGCTATCTCCCTGTCTAATTCCTCCTGGAGTGCGGATGCTAGATGTAATATTCTCTCCAGCTTTGATTTGCGATCTCCCCTAATAATGAAGTACAAATGATTACTTCACTAAAAGACTAATCACCAACTTTTTAACAATAAAACTAAAATAAACTAACTTAAATAAAAAACACAGGTTTTTCATCTAATATCAACAAAGGACTAGAAGTATCACTCTTCGCTGCTGGCAAATTCTAGCATGATTCTGGCATGGACTTTGGACTTTGCAATACAGGCTGTCGCAAAGTGAGATATTTGTACGAGAGCGGTATTTTACGTGATAGTAAACCGGCTGGAATCGATGCTATTGATTTAGAAAATGTTATTGATTTAGAAAACATGTTTACTAAAAATTTTAACGACCCAGCTTGCAGAACTGGGGTAGAAGAAGAACTCAAAAACAAACTTAAAACTTAAGTTTTTAAACACCCCCATTCCAATGTTCATTATAATTATTTTCTTGTGTTGTACACAACAAGAGTATATTTTACACTGAAATTTGCGGATGAAAATATTAAAAGTTGCTTGATACAACAAAAAAATTCTCAATTAATCATTTTGGAATACTTTTAATTCTTTTTTTAATAATTTTGTCCCGCAAATAAATACATTTACATATAAGCAGCTTTGGTGGTAAAAAGTTTAATTTTTTTAGTGAAGTATGTTTCGTTGTGAATAGCCTTGATTTATATGTTTATAAATATGCTGTGTTAAAGAAAACTAAAAAGAGCTTATTTTTATTCATTTATGATTATTTCTTAGGTCAAATAAATGTATATTTTATTTATTAATCACATGCTACAGCTAATAATACAAGAAAAAATACAGGGTAAACAAAGCGTGGGAAGACGCAATTTATGGCTAAAGAACTTAGTGGTATCACTGTACTACAATAAAATTGTTCCGAGCAATCGCATCCAAAGCAAGAATCGCCATGATGATAGCCAACCTTCTAAGAGGAGACGGTACGTAAAGAAAAAGAACCATGTCTTTCACCTGTAGATCCGTAAGTTTTACCGACCAAGCAGTAATTCTTTAATATTTTTAGAAATTCCTTTCTTTTGCGCTTTTTATTGCCATAAACATGAAAGCTCCTACAGAGATTAACTGAGTATTCTTTAAACTGTGGATTTTTAACAATAAAATTAAATACGCTACTACAAATCAAATGCGTCCATTTTTAAAGCGCTTGGTAGAAGAGAGTCGAAGTGTAAATTTGTAACTCTGTGCCTGTATGAGACATAGCCAGTAAGAAAATCAACAAGCTCTACAAGTTAAACTAATAATTATCAGAATCAACGATCAGTGAAACTGATCTGCAGTGAAGTAATAACTACAGTTAAACTGAATAATTATCATTATCAAAGTGACAATCACGATAATCTATCTAAAAAAAAACTCTATTACATTTTAATTATTGTTCCGTACGACATAATCAAACCTAGATTACACAAACATAATCTAGATCTAATATTTGCAGCGAACACACGCTCACACTCATAATTAATTCAACCGAAATCAAAGACTCACGTAACTCTGAGTAAGATACTTTGTTTTTTTTTGAATGGTAGTAAATTAAAATCTGAAGTCAACGGTTTACAAAAATTACATCAGTATTTATTTCTTAATATTATTGTCTACAGAAATTCAGTTAACGCCGGCAACGCCGCACCTCTATACGAAAATATTCTATTTGTTTACTATCATGAGTCATAACATGACTGTTGAGAATAAAATCTGGCCCTTAAATCTAATTAATAATGTACTCTTAACATCACTTTGTAAAGCAAAATGCTGTTAAGTACAATTTTTAAAAATGGTTTTTAGTTAGATAAACGGAAACGTTCTGTGTTTAATTCTAAAGTTTACAATTTAACCGTTTATTGAAATAAAAGTACACCTTTATTGATCGTTGTTAAGGTTAATTATAAATGTTTATAGCAATATGTTTATAGTGAGTCACTTAAAACCGAAGCAAAAAATCTGGTGCTTCTTGTAAACTTTTTAAATCGACTTTAAATAGTAGTAGATTAGTTACTTCAGTATATACCTATTTAGAATATCTGTTGTACGGGATGGAAAAAAAATGGTATTACTTACGTATGCCTTGTGAATTAATAAGATTAGGACAATATCCATTATTTCGTCTTCTGCGTTTAGAATACGAGCACTTCGTTTTTGTCCACTAGTTTTTTTAGGTACCACAGAACCGTAGCCAATAATCTTTGCGACACATTCACAAAACTGCGGGCATTAAGACATTGTCGTTGGGATAACGTTCTGTATACAGCCGAAGAGCTGCATTATAATTACCGTGAGCCTTTTCGTGTGTAAAAAACATGTCGTCATATTCGCAAATCGAAAACGCAGACATTTTAACAAAAATTACGACCGTTGTATTCTTGCGAGTAACGTTAATAACTAATTAAATTTATCGGTGGTACTTTTTGTGTGAACTTTTTGTTTACTAGAGTACAACTCATGGTTGCCAAACCTATATTTAAATCCAAATTTTTGTTCTCACTTTTTGGGAAAACGGATGACTTAAGAAAAAAAGTTTAAAAGAATTTTTTGTTCTTAATTATTCATTCTACACCTCAGTTCAATAAACGCGCTATTTTCAGAGACACTCTGTATTATTACTTTATTGTGTTAGTGAAAATAAATAGTTAGTAGGGCAATTTATACTGTGATTATGATGTATGAAGACTTTCGTTAAATTGACATTGTCGTTAATAAAAAATAAATAAACAAAATCAACATAAAGACCAAAAAGAAGTCAAAAAAGAAAATGTCACGGAAATCCTGCTTGCACATCTTCTCCTCAGTTTCATTGTTCACTCGTTTAATCAATAACCTTGCATACATTTTGTCGACGATGCTGAGTAAACTTATGCCTCGGTAATTCTTAGTCCTGCTGTGAACCTTTACTGTGTAAAGCGAAACGATAACGACCTTGCACCAGTCTTCTGGTACGCTAACGCTTATTATTATTTTATGACTAACGTTAAATAAAGTACTTGGGATATATATATTTTTTAATTTATTTATTGTAATTACACCACAATACAAAGTGTAATATCTCATTGAAAAGGAAATTATGGCACAGAATTAATTATACAGTGTGCCATTTAAATGTAACAAGTTAGATTTGTTTCCGGTAAACCAAAAATAATGAAAACATTAAAAATTTTAAAACTTATTAAAAGAATTAAGGTATGGCGTTGGAATAATACAACCCAGTATCTATATTAAAATCAGAAAAAAAAAACTAAAACAAAAGTTATTTAAAAAAATAAGTAAATCTGATGTTGGTACTTGTTTAAGTAAATTAAATGGTTAAAAAATACTTAAAATAATAAATAGTTTTAGGTCTCTGTTGGGAAGTGACATATGGGCAGGGTTAAAAAACATGGCTGAAAGGAAGGTGCACTTTTAAACACTATACAAGTGTGGAAATAGTGTTTAATTATTAAAATGTTATTAAATTTTAGTATAATAGTGAATTGGGTTGGCAATAACCCAAATCAAAATAACTTTTCCTTACATGGGGAAATTATTCTCAACTTCGATAATAGTGGACTGGATTTAAACGTAGATCACTGGTTTTATTAAGTTTTATTGAACACTAAATATTTCTCTATTCAAAATACACTATGCACTTGTACCATCAATGAATTGCCTTTTTACGTAAATTCACCCTTCTTAACTGGATGACTTGGAAGAAATAACAAACACCGAAATAATTCGATGCCGTGGATAACCAGGAAAAATCGATTTCTTCGATCCCTGTAAAAGGAATTTTCGAGCGTCTTTAACGAACGTTTTGGAAATACTGCTAATAGGTAAAACGATAGTTCAATCGCTATAAAATGAACTAAATTGTCGACCGTCTCTGGTCAGTGGGTCGAAAGATACTGAATAATAGAAAAAAAGATCCTTCGATCGCTGTGAAATAAATTTATCGACCGCCTTTAACGGAGGTTTGGGAGATACTACTCGCTGTATGTCGATTGCCACACTAGCGACTCGAAAGAGTGCGCTGAAGAGAGGGGGGTTCTCGGAACTCGTCTCGACGTTGGCGCTCAGGGGCAGCACAGGACTAATTTAAATTTAAACTAAAGAAAAAATAAATAAAGTGTTGTAATCAGTGATTGCAACAATATATATATATATATATATATATATATATATATATATATATATATATATATATATATATATATATATATATATATGACGCAGAACGAATTTTTATAGTTGGTCATTAATAAAAAAAAAGGTAGTTATTACTGCCTTGTACAATTGTACATCCAAACATCATATATTAGGGTTCATAAAATAAATGCATGTTTTTCAAAATAAAAAATAAAGTATTCATTAAAGACCATTCGATGACCATTAGTTGGCATTGAGCCAAATAGTCTCCTAAGTCAGCTTATTCGAGCTTAAACTTAAATGTAACAGACCTCATCAATTTTCTAGCCCGTGCCGCATCAGCCTGGGTGGTATCATCCCAATGTTGAATGCACAGCACCTTGTGAGGGCGTCACAGTCTAATATGACGTGGAATGCTGTTTTCTCTTCAACCCCTCTCTCTTTCTCTTACCAGTCGTTGCTCGATTTTGAGCGTCGTGACTATTCATGGTGCAAGACTTCGCCATACTTCTCTATCCTCTACGGTTCTCATTACTTCCGCTATTGACATATTTGTAAGGTCCTTGATTTGGTCCATGAATCTTACAGGATATCTGCCTCTCGTTCTTTTGTCGTCCACTTTCCCTTGGATCACAATTTTCTCCATCCCGTCCTTCCGTATCACGTGACCGAAATATTTAAGTATGCGTCTTGGGAGGAGACTTTCATGATCCCAAATATTCAGTTCTCTTCGTAAGGAGATATTTGTTCCATAAGATGTCCAAGGGATTCTCAGCATCCTGCGGTAACATATCATTTCAAACGCTTCTAGTTTCTTGCGGCATGCCGCGTTTAACGTCCAGTATTTTGATCCATAGATTGCGATGGATACATCTTTAGCTTCCTTTTTATGTAGAGGGATGTAGACTGATTTTCGGGCCAATTACCGTTTTCCCATACTTTTGTGCAGATCTGATGTAGTAGTTCTGTGCCCTTGTTGCCGCTGCTCTTCAGCATTTCAGCGACGATGTTATCAGATCCAGGAGATTTGTGACTGTTAAGTTTGCGCATAGTGGCTTTTATTTCGAATTTTAATATAGGAGGTTCGCATTGCTGGATGTATTCTTCGTCGCTATGCGCATTCTCTTCCTCTGAAACCATCAGATTTTTACAATATTGCCGCCATCGTTATATAATTTCGGTTTTTGTTGTTAACCTAACTCTATGTGTGTCTTTGATTGGAAGATGATTAACTTTCAATGTTTTTGAAAGCATTTTAACTTTTTGAAAAGATCTCGAGGCTGAGTTAGCATGCTTTTTGATGTTTTCGCATATTGATGCTATGTACATGTTTTTGTTGTTATTTATACTCCTGCTGTTCGTTTGCTAAGTTCGATATATTTTTGTTTATTGTCGCCATCACCAATTTTAAGCTCTCTCCTTTTGGTTATAAGATTTTATGTTGATGGAGTTATCCATGGTTTTTTGGGATGGTCGTTCCTATCTGTATCAGCCAGCGCGGCCGCACGATTAAAGGCTTGTTCAATATCTGTCCAGAGGTCAATAGCATTCATGCGCTCTGCTCTTTTTTGTGTTGATAGTTGTCAAAGCTTCCTCGATGTTGTGTTGCTGCCTATATTCCAAAGGTTGGGTTTAGGTGCTTGTTGTCGATCCTTGTGCAGCTTCAAACACAGCTCTGCGACCAGTGCATTATGATCACTACCTCAGTCCAAACCTGGATAGGTTTTTATATCTCTAATCGAGCTTTTCCATTTACTCTTTATTAATAAATAATAGATCTAATTGCGTGTATGTCCATCTGGTGATCTCCATGTGTACAATATGCTGACATGGTGTTGAAAGTAGAAGTTAGCTGATTCTCTGCACAAAATTCAATTAGCATCTCTCCACGTACATTTCTTTCTCCCGTTCAATACTGCCCTACGACTGATCTTGGTGTGAGTCGGCTTTTGTTTCTCCGATTTTTTTTTAAGAGTGTCTGGGAGAGTGATTCACAGAAGTTGTCAATGTCGTCTTGAGAGGATGTAGATGTGGGGACATACACCCGAATAAGGTTTAGAATTACTGGCTGGGTCTTTATTTTGACGGTGATGATACGGTCGCTGACTGCTTCGTAGCCAAGTCCAGTGTACTTTAAGTGTTTATGTATTATAAAGGCGACCCCGTTGATGAATTGTGAATCATTACCTGAGGATAGTATAAGGTTGCCGTTCTGCGATATGTAGTGGCCACTATTTTTCCAGTGACTTTCTGATATGCCAACAATGGCTAAGTCTTCCACGGCCTTTTCGACAATCATCATTTTCCCGGGTTTATTAAGACCTTGAACGTTCCACGTGCAAATTCTATGCATTAACGGCTTCTGGTTGTGTCTTCTTCCAGTAGCATATTTTCTATGGGAAGCCTGGTTACCTTCTATCCCATAGCCAGTAGCCAATTTCATACTCGTAGTCCTGGTACCCGAGCGAGAGAAAAAAGTATTTATACAAAAACTCCAAACACTGGAAACTGAGAAATATAATATATATTTTTATTATAACGATAAATAAAAGGAAAATTATAATATATTTTTAAAGGAATTATAGTAATAACCACGATATATTACTGTTAATGTTAAAGAATAATTTTTTGATAACATACACTTAAATATCTATATAAACACCATGTACTGATTACAACTTACTAGCAAGTGCATGCTAAGTATAGTTTTATTTTCTATCACCAGATGCCATATCCCAATTCATCACTTCCCAATAGTATGAATAACAATATGACAGAAATAAATAAATAGGTACTGGGTAAAAAATCTAAAAAAAATAAGTACTCTTTGGACCTACATAAAATACATAATATAATAAATATTTCTACAAATCGCTACTAAATGCATTCACGAGTTACAGTCTAATTACAGATGGATATTACAAACTTAAAATATTTTTACATTCTTCTTCTTTGTTAAAAACAGGTAGTTGTAGGTGTTGGGCCACCGGAATATGAACAGGTATTTCAATGTGAGAATTTGGAACCTGGAAGTAACAAAATTGTGAGAAATAATTCATCTATTAATTTAAGAACGTTGTCGTGGTAAAATATTGTCAGAAAATTTTAGATTATACGCGCGGTAAAAGTATACAAGCTTGTAGCGAAGTGAGTCATAATTTTTATGCAAGACTACCCGTGGACACGTTATCCATACAATTTTCATAAGTATGCATATACTAATACTTCCACATACTTTTAAAAGTTCTAACCCGGAAACATCGCTTACGCGCCACTAGAATCAATGTACAGTATAAATCGATCGTGAATTCACAGTGGAAATTTCCGTTTTATTTTATGCTGTGTTTAATTTATATTTAATATAAAAATTATATTAATATTATTTTTTGTGTAACCAAAAATGCAATATATTTTATTTGTAATGACTGCATATTTAGTTTTACGTAAAATTCTATTACATGTTTATTCTTTTTTGTTTATAAAATGTCACTAGAATTAAGCGTATCGATGCGCATACCTACACTTCTTAAAATACAAAAATAAATGTGATTGTTTACTATTAATATTTATAAGTTATAAGCTTAAATTTCAGATAATTCTGTAAAACTTCATGCTTTGTTCACTTTATATTTAATAAAGTGTATAACTTAAAATTTAAAAAATTTTACCCGTGATAAATAAACATACGTTCTACTAAATATAATTTTGAGTATTGATTTCCCCATCAGTCCGTTTGAATTTATAGCTCAAGTAACATCTATACTCGCGTACAACGTTGCCAATTTGTTGTCCAACTCGCTACTATGTATCCTTTTTTATAAATTGTTGAACTCTACACGGTTATTTATTATTATATAACTAGCTGGTCAATATTTTTTTTAAATTTAGAACAAAAACATTAAAAGGCTGTTAGTTTTTTTTCTAGAACTAATCAACTGGTACAAAACTACAGCGAGCGTATACTCTCCATATTAATTATCCAATTTTTAATTGAGTTTTTCTCGGGTTAGAGAAGGTCAATTGACTTCAAAGTTTAAGGGTAATTGTATTATCATGTCCTTAATAAGTATACAAAAACTGACTGACTAGGTTAAATAGGCCAGTAGTAAACAATATTAATAAAAGTGTTTATTACAACAATAAAAATGTAACAATAGAAAGAATAATAACGGAAAAGGAAGTAACATTTTTCAAAATTATAAACAAATAAAAAAAGGACTTTAACTACACAGAGTTGCCTGTTCGTTACGTTTCAAACCAATGTTAGTATCGGGTAGCCGTGCGGGGATGTCCTTAACCCCAACACAGCGCGTCCCAATGGCTGATAGGGAACTTCCTGGCTGACAGGAAAGGTGTTTAATATTAAAGAATAAACACCCGCGGATCAACTAAGGACATGATATAGGGCAGCGGCTATATCATTACTACCTTTGAGTACAAGGGAGCTTACTTCCTTGTATTCAAACTAGACAGGTGCGGTTGGTTTGTTTTAAGCCAGCCAAGCTTACCGCGATCATCAAGCTTTGCTCAAGGTGTCATGCGACCCGTGCCAAGGGGCGTACTATATGTATGATATCTGTGCCTGCCCCAAACAGATATCGCAAACGGAACCTCTGGGATAACAGGCAACCTTCCGGTAGTATTTTTGCCTTGCTGCGGTAATGCAGAGCTCTGCCGTAGTCGACCATTTTTCTCTAGCTACTCGTGGGAACTATATGAGTAACAATAACAATATTAAAATACCAATCTGCGACGAAGGCAATCTTCTCGCAGACGAACAAATGCAAATGGAGGTGTCTACTACAGACCCTCCTAGCAACCAAGAAGGTCAAACTTGCCGGCGCGACGAGAAAACGTCTTAGCCAATTGATCAAGATCGGGGTACCTTACGAAACCACCTTAAATCAAATACTAAAAGAGCGGGATGAGAAAAGAAGCGGGGATCAATCCTCCCCAGCTCTCACCAGCAACCGAATACGCTCAGATGGTAGCACTCCAGAAGCGGCGGTGAAAAAGCCACGCATTATGGAGGATCCAAACGAGCAAAAACGCTCGTTTGCAGCTGTAGCTCAGGGCATCAAGGTGGGCATAATCCATCCAGAACACCCAAATGCTCAGCTGCCAAACAAACAGCTACGGCTGCTACAGCGATCCATCATGGACACTGTAGACAAACTACCGGACGATGGTCCACAAGTGCGGTTCCAGAGCTGCATCATTCGACCTGGAATCCTCCTTCTGTCCTGCACGGATGCTGAGACGGTCCAGTGGATGGAGGAAGTATTATGCTCCCTTCAACCCTGGGAAAACGCCCAGCTGAAGTTGGTTCAGAAAGAAGACATACCGAAACCCCACATCTATGTGGCTTTCATTACAGACGATGAGGGATTACCCAGACTGACGGGAGAACAGGTAACCAACCGTCTGCGGAAGATGAACCGTACCCTGCATTCCCAGGAGTGGACTATTCTACACAGGGAAAATGCAGGACCTGGTCAAATGTGGACGTTCTCAATGGATGAGGTATCCATTAAAGATTTGGAGCGGCTAAATTTCCGCCCATACTTTGGCTTTGGACAGGTGCAAGCCGGAAAAGGGAAAAATCCCCTTCATGGTAAAGCGCCGACAAAACGGCCTAGACCAGCAAACAATGCGGGGAAGGAAAGTAAACCTCCCTACACTACTTTTAAGTAGAAATGGCTAACCACATCCAATTTCTCCAGGCAAACATCCAACATGCTAGAGCGGCTTCATATGTCCTCAGGAGAAGGTTCGCCAAGGAGTAACTCGATGTGGCACTAATCCAGGAACCCTGGACTTCCAATACAGGCAGAATAAGCGGCCTAGGAAACTGCTCTGGTAAGTTAATAGCGTGTACTCTAGGTGGTAAGCCAAGAGCATGCATACTTATCAAGAAAAACATTAACTATTTTATGTTGACAGAGTTTTGCACCCCTGATGTGGTTCCAGCACAGCTTTCGATCTCAGGAGAAGATAGTAGTGTAGATGTAGTCGTCTGCTCTGCTTACTTCCCTGGAGACCGAAAAGAACACCCTCCTCCAACAGCAGTGCGAGATCTAGTCGCCTTCTGCAAGAGGAACAACAGGCAACTGATCATTGGATGCGACGCAAATTCCCACCATCTGGATTGGGGCAGCAGCGACATCAATGAAAGAGGTCAGTACTTATATAATTATATAATAGGGGAAGAGCTAGCAGTGAACAACGTAGGCTCGGAACCAACCTTCGTGAATAGAATTCGCGGAGAAAATCTAGACATAACTATTAGTACACAGTTTATGAGTACCAAAATGCACAGATTGGAAAGAGTACTGTGAATCCCTCCAACAGCACCTAGGTAACGGTAATAGCATCATACAAAATAGAGCCGAAATAGAAGCGGCGAATGAGCATATCGCATCCGCCCTTCTAACGGTCTATAAGGAAAACTGACCATTAAAGGAGAAGAGGGACCCTAAAGGAACCACCCTGGTGGAGCAGAAGCTTAGACATGCAAAGAAAAGAAGTTCGACGTCTCTTCAATCGAGCTAAAGAAACAGGTTGCTGGGAAATCTATCGCACAGCTCTAACGACTTATAACAAAGAAATAAGGAAAGCCAAGAGAGAATCCTGGAGGAGGTTTTGTCAGAGTATATCAGATCTACCTGCCAGCACAAGAATCCACAAGGCTCTCGCCAGAGGTTCGACGCAAGAGATTGGATCGATCAAGTCTCCAGTGAAGGATGTTGTTTCCCCTGCTCTCATTCAGAAGGGCAGCGAAATTTTACTACCTCTTCTGGTTAAACTATTCCGAATGAGTTTGGCGTGGGCTGGTCAACGGCGAGAGTTGTCTACATACGTAAAACGGGTACGGTGAACCATTCCCTGCCTAAATCCTTCCAACCGATCAGCCTTACCTAATTCTCAATAAAAACTCTGGAAAGAATTATTGATAGACATAGAGGGGAATCTTAATGAAGAGCAACTCAGAGATCACTCCGGGATACTAAGTGAAACAAAAAACCTTCAAATTCTCGGGATGGTTCCTGACTTGCTAGCCACAAAAATACACGTAGAAAAGTCGTTCAAAGTCCTCTTTCTGAAGAGAGACGAACGGGTAAGGGGACAAATCTTCTTCCCAAAGACTGAATACGTAATGTACACAGATGGCTCAAAAACCCCAGATGGAGTTGGGGCCGGTGTTTTCAGCAGGAAATATCTACCAGTCTTGGCAGGTATGCTACAATCTTTCAGGCTGAAGTATTCGCTATCGAATTGTGTGCAAGAAAGTTGACCAACACACCTCTAGCAAACAAAAACATAAGCATAATATCAGACAGACAGGCTGCTTTAAAAGCACTGAGCTTCAACAAGATAAATTCTGGAATTGCACCGAATCCTTAGAGTACCTTGGTGCGACAACAGGGTGACCCTACTGTGGGTACCTGGACACCAGGGAATGAAAGGAAACGAAAAAGCCGACACTCTTGCAAAACAGGGGGCCAAATCTGCGTTCACTGGACCAGAACCAGTTTTTGGAGTCACCACAAGTGCCGCCAAAACAATTATTTCGGACTGGGCGGAGAGGAAAATACTCACGTACTGGTCCGACATACCAGGGTTAACCCACTCGAAGGCTTTTCTACCGTTTCAACCCTCGAGAAACAAAACTAAGCAGATCCTAGAATGGAGCAGAAATGACCTGCGTATTCTAACAGGACTGCTTACAGGACACTGTCGTCTAAGATACCACCTCAGAAAGATAGGTCTGAACCAACAAACGGACTGTCGGTTCTGCTGCGTGAAAGACAAAACTGCTAAACATATACTATGTTCATGCCCCGGCCTGGGAAGAATAAGGTTCAACATATTTGGATACACCAACCTAGAACCTAACGATTTTAAAAAATTCTCACCCCATACAACCATGAACTTCGTGAGAAGGGCTGGATTGTCCGGTGAACTGTGACCTCTAGGTGAGCCACAATAGACCTACTAAGGGTCGCGGTGGAGGGGCGACCACGCTCCACTCACATGATACCTAACCTAACCTAGTATCGGGTAGAACCCCCTATACATCTGCGAAGGGTTTCAATACGCCTAGGCATGCCATCAATAAGGTGCTGAATCTGCTGTTGAGGTATCTATTCTCATTCTACATTTAACGCTATTCGAAGTTCTTGGATCGTTTCTGGCAATGGTTGCCTCTTTCTAATCTTTTGTCCTAAAATAAGAAATTGTTTCCAACAACATGGTCATCCAAACACTGTCGTATGTACCTGTCTGCTGTTAAGGTTCCATGTTCGATGGAAGAAATACCCGTCCATACCATAACACTGCCGTTCTGGATTTAATGCAGCAAGGTGCAAATCGTTCCCCGAGTCTCCTCCATAGACGTTCGCGTCCATCTGGAGATTGTAGAGTAAACCGGGATTCGTCAAAAAACATTACGGAACTCCATTGCTGAACGGTTCAGTTTCTATGGTTCTCCGCAAATCTTATTCTCTAACTCGATGAGCTGCTCTTAATTTTGGGCACGCCACTGGCTTACGAGAACGAAAACCACTTTCATGCAAGACTCTTCTTACAGTTCGTGCAGAAATGTGAGTTCCTCGAGCTTGTAACAAACGACCAACAAGAACATTTAATGTTAAATAGCGGTCTTGTAGTACGCGGATATCCTTAAAAAACGTTCATCACGCTGACTTCTGGAAGGTTTTCTGCCTGATCCTGGTCTTTCAGTGTATTCTCCAGTTTGACTATACTTCGTAAGAGCATTCTGAACGGTACTTTTGGCCATATTCAAACGATTTACAATATACCGTACACTGCTACTATTTTCACTTAATCCCACGATTTTTGCAGTATCTTCAAACTTATCGTAAACGTTAACAATACGCAAACAAACTGCACAAATTGCAATCAGGATAAAGCGTTTGTTATTTCCAAAGGTAGCTGAGCTACCGTAAGTACTAAAGTACGTAAATCAAACCTAAAATTTGGTCTGCCCAACGTTTTTTTAAAATACTTGTTGACTTAAAATTGTCGATGTAAAACTTTACAACCAAAGATTTTACTGTGTATCCGTAAAGTATGGAATATATTCGATATTTCCTAAACTAAAAGCCTTATCAAAAAAATCTAAAACACGTCGATTTTTATTTTTAATGTTCTACATTCTACAACAAAATTTCATTATACATAGTGATACACATTAAGATGATGACGTCATCGGCAATTTTTTTAAATGTAACACCCTGTATTTTTTGACATTTTTATATCAACAAAAATGAGCTAATTTCAAAAAGGTATGATACTTGGGTCTAGCGGACATAATTTAAAAGATATGCGCTTAGAAAATAAATTATTTCTTATCAATTGCACAAAAGTAGCCTACTAGTTCAGTTACAGTTAAGTAATACAACCGCCGAGATCTTCTCTTGGTACAAAACATTATTTTTTCTAATGAGGCTACTTTCACATTAAATGGCGAAGTCAATTGTAGATACTGGGATAAAGAAAACCCCAACTGGATGCGTGAGCATCAGACACAATACCCGCAAAAGGTAAAAGTATTGTGAGAAATCGGACCCTACTTTTTAGAAGGTAATTTAATCGGACCAACATACCTTTAGTTTTTAAGTGGGTATCTTATACCTGCTTTAATTAATTTATTTCCCATTGAAAATAATCCTGGAGGTTTTGATAAAAGTTTATAGTTTCAACGGGATGGTTCGCCTCCGCATCATGCTGTAGATGTTCGAAGGTACCAAGACGAAATTTTTCCAAAGAGGTTAATTGGTAGACGTGAATGGCCAGCGAAGTCACCAGACTTTAATGCTTTGGATTATTTTATGTCGGGGCCATCTGATGAATGTTGTTTATAAAACGAAACCAGCAAATATTGAAGAATTAAAAGAAATAATTCAAACAGAAATAAACAATATTTCTCAAGAAACCATAAACAATTTACAACAAGAATTTGTACAACGTTTGGGATACTGTCAAATACAGCAAGGTTTACAGTTCGAGCATTTAAGATAAATCATGTTTCAATTTCTGTATAATTTCAAATTCTTACATTAATCATTAAAAATCAATAAGTTGCAATGAAAGTGAAATTAGTACGACAGCATAACGGTTAAAATGCTGAAGGCTGGAAAAGGCGTGGTAACTAGTCTGCTGTATCGCCTTTTAAAACTTTGTTGGAGGAGTGGTAGCGTACCAGAGGACTGGTGCAAGGCCGTCATCGTGCCGCTTTACATGGGAAAAGTTTCGCAGCTGGACTGTAAGAACTACCGAGGTTTTAGTTTACTCAGCATCGTCGGCAAACTGCATGCACAAATATTGATTAAAAGAGTAACGAATGAAACTGAGGAGATAATATGGGATGTGCAACCAGGATTTAGAAGGAGATGTATGAATCAGGTCTTTTAATTACGAGGTGTAGTCGAAAAATTCTTGACTAGAAGTCAAATGGTCTACTGCGCTTTCGTAAACTAGGGGAAGGCCTATGACAGAGTGGTGAGGAGTGAATTGTGGTCGACATTGTACGGGGTAAACGGTAGTTTAATAAGAGCACTGAAATCACTTTACAACGACTTCACTGCTTATGTCAGGATAAACAGAGCTTACACGGACTGGTTTAACATCGAAAAAGGTGTTAGACAGGGATGTGTGGATTCGCCATGGTTTAACTTATACATAGACGACTGTTTAAAAGATTGGAAAGAGAGTGTGTATAAATTGAAAATGTAAGCAAATCGAAAGTAATGGTTTTTGAAAGGAAAGAAAGCATGACAAACTGCAAGGTGCTGATTAAGGGAGAGAGTAAATGAGTTTGTATACTGTGTTCAAAGTTCACGAGAGACGGAAAGTATGACAGTGACATAAAGTAAAGGGTGTTGGCAGGAAAACAAATAAATGGTGCACTGCATAACTTTATAAACAGTCAGAACGTGTCAAAAAAAGGTACGTCTGGCTGTGTATAGAGGAGTGCAGGTTTCTACACTTATGTATAGTATTGAATGTTGGGTTTGGCAGAAAAAGCATAAAAATAATATTAATGCTGCGGAGATTCCGGCTATACACATTGAGTAGTCTGAGAAGTATAGCCTAAATGACTCAGTTGAATAAAGTAAATAATAGTGAGATAAGGAAACGCTGTGGTGTGAAAGAAGATGTGGTTACAAAGATAGATAAATGAATACCTAGATGGTTTGGACACGTAGAAAGAATAGATGAAGGAAGATTGACGAAACAGATTTATAAGGCGAGTGTGAATGGTCAAGTCGGTAGATGTCGACCTCGGCGAACATATCTCGATCAGATCAACATTGTTTTGAAGAAAGGCCAGATCAAGAGTACCAACAACCGAAGAGCATGTATGAGAGCACTGATGAAAGTAGATGAAGCAAAAGATGTGTTTAAGAACCGTAGCAGAAGTGGAAGGAAGTGGTCTTTGCCTACCCCTATGGGAATAATAAAATAAAATAATAATAAAAGTTATTTTTTAAGCGCATATCCTTTAAATTCTGTCCGATATTATTCTCAAGTATCAAACCTTTTTGGAATCAGCTCATTTAAATTGACCTAAAAATGTCACAAAATATAAAGTGTTACAACTAAAAAAGTAGCCGATAACGTCATCACCTGTATAATGAAATTTTGTTGTAAAATGTAGAACATTAAAATTAAAAATCGACGTGTTTCTTTTTTTTTAAAAGCCTTTTCATTTAGAAAATATCGAATTTATTCTATACTTACAGACATGCTGTATTTATAAAAAATCATTGTGCAAACCGATCCGGTAAATTATGGAAAAATGATTCACGAGAAGAAATATTGAAAGTAGGCTTAAATAAAAAGTTTTGTCATAGTTTGTACGATGATATTCATTAAAAAAGTTATTAATAACTGTTGGTTATTAAAAGCAGAAAGATGTTGGATTAATAAACTACCTATGTAAAATACGTCAAAGTATAAAAATATAGATATTTTAAATTTGACCAAATACATATTTTAACTTACCCCATCAACGCTGATTGTAACATGAGCAGTTCTTAAACTAGAGGAAATTGGGTGTTCTTGTTCCTTCGCCTGTCTAGGTTTATGATGACGAACACGTTTTCTTAACAGATCTGTTCTGTAAAAACTGGTACATCGATTTTAATTAAGAACACTTTATCTTTTAAACAACGTGTTTAAACGCTTAAAATCATTAAAAAGGATATTTTTTTAATTTCA
This sequence comes from Agelastica alni, assembly GCA_950111635.1. Lineage (NCBI taxonomy): Eukaryota > Metazoa > Arthropoda > Insecta > Coleoptera > Chrysomelidae > Agelastica > Agelastica alni. The sequence goes on along the minus strand of OX467712.1, from coordinate 60,983,820 downwards.
TTTCCGTTATTTTCAAGTATGTGTTTTGAATTCATTAACGATAAATTTAAATGCGGTAATTTTTGTTATCGTAAACTACTCAGATAAATAAAAAAGGGTACCTTTCTTTTTTCTCTTCGGAATGGGTAACGAAATGAGACTGGAGACAACGTTCCTGTTTGAAACCTTTCAAGCAAATTGTACAGACAAACGGGAACTCAGAATCGTTGGTCATTACTACATCTCGTTGTATTTTGTGCTCCAACAATTGTTGTTCTAGATCTAGTTCTGTTGCTACGGCCATTAATTTTACTAAAACCGAAAAAAAATTATTTGTTTTTGCACTGTTAATTTTTTTATGTCATACTAGTTCATTATTGTGTTTTTATTACTTAGTTACCAACTATCTAATGTCGTACTTTATGCCCGTGCGGGCATAAAGTTCACTTTATGGCCCGCGCGAGCATAAAGAAAAATACTTTTTTGGTTAACTTATTTAATAACCTTTATTAATGAAATTACAAACGGAATATAGTAATATATGTAAATATTCGATGAACATTAATTTGACGAATTAACATAAAATTGGCAGTTCTGAAATGATCCGGTGATAGTTAAGTTGCCTGCAGCAAACGATTCATGTTTCATAGTTTGAGTTTCAAATTTCTGTACCGAAACGCCAGACCCGGAAGGTACACCTGCCGGCATTCTTGAAACTTCATTTTTTGAAGATAAACTATCCTCTAAATATCCTTCAGTAACCGACATACTCTTCCATCCACCATGGCGCTTCAACGTGGTCATACTGGCTCCAGCCTCTACAAGAAGAGTTGCTGACGTTCGACGCTTACAATGACCTGTATATTTCTCAGGATCACTCAAACCCAGATATTCCGCTATATTGGACGGGATTTTTCCAAATGTGTTTTTTCCTACTGGCTGTACAGTACATCGACCTTGTCTATAGGTCAGAAAAAGCCTTTTTTCTGAGCAACCACGTGGCCGTAATGATATATAATCTCTTATTAGCTCTTAACTGTTCATTTCACCCTCATCTATAATGGTAAAATGCGTTTTTTATCGGTCTTTGTCTCTGGTACATTTACTACAAAAACCGATTTTCTATCTTCTACATGAGTAACTAACATGTTCACAAGTTCTTGCCGTTGACATCCACCAAATATTCCAAATATTAATGCAACTTTGTTCATTAAAAAGGTCTCGTTCGGTGCCTAATGAATAAATTTTAAAACATCTCTAGACAGAATTTTAGGCTTCTTTGGTTTGTAGCCTTTCGAAGTTTGCTTCAAATATTCCATTAACTTATAGTAATTAGCAATGTTAATATTTTTATTTACTATTAAAGTCTTCTTTACCATGGAATATTTGGACCACAAGGAACTCTGAGAAAATGTTGGCGAGATCGCCGAAGTATCCAAGCAACACTGTTTCATTAACATCTTTTACGTAGTTTTCTTGCATCCAATTTAATAATTTTTCGTATTCCATGTTGTAAGCTTCTTTAGACTTTTTTGGCAACAGATTTTCAGTTGCTTTCTTTGCTTTTTCAATAATTTCGTCAGGAATTCCAAAATCTTCGTACATGTTGACTTCTAACTTTGACACATATAAAAATTATTGTGATTTTATGACATTTACGTTTGTCAACATTCACCTAGCAACGATGGTGTCTACTATGATAAAATGGCAATGTTATTAATTCAAACCGGATTTTTTAAAAAACTGATTTGTATTGAGATTGGATTGCAATAACGAACTAGTATGACATAAAGTTATGTATGTACCGCGGGCATAAACAGATGTGTATACCCTCGGGCGACTTAAAAACCCTCAGGCCAGAGGCCCTCGGGTTTGTAAAACGTCGCCCTCAGGGCATAAACATCTATTTATACCCTTGGTACATAAATAACTATTCCCTACCGGTGCTGTCTGTTAATTTAAAAATTTGTTTATTTATGTTCAGTTAAAAAACCTAGACCATAAGGTACTTTGAAAGAAATGTTACATACGAGGTCTGGCTATTAAATAGCGAGACTCTCTCTCTCTCTGTAGCTTTTACAACCCCGGGTGGGTCTTAGCTGACTTTAAGATTTGCCTCCATTGGTTTTGGTCCATCATAAGTTGTTCAGCATTGGCGATATGTAGGGTTCCTAAGTCTGCTACAGGTTATCCCTCCAGCGCAATTTGGGTCTTCCAAGTGGTTTTCTGCTAGTTGGATTCTGTTCCCATACTAGTTTCACCACTAGTTCATAATTTGTCTTTCAATGTGTCCGGCCCATCTTAATCTTTCAGCTTTAACCATTTTGACAATATCTGGTTAACGGTATATGTGTTCCAGTTCTGTTGTTTCTGATCCGGTAATGTTCTGAGATTTGGTCCTTCACTGGCTCATATATACTCCGAAGGATTTTTATTTCTGCTATTCTTAGTTGGTTTTTATTTTGTTTTGTCATGGTCCACGTTTCGCATGCATATGTCATAATGGGTCTGATAATAGTGTGGTAGATACATATTTTTGTTCTTCGAGAGACTATTTTGGACTACATTATTTTCTGTAGTGCAAAGAAACAGCGATTTCCACTTTGTATTCTCATATTAATTTCCTCTGTCATGTTATTATTTGCTGTTATTGTATCTCAATCAATATTTAAAGTCCACTCGCTCGAAATTATATGTATCTATGGTTAAATTATGCCCAATTCGTTCTCGCCGACCGGTTCTCACCGTTGCCATATATTTATTTTTAGACTCGTTGATTTTAAACCGACTTCTTTTGCAGCACTTTCTAGTTTAAAGAAATCTTCTTTTATGTCTATGGTTATCTTTCCTACTATGTCTATATCGTCCGTAAAGGTCAGAATAAATCGGGGGCCTTGATCCATGAACAAAAGTGTACCAGTGTTTGCTGTTCTTACGAATTTCTTTAGTACTATGTTAAACAGCAGGTGCGACAAGGCGTCTCCCTGTTTGAGACCATTGTTTATGAGAAAAGGCGTTGAAACTCTTCCCGCAATCCTGTCACTACTATAGGACCCCTCGACACACACTTTAGTCATGATAATACCTCGTAGTATTACATTAATTTTTTTTTGTGATTCGAATATTTAAATTAAATTAAAAGAAAAAATTAACGTTCCTAAAATAATAAACATAAGCTAAGAACAAAAACAGAATTGCTCATTCAACATGTGCTAAAATGACTTTTATAACCTGAACTAGCTATTCTAACTCTCACATAGGTATATCTGAGAACTTTAAATTATAGAAACTTTCTCCTTTATTATTATAAAAATATAAAAAGAATTATGAAATGAAACACATTTTTAACTATTCATTTCTAACCTAGAAATACAAACAACCAAACTAATATGGTAAACTCGTGTTCAAACACAGTAAGACATAAATAGGTTATTAGAAATAAATGGTATATCCAAATAAGCATAAGCATAATTTTCGTTTTCATAAATAAAGTACCATAGTGTAAGTTGTAATTTAAGAAAGCAAAATCAGTATTGACACTTCTAGCTTTAATACAAGAACATATTTGACGGGGTTAATAATTTCTGCTTGGAGTAAATTCTGCCATTCCTCCAAAACAGTTTAAATCTGTTGATCTGCATAATCTGAGTTATTTTGATCTTATTTTAATCTTTTAAAAGTATTGGATTCAGATCAAGTAAATAACTGGGTCACTCCTCTTTTACGCGGGGATGCAATATTAGGCATAAATAGAAAATTTCTACCGAAAGCGCATCTCCTGGTTTTTGACTCTAGTACTGAATCAATATACCGTTGAGCTGTCAATATTGGCCTAATAACATTAAGGGAACGGCAATAAAAATAAAAGCACTACGAGGAGTGTTCATATGCACTTCTCGGCAAATGGGAAATTTATATACTACCAGGTTTTTTACTTACAAAGCGTTCCTGGTACAATCATAAAAAAATTCTGTCGTGTGGCCCTATTCGCCCAGATTATTAGTAAAGGCGCTATCAAATATATTTGAGTAATAAATGTTTGACTAGCTGGACTGGAAACCTGCTATCCGAAGAAAAATGATTTCGCCAGTTCACAATTCATGGTGTATACCAAATAAAAATGAAGTACGTACGTAAATGATTTTGCTTGCAAAAGTTGCCTTTAAACCTCAAGATGGGATACAGTACTTTTTGTTATTTGAACTATAAATTAATCCCGAAATGCTGTGGTAACTTTTCTGCGACTTCTACTAAGCCTAACTCTTAAAATCTTTAGTATGTTTTTGAAACAAATTCTTGTTCAACAACTTTGATTCTTGCAACCTTTCTTTGTGACATTCCACGCTCTACGAAGGTAATAATTTTTCCCTCTGTACTTCTGAAAACCCAATACATTATTAAATATCGCACCAAATCAATTAATTAACTTTACTATATTACAATATATTACAACTGACGTGGGGGCGACGCCGACCGAGCAATAACGACAGCGGCTAGAGAGAGGCGGTGAGGTGTGGGTAGCTTGACTGAAACCTCTGGGGGCCCCCGACGTACTCCTGCTGATGACGGCGTCTTCCGAACGTAGATGTTAGACTTCCTTTGATAGTTTGGTTGAGCTGGTTCATGGGTTACTACCTGCTGTAGGTTGTTAGGTTCCTTGGCTTTTATCGCCGTGAATTTCGTCTTTAAAGTAAATAAAACACTTGTCAACGATACTATATTGGAGAATTTATACATGAAGCTTACAGTGTCAAGCCTCCTGTATCTTCAGAAAATTGGCACTGGCTGTCGACTTTGAATTTAAATTTGATTTTATCTTATTACATTGATAAACATTTGTTAACACGTGGTGTTAGAAAGTGGCGCACTGAGGCGCTCCCTGCTCGGAGGTTGGAACGAGAGAGAGTTAGTCGGCAAGTCCAAAGTGACTACTTTTCGCGCTCAAGTCCTTGCTTTTAATTGGTCAAAAGCGTAACGGTCTTTTCTTTGCGCACGACACCAGTTTTCTAGTCGATTACTAATTTCACGTGATAAGAGGGTGATCGCATATTATAGTGGGTTACTAAAATGCACGTGTTTTCAGCTGATTTTTGTCGGCGTCAGGGTCGTACTAAGTGGTTTTAAAAATCAAAGAATTTCTCAGAGAGTAATTGTACAGTTGGAAGTACTGATTTCCAACAACAACCCAATAAAAACATTCAGGACACTATGAAAATATATTAAGTGTGAATCTACGTTAGAAGTGTTTTTTTTTAATTTATTTGTGTTAACAAAATACAATCACTAATACGCACCTGAAGTAGGGTTTGATGGTGTTGCATTTCTTAACTCCGATAAAGTTAGATTAGCCAAAGCGAATTTATTTTCCATGACCTCCAGCTCTTCTATAGTTGAAATTGTATTTACAGTATCTATAATAGATTTAATAAGTCTCTCTTTACGGTTATCTAAGTCTGGAATTTTACTGCCGTTGCTTAATTCACCCAAAAATGTTTCAACATTCGTTCCACTAGCAGTATCATTATCAACATCATTATTAACATCATTATTACCATCATTACCACCATCGTCAACATCATTTTCTTTATCATCTTCAATTTCTAAAATAATTATAAAATTACGGCATTACGATAAACAATAATTATATTTCAAGGGTACATTGTAGATTTGTATAAGGTATTGCACCCAATTTTAGATAGAATTAAGGATAGTAAAAAATACTTTTGATATTAATTTTTAATATCAATTTTTTAAAGTCGGTCCTGGTATTCTATCGAGCGTTTTATCAATTAATATAGATAAAATTTTAATATTTAAGGCATTGTCGGTCGAATTTTGTGGAGAGTTAGCGAGACATTGAAAAAGGTCGCTAGCAGTTATATTATGTTCCTAAGTGTATAATATAATTGGTGAAAATATTTTAATATTTATATTGTATTTGAACTTGCTTTCAATTGTAATTCGGCATTAACAGCTTGGTTGGTTTTTTTAACGTTAATAAAATATTTTATGCCGGGGACCTTGTCCGTTAATGTTGAATATTTTTCTTGATCGAAAATCATTCTTAGTGACAATTTTTATTTCGGTTATCGACCTTTTTTGGTTGCCGATGACTGTTTTTTTGGTTACTGTTCGTCGACTGGCGGTTTTGTCGGCCTCCCGTTAAATACACTGTACAATACTTGGGATAACATTGTAGTAAAATTCAGAATTCAGCAGTTCATTAGTTTCCTTCCTTTAAGAGGAAAGTCCTGTAACAGTTATGTTAAGAAGCCTATAAGTTTCCATGCTGAATAAATTTGGATGATCTCCCTTGGAAACTCGACAATCATTTTCCAGTGGTTGTAAACTAAGATACAGACGTTTCCATGGTAGGAAAAATTGGATTTTCTCCTACAGAAGACATCCAACGAGGGAACTTTTTCCTTTCTCTATTACTGTTAAACTGTTAACTTTGAAATTTTAAATTCATGTAAATTTTTTTATTTTTTTTGTTCTCTTTCAGCAAACATTTTTTTCTCCTATTTTTAATAAACCTGTGTGTATACTTGTAGGTTTTTTTATTGTTTCTGAGTGATAAGTGATAAGTTTGTACAACCTTGAAGCCGAAATACGTCTATTATTTAGCTCGTTTTGTGGTACTAAATTAAAATAATACGATTGGATTTGTTTGGGGCGAATTCATTTTTAGTGATTTTTCTTAATAAAATCACTTGGCGCCCTTACGTGGTTAGTAATTTTAGTTTTTAGTTAGTTTAAACAGATTCACCACAGGCAGCGATCATGGGATGGTGAGAACAAAGATATGTATTGATAGCAATTTTGAAATGAAAAGAAAACTTAATGGAAACAATGTGAACAAGGGGACCTGACCAAACTTATACAAAATAAGATTATATATAAAGAGAGACTAAAAGAACAACTAACACAAAACCTAAACAGCGATAATGGAAATATTGATTAAATAAACCCTAACAAAAACCATGATTAAAGTAGGAAAAAAAATCGCACAAAAGGAAAAAAAGAAGGAAAATTGCTTTACAGAAGAGATAAAGAAGCTCATGAAGGAAAGGTGGAACCTGATTAAAGAAGGGTAAAGGAAATCGATAGTATACTCAGAAATTAATAATACTATCAGGAAAATGATAAAAAAAAACAAAAGAAAGAACCAAGAAACAAAAATAGAAAGAGTTATAAAAAACAACAGAAATATGAAATGCCTAAAACCAACATTAGGTAGATATGAAATAAATAAAATAAAAGACATGAAAGGCGTAGAAACCAATATTAAAAAGGATATCACACAACTATTTTATACAGAACTGTACCAAACAAAAAAGGAACCTCCGGAAGAAATAAAAAAACAACTCCAAAATAAAATAAAGAACGTAAACTCAGAACTACAAAAAAAACTGTGGTTGATTCTCTCCATATTCTCCTAAATAAAATACTAAAATATAAAAGAATCCCAAAAAACTGGAATAAATTCATAACCATCATCCTACATAAGAAAGGTGATAGAACATACCTAAAAAACTATCGACCTATAACACTCCCCAATATAGTTTATAAGCTCCTCACAAAAATACTAACCACTAGGCTAACAACAAAATTCGACGGATACCAATCGAAAGAGTCAGAAAGAGTTTCAGCACGAGCGACCACCTATTACCAATGAAAATCCTAATAGAACGAGCCAACGAATATCACATCCCACTATATATTGCGTTTATTAACTTCGAAAAAGCTTTTAATAGTGTTGAACACTGGGCAGTAAAAATCTCGCTAATTAATAGCAAAATAGTTTACAGATACACAGACCTAATAACCAACATATATAGCGAAGCAACAACAACAATTAAAATCCATAAGGGAACAAGACCAATACACATAAGAAGAGATGTCAGACAGGGTGACACAGTATCACCTAAACTTTTGAACCAGGCCCTAGAGGATGTTTTTAAAAAATTAGACTGAAAAAAAAAAGGTATAAAAATATGTGGACAACCTGAACAACCTAAGATACGCAGATGATATCGCCTCGATAGCAGATAAGAAAGAAGAACTGACGGAAATGCTGAAAGAACTGGACACAGCAGCTAAAAATATAGGTCTTAAAATGAACTACGACAAAACTAAAACCAAACCAACACTGATGAAGATATGAAAATCAGAATAGAACAAGAAAAAATAAAACAAGTCGATGAATACATATATCTGGGACAAATTATTAAACTCATAAAAAAACCAAACAGCAGAAATTAAGAGAGGAGTTAGATTGGGTTGGGCAGCATTCGGCAAATTAAGCTACATCCTAAGAAATATCCACAATACCTCAAAACCAAAGTATATAATCAATGTGTACTCACTGTCCTTACCTATGGATCCCAAACATGGACACAGAAAAACATGAATAAAATAACAAAAGCACAAAGATTAATGGAAAGACAAATGATAGATAGAAAGAGAAACGAGTGGGTAAGAAATAAAACGAAAGTAAGAGATGTTAGAAATGGTAATTCGCCGGTCACAATATCAGACAAAAAGACGACCGATGGAACAAATATATTCTAAACTGGAGACCCTGGGAAAATAAAAAAAGTAGAGAAAGACCCCAAATGAGGTGGGCGGATGACCTGAAGAAGCACTCTGGAACTAGATGGATGAACATGGTGACAAACAGGGAAGAGTGGAAAAGAATGGGGAGGCCTATGTCCAAAGATGGACCGAAGAAGGCTAAATAGATAGATAGTTAGTTTGAAATATTCAGAAAAAATACGGTTGTATAGATCCGTGAAGATCCCATACATCCCCTCAAATTTAATCCAATCGAGAAATCAAGGACTCACGGAACCCGGAGTAAAATATTTTAATCTTTTCCTTTAGGTTACTTAGCTGTTAATAAATAGTGTGAACATAAAAATTAAAATTTTAAAATACCTTAAATTTTATTTGTACAATCAATATTAATGATTACACTTTGTTAAAATTATTTAAAATTCTTTTTCAGTACTTTAATTAATGTAACATGTAATTACAATATTTATTAGAATAATTTATATTCTACGATTCAAAATAATCCAAATTTCCAAATTTTTAAATACATGATGTTTCATTAACCATTGTTCATATAGTAACTGGAGAAACCTTAGCACAAAATACAGTGCCTTTATTTTAAAACCAGCCAGTCCAGATAATTTTTAACATCCCATACCCCTTCTTTAAAATGTCAAATAGCAGCCCCTACTTTGTTATACATCAAATGCAAACCCAAGAAAAATGTAAATCAGCAATATAAACAACAATTTATTCTATCGATTTATTTTGCTGATAACAACAAATTTTGTGAAATATCATGAGACCATAACAAAAATGACCTACGCCACTGAGTGGATAGGAAGATGTCTGCGTAGGTCGATGTCTAATTAGAGATTATTAGCTTACTTCTGAATACATGTCACCTTTTTTGACATTTTTTGTCAATTTGTTTCAAATACTACTTATGAACAGTCAGAACGTGTAAAAAAGGCACGTATGGCTGTGCATAGAGGAGTGTTGGTTCCTACACTTATGTATGGTAGTATGGTAGAATGTTGGGTTTGGCAGAAGAAGCATGAGCTGCGGAGATGAGTAGTCTGAGAAGTATTGCCGGAGTGACTCGATTGGATAAAGTGAAGAATAGTGAGATAATGGAACGCAGTGGTGTAAAAGAAGATGTGGTTACAAAGATAGAAAAAGAAATGCTTAGATAAGTTGGACACGTAGAAAGGATGGATAAAGGAAGATTGACGAAACAGATTTATAATGCGAGTGTGAATGGACAAGTCGGTAGAGGTCGACCTCGGCGACATTCTCGATCAGATCGACATTGTTTTGAATTAAGGCCAGTACAAGAGTACCAACATCCGACAAGCATATATGAGAGCACTGGTGAAAGTGGATAAAGTAAAAGATGTAAGTAAGAACCGTAGCAAGTGGACCCATACGGGAAAAAGGCGTGACCATTAGTATGTATGTTTTAAAAATATTATTAGTATATTTAGTTAGTTACTCGTACGTTAAATTAGCCATTATTTGTGATTTATTTTAAAATGGGGTATTCTCTGCAAGATCGAACAAAAATAATATTTATTTACGGTCATCAAAACAATCGCGTTCGAGGAATAGCTCGAGTATTTAATGAAAGGCCTGATAAAAATAGTCCCCAGTGAAAACCTAACTATTGGAAGCAAATCTATTGAACAGGTCACCGCCTACAAATATTTGGGTCATGAGATCCGAATAGGACGGGACAACCAGACGTGCGAACTTCTCCGGAGAGTAGGCTTGGGGTGGGCATCTTTTGGAAGATTAAAGTATGTTTTCAAGTCGAATATTCCCATCAGTCTAAAACGAAAAGTATACAATCAGTGCATATTGCCAGTGATGACATACGGAGCCGAAACATTGACGCTTACAAAAAAGTCAGCAAAGAAAATGCGTGTCACCCAACGGGCGATGGAGAGGGCTATTCTGGGTATCTCCCTCAGAGACCGAATACCAAATGAGATTATTGGCCAAAGAACAGGTGTTATAGATGTAATCGAAAAAATAACAACTTTAAAGTGGAACTGGGCTGGCCACGTAGCTAGAAGAACTGACGGAAGATGGTCTAAAAAACTATTGGAGTGGCGTCCGAGGCACGAAGCTTATCGTAGTAGAGGGCGCCCCCCCACACGATGGACCGATGACATCAAAAGAATCTGTGGTAATTGGATACAAATGGCTCAAGATAGAGCAGAGTGGCAAAATAAACGAGAGGCTTATGTTCAGCAGTGGACTACTATAGCTGAGTGATGATGATGATAATAAAAATATAGGCTACCAGACCATCAAAGAGTTAGTACGGAAATTTGAAGAAACTGGATCCGTTTGTAATAAAAAATAATAATCCCAGAGTTCTTGACGAAGCTGCACAAATTGAAGTACTGGGTCAGTTTGCTATAGATTCTACTCATTCCATTTAAAAAGTATTAATATGTACTTAAAAATATTTCTGTTGGTTCCATACACAGTGTTAAAATTGCATAAGTATTTTCCTTATAAAATACAAATTCATCATCAGCTTAGTAAAGATGACTATGACCGCAGAATTGAATTTTGTGAAATAATGTCCCAAAAAACTCAAATTTGGTTAAAAATATTTGTTTCAGTGATAACTCAACGTTTTATTTAAATTGCTTTGTTTAGAAACATAATTATTGTAGGTACTAGGATGACGAAAATCCTCACGTGTTTCGACAGGATAAAACTCAGTTTTCAGTGAAGGTCAATGTATGGGCTGGTATTCTAGGAAATGAGATCATTTGACTCTTTATTGACCAAAACTTAAAAGGAGGATTGTACCCACAAATATTAGAAAAAAAAATTGATCCACTTATTACTCAGTTACTAGAGAGACAAGTTGATGAACAAAAAAATATGGTGCTAGATGAACAGAATATATACCTTCAGCAGGACGGAGCTACACCACATTACGCACTAGCTGTAAGACAATGGCTAGCGAACGATTACCGAGACATTGGATTGTCAAAATAGTTTTTATAGAATAGCCGGCAAGATCTTCAAATCTTGACTTTTTTCTGTAGGGCTATTTAAAAACATTAGTTTACAAAACTCCTCTCGAAGACATTGAAGAACTAAAGCTTTGAATAACTAAAGAATGTAGACGAAATTTTCGAGTTCGCGAAGAATTTAAAAAAAGTTTATATAATTGCCTACAAAATAACGGAGCTCACTTTGAACAGTTACTGTAAAAACATTTAGGGAGCTTTTTGTCTGTTGTAATTTCGCTATGTTTAATGGTATCTGCAAAATAAATCGATAAAATAAATTGTTGTGTTTGCTGTCTCCTATAATGTTGTACAGTTTCAGGATAAGTTTCCTGTGATTTACAGTATCATAAGTGGCGGTAAGATCCACAAATACTGCCCGGTGTCTTTTATATGCATCTACGATATTTTGGGTGAGATTTAATATTTGTGATATACAAGATTTAAAGAATTTAATTGGATGAAAAAATTATGCTACGGGTAAAAAAACCTTACCAATGAGTTGATTTTCTGAAAATTGAGCATCTTTGATGGATTTTGCGACCAGATGAATATGTTTGCACATGTTATATTTAATAGAAGAATCCAAACAAGTGCAAACAAACTGATGGATGCATATTTCGCAATTGGTACACACAAGTTGGCAATTGTTGCAAGTAGCCTCTTGTTTTTGTACTAGATACATTTCAAAACCATTTTCTAATAATACCTCCCAGCCCTGGTCAAATATTTTTAATGTACTATTGTCTATTTCTTCCATCTCTTTATGCCTCAATTTTATGTTGTTTAGTTTTGTGCAGATCTTGCCCTTCCTGTTTGCTTTGATTACATCAACTAACTTCTCTCTAATTGGAATAAAACAAACAATTAATAGATTTAACTCAAATATTTATACTACAAGTTTCAAGGAACATTACTATATTATGTTAATTATTTATAATAATGTTTATTAGCCAAAAAAAATTTAGAAATGTATTTACATGGGAATCACAGCAGTAATAATTACCAGAAATTATTCCTTGTGCATAATATAGCAAATCTACCATACAAAAATTATAGTTACAAAGTTTTAAAAAAGAATATGAATAAAAATATATACCTAACTACTACATTTCAGACACAAAATTAAATGAACAAAATTTTATTTGTACCCATGCATTCATTAAGAATGTCCAATCTCTGAATTGTAGATTCTAGACCTCAAAATATGATGATTCTGTCCAACATGCCTTATATAAATACATATTGCTAGTTTTCGAGACCGGGTGTTATAAGTTTAAATACCAATGGATTTTGATTTTCGCAATAATTCTTCATGTTTTCACAATTTCTATTTGAAAATTGAAAATTTTACGTTTTTTGGCATGAGGATTGTAAATTTGGACTCTAATTTAGCATTGCTAATAGAGGGCGCTAGTTACACTTGGTTGTGTTTAGTAAATCAAAGCAAATTTTTGTTCGGCTAAACTATGAGTAAAATAATGAAAAAAATATTAAAAAGCGTTAAATTCTACAAAAAGAGTTACTCTTGCTTGATTCCTGTAACTCGATCGGTTATCGAGTTATTTGCTTCTAAAAAGTTCTATGAATTTTAATTTTATAAAAAAAATTATTCTTTAAATGTTTAACAATAACAAATCAAAAAACAAAAATAAAAAAAATGTTCAAAATGCTCACCATTTACTTTAATACACTTTCGCAAAGATCTATTAATATCAAATAACCCTTGTTTATTATTTTTAATCACATTCGCGGCTTCTTCTATTTTGCGTCGTAATTCTGGAATATAATTAATTTTTTCTTTGTAAACGAATGCCTTCAGTTAAAACAAAATTGAAAAATCCAAAGGATTGAAATCAGAACCTCTCGGGGACCAAGAAAACTCACTTCCACGACCAATCCATCAATGCGGAAACTGTTCGTTTAAGTATTGAGGAACACATGTTTTGTCTCAAGGCGAGAGGTATATCCTCTAGTAATTCGTGTAAATGTTCCTAAAGGAAATCTGAATAAAGAGGTCCATTTCAAGTTAGCACTTTAAAAGGACCTATTAAATAATCACATATTACGCCACACCAAATGTTAACCTTAAACTCGTGCTTAAAAAGTGTTTCTCTCTTAGCATGTGATATTTTAGAATCCCACAAATGATTATTTTTCCAATTAAATATTCCTCGTCTGGTTAATGTTACCTCATCAGTAAAAAGAATTGTATTCAGAAAATCTGGGTTAACATTTTGCTTATCTTGCAAAAATTGGGCAAATTGTAGACGCATAGGTAAATCTTAAGGTAATAAATTCTGAACAGGAGTGTAATGATATGGATGCAGTTTTTCTTTCTTCAATATTCTAAAAACAGACAATTGGCTTATCCCTGTTGCCAGACTTAATCAGTAAGTTCTGATATCTGGATTCTCTACAACACGAATTAAAATTTGGTATAATTCTGGAATAAGGCTGCCAAAGGAATTTTCATAAAACTTTTACAGGTCATTAAAACACACTATAAAATGGATATCCTGATAAAAAAATTTTGCGAGGAAACGTTTGAAAAGTACTTTTTTTTAAAAATGTGTGCTAAATTTACTATGGTGGCCATTAAAGAGTAATTTTTATAACAAGTTTTTAGCTCGATCAAACACTTAAAATTCCTCGTACTTTTTTGCAACACAATTTACACATTATAATTCACCTATTTCACAAATTTTTTTGCAATTATTTAACGGAATAAGCGTCAATAATTCGAAAAATAATAGACAAGGGTTATTTGATATTAATAGATCTTTACGAAAGCGAATCATAAAGGCAACGGGAGACCTTTGCATTAAAGGTCCGCAGGGACACCCCTGGTACAATTATTATGACGAATACACAGAAAGTAAAGGCACTCAGTCCCCGGCAGACCTTGAATGGTCGGAGGGTGCTAAGAATACCCGGGAGGAACTTAAAGATCGCAAAATCAATACGGACAAAGGGATGTTTTATTATTCTGGAAACCACGATCAACAAAAACATCAAAATGAAGTAGGAATTTTGGTCGACAAAAATACTAACAACTCTGCAGCCAATTTCATTCCACTATCAGAGAGAGTAATGATGCTGCAACTACAAACAGTCAAAGTAAACATGAACATATTACAAGTATACGCGTCTACAGCCCAAAGTGAAGACCAAGAGATAAAAGAATTCTACGAACAGATTGAGCGCGTATTGGGAAATACTAAAAGTCTAAACATAATTATTATAATGGGGGACCTCAACGCCAAGCTCGGAAAAGGAAAATGTGGAGACCTAATGGAGGAATATGGACTTGGAGAACGCAATGAGCACGGAGAAGTATAGTTCAGTTCATCCAAAAGAAAGGTATGGTAGTAACCAATACACTGTATAAACTACCGTCAAGAAGAATATATACGTGGAGATCATCACAAGATACAGACGAAAAAGTAATTAGAAACCAGACTGATTACATTATGATCAAAAGAAGACACAGAAATTGCATTAAATCGGCTAAAACCTACCCAGGAGCAGACATAAACTCCCATCACAACCCATTAGTCGCAAATTTTAAACCCGCCTCAAAGCAAACTAACAAATCTTAAACAAAAAACAGACCGGATATCACCCGCTTGAAAGATCAACAAGTCACAACAAGGATGGAAAAAAAATAAATAACGAGATCCTGTGATTGAGAAACAGCGACATTAGTGGAAATCAAAACATAGACAGGAAATGGGGCAATATTAGAGATAAATTATCAGAAATAAGTAAGAAAGAAATAGCAGGGATAAAAAGAAAGAAGAAGAACGCTTGGATGACTGAAAAATACTTGATTTACTGGTACAGAGAAGAGAAGTAAAAGATAGAGATAAGAAAAGATATAAAGGATTAAACCGAGAAATCCAAAAAAAAGTGAAAACAGCAAAAGAAATCTGGTTAAATGAGAAGTGCGCAGAAATAGAGAAATTGCAGAAAAATACGACTCATTCAACAAACATAGGAAAGTAAAAGATATGGCGGGAAACGTTCAAAAGAAGCAGTCCAACATACTAGCCGATGAAAAAAGAAATATAATATTAGACCCAAATTAAAAAAATGGAGAGACTATATCAGGGAATTGTTTTGTAATGAGAGTCGTGAAACAGAAATAAACGACGTAGAAACAGAAACCGTACCAAAAATAACCAACGAAGAAGTTATGTACTGCTTGAAGAATATGAAAAACGAAAAAGCTTCTTCCCAAGAAACATAATGCCAAAAAATGTAGTGATCATAGAACCATAAGTTTGATGAGTCATACACTTAAGCTATTACTTAAGATAATACGCAACCGTTTGAATAAGAAACTAGATACTGAAATTACCGAAACACAATTCGGATTTCGCAATGGGCTGGGCACCAGGAAGGCATTTTTTAGTCTGAATGTACTGACGCAACGCTGCTTCGACGTTAATAAATATGTATACACATGCTTTGTAGACAATGAAAAGGCCTTTGACAGGGTTCGACATGATTTGCTCATGGAGATTTTACGACAGAAAGAAATGGACACTCGAGACATCAAAAGTATTGAAAACCTTTATTACAACCAGAAAGCAAA
The DNA here is from genome assembly GCA_950111635.1 of Agelastica alni. NCBI lineage: Eukaryota > Metazoa > Arthropoda > Insecta > Coleoptera > Chrysomelidae > Agelastica > Agelastica alni. The sequence goes on along the minus strand of OX467712.1, from coordinate 60,967,650 downwards.
CATTGAGATTAAAAATACAAAAACTGAAGACAGGTTGTATCTTATCGCCGCTACTTTTTAACCTGTTTTCAGAAGCTATTATGAGAGATGCGCTAGACCAAGAAACATGTCGTAAATGGAATGCCTATCAACAACATAAGATATGCGGGCGACACAGTCTTGCTTACAGAAAAGATTTATGACTTACAAAGGGTTGTACAGCTGACCATAAAGAACCAAGTTATAGAAAGAGTTTTAACGTAAAAATATCTAGGAACTATAGTAGACTTCAGCAATGACTCTTCAAAAGAATTAAGATCAAGGATCGAAATAGCGCGTAACGCGTTTCTAATGATGAGGCAGTTCTTCTGTAACCGATCGTAGAATCAAAGACTGAAAATACGAGTGATAAAATGTTATATATTCTCAATTCTCCTCTATAGCATAGAAGCATCAACACTGAATAAAATTGGAAGCCTTCGAAGTGTGGTCATACAGAAGAATACCCAGAATATCGTATGTAGACAGAATCACTAACGAAGAAGTACTCAGACGACTAGAAAAAGGGAGAGATCTTGTGAATGAGACAAAAATCCGAAAACTGCAGTACCTGGGCCACGTTATGAGAAAAGAAAGATATACTCTGTTACAAGTGATCAATGGCAAAATTGTTGGCGAACGCAGCATAGGTCGAAGACGAATGTCGTGGCTGCGCAACTTGAAAGAGCGGTTCAACTATTAGTCAGTCCAACTTTTTAGGTCAGCGATGAATAGAGTTAAAATAGTCATGATGGTAGCCAACCTTCTAAAGAAGACGGCACCCTAAGAAGAAGAAAAAGATAAAGTTTATTGAAGTAAATGTTTGGCATTTTGAACATCAACTTAAAAGTTTGTTATTTTTGTTTTTTAATTTGTTATTACACATTTAGGGAATAAATTTTTTTATGAAATTAAAATTCATTGAATTTTTTAGAAGCAAAAATTTCTTGTAGAATATAACGCTTTTTAATATTTTACTCATTTTACCCATATTTAAACTTTTAACACCCGGTATCTCGAAATCTAGCAGTATTTGCAAAGGCATGTTGGGCAGAATCATCATATTTTAAGATCTAGAATCTACAATTTAGAGATTGAACATTCTTAATAAATTATCCTGTATACTTACATAAATAGTATGTATTCATTTAATAATATTAATATTGTTCTTGGACGGACAAACGTTTCAGATAAATATTGATAATCATTTTTTTTCAGTTGGGAAAGAGAATTAATACTTTTTATGTCATGTAGCAATGTGTTTAGCATACATACATACAGATATATTTTTCCCGTAGGGATAGGCGGAGAACATTCATCGCTGAATGATTACTTTTTGATGTACATTTTTTGGAGCTAATGGCTAATGTTGCCCCTGATAAATCTTCTAACCATTTCTACAAAAAGAAAACCCAATACAACAATTTTTGTTTAAAAAACCTAAAAACCATGCATCTCAGTGCAGGCAAGTTCTAATGACTTCTGTAAGATTAAAACTGTATTTTTTAACAAATCGCTTTACTATTAAACAATGAATGTACCAAAATTTACCATAGCCCAATAAGAATGACTTCCTAAATGTTCTCTGCATTTAATTAATTGATTAAAATGATTAAAAAATATTTTATACATACACACATATAGTCACGCCTTTTTCTCGTATGGGTAGGCAGAGACCACTTCTTTCCACTTGCTACGGTTCTTACACACATTCTTCGCTTCTTCTACTTTTATCAGCGCTTTTATACATGCTCGTCGGTGGGTAGTATTCTTCACCTGGCTCTTCTTTTTCTAAATACGTTCGCCTAGGTCGAGCTCTACCGACTAGCCCATTCACACTCGCCTTTTAAATCTGTTTCGTTAATCTTCTTTCATCCAATCTCTATACATCTACAAAACATCTAAACCTTCTTTTTACTACTTTTATTACCACATCTTCTTTTACACCACAGCGTTCCCTTATCTCACTATTCCTCACTCCAGCTTTACTTCTCAGAATTTGCAGCATTGATCTTCTCAGACTTTGCAGCATTGATCTTACTGTCATTCTTCTTCTGCCAAATCCAACATTCACTACTATACATAAGTGTAGGGACCAGCCAGACATGCCTTTTTTGACACGTTTTGGCTGTTCATAAAGCTATGCAGCGCCTCATTTATTTGTTTTTTTGCCAACACCCTTCGCTCAATATTACAATAACATATTCCGTTTTTCGTACACTTTGAACCCAAGTACATAAACTCATTCACTTGTTCCACTCTTTCTCCTTCAATCAACATCTCGCAGTTTGTCATGCTTTCAAAAATCATTACTTTTTTCTTGCATTCACTTTCATCCTTTTGATTTTTAAGATATCATGCATAATATTAACCATCGATTATTAACCTTACATGAAGCTAATATGACCTGATCATCGGCGTAAAGAAGGCATTTGACGATCAAATCATTCATTCTTAATTCATACGCACTCTCTTTAAAGTTTTCGATGTTAAACCAGTCTGTGCAAGCTCCGTTTATTCTGAAGCAAGCAGTGAAATCCTCATAAATTGATTTCGGCGCTTGTATCAAGCTACCGGTTACCCACTACGTAGGCAATGTTGACCACAATCCATTTTATTTTTTAATACAGTTTGGTAAGGTCTGATGGAAATATCTGTAATCAATTAATTTTAATTTTAATATAATCTAATTTGTTGCGTTGTATTTACTATGTCGTATTATATTCATAATTTTTTTTAACTTTTTGTAATTATAATTATATCTATAAAATAGACTAAGGGTCGCGGTGGAGGAGAAAGTAAGTTGGTAATAACTAGAATTACGCTAGGAAAATGTTGGGTTATGGTGGGATACGTAAAAGTATGGACGGTTAATTAACTATTCATAATTCATAATTGGATTAAAAGTTGGGATTTAAATTTAAGACCATTAATAAATAAATGCAATTTGGGAAAGCACAACAATAGTAAACATGTGTAGCTATTTGGAGTATATTCAAGAATTTAGGAAAGAAAAACGAAAAATATATTACTTGGATGAAATATGGTATGACACATATACTATACTATATGACTGATGGAACAAGCAGCTGCATGCCAAATATGCCATCTGATAGGCGAACTCGATTCACTGTGGAGGAAGTGGATGTGTTAGTAATTGTTTAAAACTGAGCGGTAAGAAAATATTAAACACGAAAGTGTGATGATAAGATACGTTTCTGTCGGATTTTTATGTGTTTATAGTTTGATCGAAGTCTTCCAAGGATCTGAATTATTCTATTCCGCAATGTGTAAACCAGAGTTTAGGAATATTGGAGGATTAAAAGATTCATGATATTAAACTAATAAGGAAAATTTTTAGTCCGAGAAACACGATTTTTTAGCTGAATCCCAGAATTGATTATATTCTGCAGTAAGTGACAATTTCTTATATTGTGGACTTTATGTCAAATCGTTTGTAAAGATTTTCTACTTACTTAGAAAATCAGTCTATTCTGTTGGCTGAGGAATCTGATTCATTCATAACTTTCTGATTATCTTGTAGATTGTAGGGGGTCATAAAAGCTATACAGCCTCTCAAGCACCTCGACCTATCAGATATTTTTATGTAATTCTGGTTACCTTTACCTCTTTAAATTTTTAACTTTCCAGTGGTAAGTTATAGTAATGGGTCAGATTTTGCGAATCCAGAATTTTGACATCTCCAGATTTCAAGGTCCCCAGAATCGAAAAGAATAGTTTTTAAGTGGACGTCTTTGTGTGTATATACGTATATGCGTTCAAAATTATTTTTCGTCTCAATGATCTCGAGAACAAAAAATGATATCGAGCATAATTACGCGATTGGAACTGATTAGATTTTCAGCAAAATCGGTTGAGCTGTTTTTTATGGAGAATCAAAAAACTGAAAAAAATGATAAACTACCTGAATTTTTCAATTTATAAATTATACTATTTTTAATACAGAATTTTAGGATCTTTCGAATAATATGATTATTGCATGTTAGGAATATTTGTATGAAATATGATGGCAATATTTCATAAAAAACGATAGTTTTGGAAAACAAAAATAGGAATTGTATAGTTTTAAACTTGTGTCAGTATTGAGAGAATAATCAAGCATTGTTTATAACAATTGAATATTGTTCCTAACAAATGATTATGGATCATAATAATTAATTTTTTTTTTAATTGTTATAAACAATTGAAAATAGCTCCCGCTTATGAAATGATAAGAAAAAGTTTAAAAGAATATGGTTGACATAAACAGAATATTGTTAATGACAATTATAATTTGTTATAAACAATTTGAAATCGTTTTTTATAATAATTTTAATAATAATAATATTTATAAAAAAAAAACATGGTATTTTTTCATTCTTTCCACTGGGAAGTTAGTCGTGTGGACCTCTCGGTAAGTATTAGACTAAAGTAAATTCATAACTGTTGTTTCTGCATTCGTTGCAGTATTAGAAATTTGTAATACTCTGTATTCAGTAATATCAACTAGCTTTGTATATTTTCATTAGTACTTTGAATTTGTAAATGAAATTAATTGTGGTTAAGCATTCTAGCTGAACACAAGATCTAGAGAACAAATTAACACTCCAGTAGGAAACATTTGCTGCCGTTTTATATGCTTTTAAGAGCATTGGAAGTATCCTGAGGTCCTGTTTTGAAGGAGACATACCAAGTTCCTGTTTGACGAGCACTTACAATATCTAAATTTCTGGCTAGAGACTCCAGATATGGATGCAGTCCAATGAACTAAGTAGTTAGATATTCAAACTGGACATCAAAGTTACTAGGGTTGCCGGCTAAATAAAATCCAAGTACCTCAATACTAGAGAGAGTAAGTGTAGTTTTTCCATCTGAGACAAGATATGCCAGATTGTTGAACTCCTTTAATTCATCGCTTAAATTTAATTTGTTTTTTTTTTTAAATATATTTTGTAAATTGTAATAGGCAAAATTATCGTTAAAAGTTTTACATAAACCTTAAGTTTTTTGTATTTTTAACCTAAATAAAATACATGGCGCTCAAATTTTTAACTTTTAATGATATTTGTTTATTCCTGATTCTTTAATAAATATATGATTTTGAACTAAAATTAATTCAACAATTTTTCTTATTCATGACCCCACCGAATGTAGAGCAGCCGACAGGCTAACAAAAAAGAAGCTGTACTAATTAATTATTAGTAACAGTGCACAGACGGCGCTCTCCATAGAAGGGACCGGGAGATGCATCAAAAAATGCTTGGACATCTAAGCAGCAGTTAAAGCGCCAGGGGCTCCGACTATTATTTCGCAATTGACTCTGGGTTGCAGACGGACTCTAGGGGCATTGGCGAAAAGCAACAAGGTCACTCTTGTTTGGGTTCCTAGTCACTCGGGAATCAAAGACAATGAAGGTGCAGACAAGCTGGCGAAAGCTGGATCTGAGACTAAGTTCGTGGGCAGGCAAGTGCCTCCATAAAGGATTCTCCCCGAGAGGACTTAGCCGACAGCATAATGCCACTGAGTAGGAAGGATGCCAAACTAGCAGTACACATACCGACCGGTCATGGTACCCTTAAATATCACTGCACTATCTGGATAGGTAGAAAACTGAAAAAAAAATTGGGGTTTGCTTAGTAAAAATTTTTCGTAACGCTATCCGTATTCAAGATAAAGGGCGTTGAAGAAAAAAAAATTTGGTTATTACTTCATAATTTTCAAATTAAAATATTCCGAAAACGGTATACAGTATCGAGTTCTACCAAGAGTACCTTTTTGGTGTAAAATTGAATGATGTTTAAGTTTACTTAAAATTTTTATTAATAAATCTAACCTTAAAAAAATTATGTTCAATACTACTTGGTACGAACCGTGTAACTAGCGCCCTCTATGCGAGTCAGATATAGAAACAAATTCAGTTTCTAAAACATATTCGTATAAAATTTCATTACAATGTGTCCAGTAGTTTCGGCAAAATCGTAATAAATGTGTATACATTTTTTTTCTTCAACGCCCTTTATCTTGAATACGGATGGCGTTACGAAAATTTTTTAATAAGCAAACCCCAATTATTTTTTAGTTTTCTACCTATCCTAGAGACAGGGTCACTTTTTTTTAAAACACCCTGTATTGTGGACTACTTTCTACAGTATACAAGATGTGATCTGAGTCTGCAGTAAGCCTGTGCTGTGCAATGTCATCAAAATTTAAAAAATAAGTGCAATTGATGAATTAAAAAAAATTACCTTACGAATTTCATTATCGCAGCAATGCCTTTATCCAGTTTTTTTTCTTTTAAATAAATAAAGTTTATTGACTTGTGGATACGTTCCAGATGCATATTTGTGTTTATTCCTGCTAAAAGTCGATGACAATAAGCCCAATATTCACTGTTATTCACGAAATTATTACGAAAATATGTTACGAATTCTAAACATTCTGGATCATCAATATGACAAAACTGAATTAACATCTTTTGGAATGCATTTACGTCTCGCTCGGTAAGTAACGTCCTAAGGTGCCTGTAAATGGTACACTAAAAAAAAAGATTCATTGATTTTAATAATAAATACAAACACAGGCACACTAAAATTTAAATATATACTGTGTTCATTTGAATACGATCCATCCTTAATATTTCACAACACTTTTTAGCGCTAATATCATAAATGTCAGATTCACCCCCACTCTACTGGAGATACCCCCTACATTTTTTCATTCATAAAACTCTGTTTTGTCGCAATGATTACACGAGAGTGGCCATGAGTATGACAAAGAATACCAATCGATTCTCTTTGTCCCGTCCTCGTGCTGGCAACGCTATAACATTTTTGTCGACTTCTGGCCACACTTGTAATCAGTGGCGTGCTGTTTGTTTAAAATGAGAATATATCTATCGGGTAATATTTAGTTTTTTATGAGAATACATTTATCAATAGGTAATACTCAGTTTTTTATCAAATTGAAGTGTTGTAGCCTACTAAAAGTATTTTTCTAAACCCCAAAAGTTGGGCGCTTAATTGTGTAACCCTAACTAAACTGTTTTTCTAAAGGTACAAAAGTGGGGTGCCAATTTTGTGTTTCGTTAAAGTTTTCTTTCTAAAGCCAATTGTGTGTAGTGTAATGTTATAAGTTACTTTTATAAAACTAAATTATTTCAACTCAAGAGTTGCTAATTGTGTAGCGAACAGTTTTACTAATACCCATTAAACTAAATTATTTTATTAAATTAAAGTACTGAAAAAGAATTTTAAATAATTTTATCTAACTGTCTTAAATGAAAAAAAAAACTTAAATAATTATCATTAATATTAATTGTACAAATAAAATGTAATGTATATTAATATTCAAACTATTTATTTACAGGAAAAGATATTATACTCAGGGTACCGCGACTCCTTGATTTCTCGATTGGATTAAATTTGATAAATTTGATAATATTAAAACAGTTGTTGTGGATATGAATTTTTGGCTTCTATCTCTAGATATAAAAATAAATAATATTTCTTATGGAATAGCAGGTGTTTATAGATCACCAAATGGTAATCTCAATGTTTTCTTTGAAAATTTCTTTAAATGGTTTGATGATTATTACGAGAAGCGTAGCAATTGCTCGGTAATAATTACAGGTGATTTTAATATTCATTATGAAAATAATAATTATAATAAACGTAAACTTCAAGAATATATTGAAAACAATGGGATGAGGCAGTTGATTACCGAATATACCAGGGTGTTCAGGAATTCTAAATCTATAATAGACTTGGTTATAAGCAATGACTACACAATATCGACCTATGTAGAAAAAGACTATGTAATATCTGACCATTCTATAATACAAATTGAAACGCATTGTTCAACTGCATCTAATTTAAATGACACTAAAAAAATTCGTTCAAAAATCAAGTATGATGAAATGGTAAACATATTGATTGAAAAGGATTGGGGTTATTCGTCGGTTAATGTTGATGTTGTAGCTGATATTTTATCAAATAATATACTATCGGCAATGGACTCGGTAGCTCCTAGTAGAACCGTTAGTATTAAAAATAAGGGTAACGCATGGTTTAATACTGATTGCTATAATGCTATTAAAGATAAAAACATAGCGTATAAAAGATTTTCATTAACTAATGCAGTAGAAGATTGGAATTATTATAAAGAAAAGAGAAATTCATGTGTTAAAATATTGAAAAATTCAAAAATACGGTATTACGAGAGAAATATAGATATGAATAAAGGCAATTCAAAACTAATGTGAAAGCACCTAAAAACAATTGTCGGAACGAAAACTAGTAGGACTGAGATTGACAGTATAGACTGTAATGGAATCGTTTACACTGATGACTTGGCCAATGTTTTAAATTAATATTATATAAATAGTATTTACGATATTGTGGGTAATATAATAGTTCCTGATTCCGGTACCAATGTTATTTTGCAAACGGTTCCTTTAAATAATTCAAAAATGGAATATTTCGAATTAATTCACATTGGACAGCTACTTGAAATAATAAAATCCCAAAAAAAGAAAAACAGTACAGAGGAATTAGGCCTTGATATTATTGAAAATTTGTTTCACGTGATAGGCTATCCTTTGCTTAATATGATAAATTTAAGTTTGGAAAAGGGCATAGTTCCTCAAAGATTCAAAACTTTAACTATAGTTCCTATTCCTAAAGTATTAAATACAAACAAAGCTGATCAGTTAAGGCCAATCAATATGCTACCTTTTTGTGAGAAATTACTGGAACTAGTAGTGTATGATCAAGTAAGTAAATTCATTTCTGTAAATAAGATATTACACAGTTATCAATCTGGTTTTCGTAATTCGCATTCTTGTGAGACAGCACTCCAACTAGTTATATCTGAAATGAAAAATATCCTAGATAGGCCGGGAGTAGGAATTTTTTCAGTTTTTATTGATCTCAAAAGAGCTTTTGAAACGATAGATCGTGATATATTGTTGAAATTGAGAAAATATGGCTTCAATGGGGTAGTTTATTCTTGGATTCAGCGTTATTTAAAAAACAGATATCAAATAACCAAATTTAACAATTCAACATCGGATCCGGAATTGAACAATATTGGTGTTCCACAAGGTAGTGTTATTGGGCCCCTACTTTTCATATTATATATAAATGACTTGGGCAATGTACTAGAGAAATGTAAAATACATCTTTTTGTAGATGACACCCTCATTTACTATTACGGGGATAATTTTGTTGAAGAAGTAGAAACAGTCAATTCGGAATTGAAAAAAATATCTGACATATTTAAGATCAATAAACTAAAAGTAAATGAATCCAAATCTAAATTTAAGTTCATTGGTGGTCCTGTTTTGCGTGCTAAATTTTTAAACCTTAATTTGAGTGTTAAGATAAATGATCAGGACCTGGAGAGTGTACATGAAATAAAATATTTAGGTTTTATGATGGACCATGAACTAAAATTTAATAGTCACATAGATTACATATGTAAAAAGATTGGAAAAATAATTGGTTTTTTGAGAAGAATTTCACCATTTCTGTCAATGCATACTAAGCTTATGGTTTACAATACATTAATTCTACCACATTTTTATTACTGTTGTTCACTAATATATACAGGTTGTTCTAGAGCTATAGTCCGTTCATAATTTGTCGATAGCACAAAATGTGCGTCCAAGTCATAAAACGGCCGTAATAGTCGTAAAATCATAGGCGGAGGTTCCTGAGGTGTTTATTCATGTCCGTACACAATTTGTTGATAGCTCACTGCAAGTTTGACCCTCATTAGGTTTAGTACGTTTTTGATCGCATTTAATTTACGGCTCGTTGGTGTTTCGGCGTCTACGGCAGTAATTAACGTCTCTAATATTTATTTTGCGAATTTTGTGCAGTGCGTGAGTAACTTTTTTTCATATTCCTACAAACATATACGTACCTTTCGTTCCTGCTTGTTTTGTTTGATTGCTTGCGATGGCTTCGTCATCATCATCAACATCATCAAGTTTTACACCGGTACTGTTGCGTACAGTCAGTAAGTCTGTCTATTCACCAAGAGAGAAGACTATTGTTTTGAACGTTCACGATGCTCTGCTTTCTCAGAATTCCACAAACACTGTTCAGAACATAATCAAGAGTTGTGCCCACATGACGGGCGTAGGGGAGTCAACAATATATAGGTTCCTATCAGAAAGAAAAAAACAAGGTATAGCTAACCCAAATACAAACGAATACTTAAAGAGGGGGAGAAAACCTATTGAAATTGATGAATTTGCCAAAAATGGTATTCGAAGGAAAATTCACGAATTTTTTTACAAAAAAGAAATACCCAACTTAAACAAAATTTTACAAGAAGTTAGAGACGACCCGGATTTGCCTCATGTCGGACGAACCAAATTGTGGCAAGTTTTAAAAGAATTAAATTTCCGGTGGGAGAAATCAGACCGAAAATCACTTTTGATTGACCGGGAAGAGATAATATGTTGGAGAAGAAAGTATCTAAGATCTATACGAAAATTTCGGGCTGAAGGAAAGCCAATTTACTATCAGGACGAAACGTGGGTAAACGCAGGTCATACTCTCACAAAAATTTGGTCAGATAAAAATATATCAAGCTCCAGGCAAGCCTTTATGGAAGGTTGGTCTACTGGTATTTCCCCACCCTCTGGTAAAGGCAGTAGATTAATAGTTTCTCACATTGGCAGTGAAAAAGGATTTGATAAGCATGGTTTGTTGGAATTTCAATCCAAAAGCACAAAAGACTATCACGAGGAGATGACAGCTGATGTTTTCGAAGAGTATTTTGAGCAGATGATTGAACATATACCACCAAACTCAATTATAGTATTAGATAATGCACCTTATCATTCACGACTAGTAGAAAGACTTCCAACGACTGCGTGGAAGAAACAGGATATCATTGAATGGCTGCGGAATAAGTCCCTGCCTTACAAAGATGGAATGGTTAAAGCAGAACTTTTAAAAATTGCCCGGCAACACAAATCTAAGTTCAAGAAATACGTAGTTGACAAAATGGCGGAAAGACGAAACATCACAGTCCTTAGACCCTACCACTGCGAATTAAATCCAATTGAACTCATTTGGGCACAAATGAAAAGCTATGTGGCTAGAAAAAATACGTCATATAAAATACAAGCTGTACGTGAATTGTTATATGAGTCTTTACAACATATTACAGAACAAAATTGGCGAGATGCAGTAAGACATGTAATAGAAGAAGAACAAAAAATGTGGGATCTTGACAATATAATTGATGCGACTGTAGAGACACAACCGCTAATTATTAACCTGCAAGACGACTCGGATTCCGAAGATGATCCTGTTTATTTTGAATTTGAATAGTTTTGTAAGTAATCGTAGTTTATATCATTTAAAAATAGGTATTAATTAAATAAATGTATCTTTTACAAATTGCAAGTAACTTTTTATTTTTAAATAAAATAAAGAAATTTTATTAAAATAAAATTACAATTTACAGTACCTACAGTTTAAGAATATTAATATATTTATTTATTTAAAGTAACGTAATGATTTAATCATATACTCTACGACACTGGTCAGTCACTTCCACTCAAAATACCTACATAATCGGATTAAAAGTTCTATAGCTGTATTGTATTTCTTCAGATACAAGGTGGGTTAGTCGAAAACATCTTAAACTGCCAGTTTTAGGTTGGTTTTTGTTATTATATCATACTACCTATCCTCTCTGTATTTCAGTTCTCTAATGAGGGTCAAACTTGCAGTGAGCTATCAACAAATTGTGTACGGACTATAGTTATGAACGATTACAAATTATTCAAAAAGGCGATGAGAGTAATTCTGGGATGCAATAGGTATACTAGTGTGGAGTTGATGACTAATTGTTTAAATTGGTTAAAAATTGAGAAGTTTCTGTATGTACAAACAATGATTTTCATCTTCAAAATTATCAATAATCTCTTACCGCAATATTTACATAGTAAACTAGTGCCAATCTCACAGATACATGATAAAAACACAAGATCAGCAAATTTAATTAATTTTTATGTGAAAACAACCATTAAAGGAAGTTCAATGAAAAATTTATTCCACAAAGGTGTTGTACAATTTAATAACTTACCACAGTACATAAAAGTAAGTCAAAATGTAAAAATATTTAAAAAATTATTGATTATATACATTAAAAGTAATCCTACAGAAATCTAGTGGTTCATATTTATATTCATATTAAAAGTCATATTTATTTTTAACAATATACATTTCTTATAATATTTTATATTTTCTATCTTAATTTTATATGTAATTGCTTACACAGTACTTTTTATGCTTTTTTTATTTTATTTCATATTTTACTAGTATTATACTTTAAATTATTTTATGGTTACTTTATACATATTTCTGTTTATTTATGGTACAGTTTGTTTATTTAATTATTTTTATTTTTTTTTGATCATTTGTTTATTGAATATGTATCTTTTATTGTTAACATTATCTATGATAAATAAAGCATAAATATAATATAATATAGAGTTCTTATCGCCTATACTATTCAACCTGTAAAGCGAAGCCATTTTTAAAGAAACCTTGCAAGAAGAATCGGTAGGGATAGTTATTAACGGAGAGGTTATAAATAATATGGGATATGCTGATGACACCGTCTTGTTAACGAGAAATCAAAGAGACATACAGCATCTTCTAGAGAAATTAAATGATCGATGTAACGAATACGGTCCAAAGATAAATCTTAAGAAAACCAAGTTAATGGTAGTTACAAAGTTCCCCCAAAATCACAACCATGTAAACGTGTCAGTAGCAGACATCTTAATAGATAATGTGCAGTCATACAAATACCTGGGAGCCTGGATAGAACAATCGGGTGACGAAACAAGAAAAAATAAGAACGAGAATAGAGATAGCCAGGTCAACATTTACGAAAATGAAAAAGTTGTTTACCAGTCGAGATATCAAGATTGGACTTAGGATGAGGATGCTGTGTTGTTACTGTTTTTCGCGCTTTTGTATGGAGTGGAAGCATGGACTCTCAAGAAGAATCACACAGATAAACTACAAGCCTTCGAGATGTGGTGCTACCGTAGACTGTGGCGTATCCCCTGGACAGAAAAGATCTCTAATGTGGAAGTCCTAAATCGGATGAATAAGGAATGTGAAGTCATTAACACCATAAAAAAGAGAAAAATTAAATATCTAGGTCATATACTAAAATGATCCAAATACGCACTTATCCAGCTGATAGTTCAGGAAAAGATTGGTGGAAGGAGGAATATTGGAAGACGCCGTGTGTCTTGGCTTAAAAACCTAACGGACTGGTTTAATTGTAGCAATGTTGAACTCTTCCGAGCTGCAGTCAATAAGGTCCGGATAGCTGTGATGATAGCAAACCTCCTATAGGAGATGCACTATAAGAAGAATATATTTCTTATAAAATATATATATATATATATATATATATATATATATATATATATATATATATATATATAGAACACTAAATAAATGTTGCTAAATAAGAGGAAAATAATGACCTTTTTTTTAAATATCTCGAAAAGTAATGATTTTCGCATCGTTTGGTTTTCAGATTCGTGTTTTACGCCTCAAAATAATACCTGTTTATTTTGATATTGAAATCGTCATCGCTACACCACTGAATAAAACTAAAGAAAAAAGAGATATTTTAACTTACTTGTGAAAAGAAACACTGGGGCTTAAATAGTCCGGTTTTTTACAACTTGGCAATGACGACCCATTTCTTCCACTAAATTTCACTGAATATTACCAATATGCTGAAAATCACCGATAAAACTCTAAAATCTCGTTGCAACAGCTTCGGCAACAACGCTACAAATAGTGGCCGATTCTGTCAGATTTTATAGTACGCACAGATGTTTGCACGTGGTATCATTCAGACAAGCCGTGCGACGTTGTCGCTTATTGAGCAACACATTTCTATGATCTAACGGAATAAAATAGTTCAATGGTTAAACATTCCATAAAATAGGTTGTATTATTCAGGTTGTTGTAATTCATAAAATATTAATAGGAGATAGCAATATTGTTGCAAATATAATCAACAAATACTATGGACGATTCAATAACAATCACAAATCTCTTGCCATAACTGGAGAGCAGGCAACATCACAGCACAACACATTCCAGTCGGCCGCATAAAGACAATACAGTCGACCAGAAAGTGGGGATGTATGATCGTGTTTAAAAGTAAATAGTTCCGTCTTCTTTGATAATAGGTCTATAGGTAAATTTTTATTTAATCATATTGTTTTGCTTTTAATACCAGCCTTCCATTCCTATTTAATCGTTGCTTAAAATTGGCTTTCTTTAAACTTTTCATATGTTGAAAGACATGGCAGGAACTATGTGAGAGAAACGACTAAACAGCTGAATGAGCTAATCCCAGACATCACTCTATGGGTAGGCAGAAAGTGGGGAGAGGTGAACTTTTACCTAATCCAGATACTAACCGGGCATGGAGCCTTTAAGGCATACTTGCACCGTTTTCGCTTGAGCGACTCCGAGTGCATATACTGTGACATGCGCGACACGGCAGAACACACGTTTTTCGAATGTACAAAATGGACGGATCAAAGAGAAAATTTAGAGAGACAAACGGGAAAAGTTACCCCAAATAATATAGTTACGAGAATGCTACAAAAAGAAGAAAATTGAAACAAAATAAGCCAAACAGCCACTGTCATTATGTCCAGCAAGAAATAGACATGAACAGACTAAGACAATAGTCTAGAATTAACAACACAGAATAGCCTCAACATCTACATAAATAGGGAGTCCATCCCGAAGTAATACCGTCAGGTGGTTAAAATAATGAATATTTTAAAATATTTAAATTAAAATCTTAAAATACATTAAATTTTATTTGTTTAATTAATATTAATTTATCCGTATCATACAATTAATTAAAAATATTTAAAAAAGCTTTTTTAGTATTTTGACCTTTAGATCTTTATTAAATCAGCATTTTATTAGTTTTATTTACGTTACACAAGAGTAACGTTACACATTTGACGCCCAATATTGGGGGTATATGGGTTAGAGTTTCTTTCGTTACACAATTGTTCTTCCGTAACAATCTTGTTTGTTAGTGCATCGTTTTCGCCCTTGCCTTTTAAAATAATTTCCTACTTAATTCAAGCGTCTTAGGTTAGGATAGGTATCATGTGAGTGGGACGTAGGTCACCCCTCCACTACGACCCTTAGTAAGTCTATTGTGGTTCACCTCTAGAGGTTACAGTTCAACGCACAATCCAGCCCTTCTCACGAAGTTCATGGTTGTATGGGGTGAGATTTTCTTGAAATCAGTAGGTTCTAGGTTGGTATAACCAAATATGTTGAACCTTATTCTTCCCAGGTAGGGGCATGAACATAGTATATGTTCAGCAGTTTTGTCTTTCACGCAGCAAAACCGACAGTCCGTTTGTTGATTGAGACTTATCCTTTCGAGGTGGTATCTTTAACGACAGTGTCCTGTAAACAGTCCCGTTAGAAGGTCGTTCCTGCTTCATTCTAGGATCTGCTTAGTTGTGTTTCTCGAGGGTTTAGGTAAGGACGCCTTCGAGTGAGTCAACCCTGTTATATCGGACTAGTGCGTGAATCTTTTTCTCACTTGTGGTGACTCCAAAAATCGGTTTTGATTCAGTGAACGCAGATTCGGCCCCCTGTTTTGCAAGGGTGTCGGATTTTTCGTTTCCCTCCACCCCCTGGTGCCCAGGTACCGACAGTAGGGTCACCCTGTTGTTCACACTAAGGTACTCCAGTGATTCGATGCAATTTCATACAAGTTTAGAATTTATCCTGTTGGAGCTCAGTGCTTTTAAAGCAGCCTGGCTGTCTGATATTATACTTATGTTTTTGTTTGCTAAAGGTCTGTTAGTCAGCTTTCTTGCACACAATTCGATAGCGAAGACTTTAGCAAGAAAGATTGTAGGATACCTGCCAAGACTGGTAGATATTTCATTATCTGGTTTCCTGCTAAAAGCACTGGCGTCATTTCCATCTGGGGTTTTTGAGCCATCTGTGTACATTACGTATTCAGTCTCTGGGAAGAGACCCATTCATCTCTCTTCGGAAAGAGGACTTTAAAGGACTTTTCTACGTGTATTTTTGTGGCCATTATGTCAGGAACCATCTCGAGAATTTGGTGGTTTTTGTTTCACTCAGTATTTCGGAGTGGTCCCCGAGTTGCTCTCCTTTAATTTGCCTTTTCAGAGACAGAAATCTGTAGGAGACTATCCTTGCCTTCCTCTCTTTAAGCGTCTTACCCTACGACGGAACCATTTTTGCCAAACAAATTGGCAACATAACTTTGACAATATGTCTCATCCAATAAAACTGAGGTCTGTACTACCTCTTGTTTAGTTAAATTCCTTGTTTGATTCATTTTTCTGATTTTTCAGGGTAAAAAATTAAACAGTCTACCACAAAACTTTCAAAAAATGAACAATTTATAAGCTTACTTTTAACAAAATTATATCGCAAGTGCTGCACAAAATTGTTTATCTTCTAAACATTCTTTAGAACTAAGCGAATTGTGTTGATAGCTGTCATTAACAACGAGAAAAAATATGCATAGCCTACTATTTAAATACTTCATAAATATCAAAAACGAACATGGGAAAAAGATAATTTCATATTGTTGGGTTAATTTTGTCCAGGAGTTTATAAGGTGAAAAACGATAGGAAATGGTGATGTAAAATAAAAACAAACTGGACCATTGGTTTAAAGGACCTTCTAGCATCTAGGCCCAATTGAGTCCCTTGCACAACCTTCCTGAAGAAGGCCCCACTTAGACATTTAACCTAGTCTACTGTTCTAGTTAGTGATATTGATCAGGGAAGATCTTCTTAGGTCAGTAAGTATATATATTTTTTTAAATTTTGTTGTTGTTGAAATGCATCATTTGAAATGTTGTTACTCAACCTCACTAATGTTGGAAGTTGATTTAAAACTTGCTGTTATTAATACTATATATTCGAGATTATTGCATTCTCCAGTATGGGATTACCATTATATGGGTTTTGTAACGGCATCATTTGATTAATCGGAAATACAATTGCTTTTAGGTTAAAAGTAAATAATTTTTTAATATATGAACGGTAATAAGCATAAATTTTTTTATAATATAAAAGCGGACCCGACAGACGTCCTGCATGATATTTCAAGCGGTTATGTATAGTTGTCGTTTTGCAGTCTGTTTAAAACGATATTGAACAACTGGACCAACTAGTTGTGATTCTGTAAAAACGGTTCTAAAATACCCACAATTTCTAGCTCCTCCATCTGATCAATATGGTTGTACTGGCAGCGTGCGTTTATTTGCTGCTCCTCATCATCCATGAAGTAGATTTGCAGAAATTTTGAATCGGTATTAGGCATCGGCATTAAAGAACCAATTTGATGATACACTTGGCCCTGAATTTTAAACTTTGAATGAAAATTGCGACCATCCTCATTCACCCGATTCACCTTTGTATTTGAGTGCATGACAGTATTGGCATTGTTTGTTCATAGCACCGATTACAATTTGTGAATGTGACGAATAATCGATGTCCGATCTATTTAACGGACGGTTCTGGAATAATTGTGAATTCCGAGTCCGTCGACCAATATTTGCTCCTCGTCCACGAAGACGTGGCATTATTTTATGTACGTAAATTAAAATGTCAAAATAACGAAACACACTTAATACACTCAAATTAAAATGTCAAAAAATAAACGAAATCCTATGCACGTAACTTAAGTCTGATATAAAATGTATTGTCATGGTGACGCGACATTTCATGTAAATGACTTTACGTCAGTAAACGACAGTTTAATTATTTGGAACAATTTATAAATAAAAAATAAATTAAACAAACATTTTGTAGTAGACCAAATTGTGAATCTAAACCATTCTCGAATCCACTTGAACACACACAAAAAAATTCATTCAAATCGGTCTAGCTGTTTAGGAGGAGTTCAGTGAGTTACAGTTCAATAAACCTTTGTTCCGGTATCGGAAATTCCACAAATTCCTGCCGGTCAACGCGCGGTTAAAGTGCAATATTGCAATTCTGCACTATTGCATATTTTTGTGCTGATAATAAAATAATTTTATTATAAATAAATGTAGATAGATTTAAGTTTTTGGTTCTAATTATTTAGACTCGTGTATTTGTCGTAATTAATAAAGAGCCTTTTTAAAAAGTGCCCTTTGTGCAACGAGTATTTATTTAGTGACATACACACGTACAGTAGAATTTATATATATATATATATATATATATATATATATATATACGTTGTCTCTGACAGAAAAATGAAAATTACATACGGTTTAGTTTTTATATTCTGGTGTGAATTTGTCTAACTAAACTAAGTAGACAATTTAACCCCAACCGTTTCGAGAGGTTTGATAGAAAAAGCATTCTTGGTGAGATCTTGGATTTTATAGTATGGAATTCCAGAGGCGAGTCATTGCATTCACCAAGTGACTCGGGTGAGCTACTATTAGTGCTCATCTTGTTTCCTGATCTCGAAGCCCGTTTATGAATGCCTAAATAGTCGCTGAATAAGCTAGGCGATGCAGTCAGGCAATATCAATTTTGGTAAAGATTTGTTGGCTTTTTGCTAACGTTTCTACAGGTGTTAGTGGTGTATGAACGTGTTCTAAAAACGTTTGTCTATGACTGTAGATTTTCCTCGTAATGCAAGGGTAATGCAGTCGCTGTTTTGAGGTTTGTCCATCCGTTGGTATTCTAGGTTGTCTCAAACTAACCACTTACCTTTTTCCAAACAATTTTTTTTTCGATTTTTCTACCTATTTTTCCACCGTAATTATTTTTACTTTCATGTTTCTCGAAATTTCTATTAACTTTTCTTCCCATAATTTTTGGAGAATTTTACAGTTTTTCCCAACATACATTTTGAGCCAACGATAAATTTTTTATTTGTATATTTTAAAGTTTTTAAACAGGAACAGCCTCGGAACAGATTGGATTAAACAATGACAACCTCGCGAGAATAAGGACTAAACGAATAAGGAAACCATCATTACTAAAAATTGGATGTTGGAACATTACATCATTCAACAACAAAGACCAAGAAATCATACTTGAAATGAAGAAACATAAATTAGACATCTGTGCACTTTCAGAAACGAAGAAAAAAGGCAAAGGAAATAGCAGATATGAAAACTACATACTCATATACAGCGGCAAAGACAAGAATGAACGAGCGGTCTCAGGGGTTGGTATAGTGCTACACGAAAGATTTGAAAGCCTAACTACACTAATTACATTAACGATCGACTATTACATGTAACACTCGAACCACGGAAAGCGAAACAGCTACACATAATAAGTGTATATGCACCCGATACCAGCAAACCTCAAGCAGAGATAGATATGTTTTACCACAACTTGCAAACAGTTCTAGATGCTATACCCAAAGAGGATGAAATAATAGTGTTGGGTGATTTTAACGCGAGAATCGGCAATGAAGTTATACCTGGCATCAAAAACAGATTTAACGAAGAGACCATAAATGAAAGTGGAGAACAATTGATACAACTATGCACACAAAGTGAACTTCGAATTAACAACACATTTTACCCACACAAACTACAGCATAAATACACATTCGAAAACACACGAGGTCAAAGGTCAATCATCGACTATATTATAACCAACAGAAATATCCACCCAACAACGATACAGGATGTGAGAGCTTAAACTTCCGCCAATGCTGGAACCAACCACCGTCTTGTAATGGCAAAAATAAAAACAAACACCCAAAGATTCCGTAAAGAACCCACCGAAACAACGACCATAATGAATATAGAATCGCTATCTGAAGAGTCAACTAAATATCTGTACCAACGAAGATTAGCAGGGAAAATTGCCGCAAATTACATACAAGAAACTGACAATATAGAAACAGCGTGGACCAAATTAAAAACTAACATACTAGAAGCAGTAGAAGAAGCATGCGGAAAAAGAACCATTAAGAAAGGGGGAAAGCCAAACTCAAAGCCCTGGTTTAAGCCAGAAATTAAGATATTGGCCGAAGAGAAAAGAAAATCGTACCTACAATACAGATCCAATGCTATAACGTATAATGACTATAAAGCCGTAAGAAACAGGATCAACGAGAATATTCGGAAAATCAAAAGGGAACATTGGGAAACATTTTCTAACGATATGGAGCATGACCTGTATGGAGGGCAAAAGAAGATATGGAACCTGCTAAGACATAGGAAAAAACCAATAAATGAGTGTATACAAAATACAAAAATAGCGGCGGAAGAATGGGAAAAATATTTTGGAAAACACTCTACACTCCGACAGAAAACAACTTACCACCACAGGAAATACAGCCTGACATTGGAAATGTTAACGAACAACAAGAAAAGACTATTCCCTTGGAGAAAATACGATTAATGGTCCAAAAACTAAAAAACAGAAAAGCCTCGGGCATTGACGAAATTAAGAATGAGATGATCAAATATGGAGGTGAAAGCTTATTGGCCGAATTACAGATTTTCTTCAATAAAATACTTACTGTCAAGGTTGTTCCATCCGAATGGAAAGAGAGCATACTGATACCAGTTTTCAAAAAAGGAGAGAAAGCAGACCCTAAAAACTATCGAGGTATTAGCTTATTGAGTGCTGTACTAAAACTGTTTACAAAAATTCTAGCAGAAGAAATATCTCTAACCGGAATATGTGAAGAACAGCAAGGGTTCAGACAGAACAGGTCTACTATAGATGCTATATTTATAATACGTCAAATTACTGAGAAAGCCATTGAGTTCAATAAAGTAGCCTTCACGTGTTTCATTGACCTAACCCAGGCATTCGATAGGGTACGGTTAACAGACGTCTTGGCCCTACTACAAAAGAGAAGAATTCATCCGAATGTAATAAAGACCATCGAAGAATTGAACAAGAACAACTACACATATGTAAGAACTGCAAATAAGCTAAGCAATAAAATACCTATGACAACCGGAATCAGGCAAGGAGATAGCCTAAGCCCAATCCTATTTAATATCATCATGGATGAAATTATAAATGAAGTCAAAGTAACTGGAAGAGGATATCGACTGGGAGATAAAGAAATAAAAATCATATGCTACGCTGATGATGCTGTAATCGTATCGGAAGACGAGGACAACCTACAGAGACTCTTACACAAGTTCCAAAAAACAGCTGAAGAATTCAATATGCAAATATATGTCAAGAAAACCAAATCGCTAACAATATCCAAAGAACCGAGAAGATGTAAACTCGCAATCTATAAGCAGAGTGTAGAACAAGTGATGTCCTTTAAATATTTAGGAGCTAATATAACTAGCACTAGAAATATTAAGGAGGAAGTAAAAGCTCAAACAACAAAGGCATCTCTAATCTCAGGATTCTTGAGAGACATAATCTGGAGAAATAAACACATGAGTACCAGAAGTAAGGTCAGAATATATAAGACATGTGTAAGACCGATTATGACATACGCGATAGAGACCAGAGCGGAGAACACGACTACAAAGCGACTTCTTAGATCAACGGAAATGCGAATTCTTAGATCGATAACTGGCTATACCTTACTTGACCATAAAAGAAGCGAAGAGATAAGGGAAATATGTGAAGTCCAAGACATAGTAAGATGGGAAAGAAACCGAAGAAGAGAATGGAGAGACCATGTTAGCAGAATGCCAAACGACAGGCTGGCAAAAATTGTGAGAGAGAAGCGGCCCAACACACCACGCCCAATTGGACGCCCACCAAAAAGATGGTATGATAGCTGGTCTTCATCGTCCCAATTGTTTTTGGGCAACCTTTGAGGCAAACACAGGACGTAGTCCTAACGTAAGAAGAAGAAGAAGAAGAAAGTTTTTATTAGTTTTTTTATTTTCTTTTATTTTCATAAGGTGTTCTTCCATATTTTTTGAACTTTTTAACAGTTTTACTCCTATCTTTATTTAATAAAAATATGTTCTTTGATTAATTACTTGAACATAGGTCTCCCTTAACGACTTCCATCTCTCACGGTTTTTAGCTATTTCCATCCATTTCAGTCCTGCAGTTCGCTTGATGGCATCGTACCATCTTGTATTCGGTCTACCTCTTGATCTTCCTCACAGCCATGGTCTCCATTGTATTATTTCGGTGTTCCATCTCTCGTCGTCTCTCCTTGCTACATGTCCCATTTCATCTGTGTTACCCTTTCTATTACATCCTTGACTTGTATGTTGTCTTATGTATTCGTTTGTCTTCCTATCTCTTAAAAAATACCCATCATTGTCCTTTCCATACCTCTTTGTGTTGTTTTTAATTTTTGTGTTGTCTGTTTTGTAGGGGCCCACGTCTGCGCTCCATAAGTTATTACTGGCAATATACATTGGTCAAACATTTTTGTGCGTATTCGTTGAAGGATCTTTTATTTTTTAGTATCCTTGAGAGTTTGCCGAAGGCTGCCTAGCTTAGACGCCTTCTTCGTTCCATTTCGACATCTTTATTTCCTTTTCCTAATTTTATTTGTTGTCCAAGGTATATGTACTCCTTGGCGTTTTTCAGTTGATTGTTGTCTATACTTATGATCGTTTTTTCTTCTGGGCTCATGATTTTAGTCTTCTGCACGTTCATTTTTAATGCCACATTTTTTTATTTTTTTTTTCAAATTCTTCCTACATTCCTCTTTGTTGTCTGCAATTATCACCACATCATCAGCAAACCTTAGGTGATTTAGCCTTTCTCCATTGATGTTCATACCTCTATTTGACCATTCAAGTTGTTTAAACACGCCTTCTAGCGCCAGCGTAAAGAGCTTTGGGGACAATATGTTTCCTTGACGTATGCCTCTCTTTATTGGGATTGACGTAGAGTAAATAGTCATAAAATGTATTTTTTCTACAAGCGTGCGTGATTCACCCTCTACCCGCACGCAATTCAGTTTGGAAAGTTTCATTTTCCCACAGTTGTGCGGGAAAAGTTTTCCCACACTAGTGCGGGAAAAACATTTATATGATATCCTCGTAAAATATAAGTGGTGGGTGACAAAATATGAAAGTTCAAGCTTTTTTGTTGCAATACTAAGTGAGTTTGTTCAAAATCATCCATCATTTTGAACTATTTATTGAAAAAATGAACAAATATTGATAAATAAAAATGTATTGTTATGAAAATCACCCTATATATAGGCTTTGATTGATCTGATAACGAGTAGGTAACAATTGATGTTGTCATGCCGATCAATACACAAATTTGTTTGTAATTGTCAGAGTGACAGACAAAGCGTTACTTATATAAAATTTTCGATTCAGTGAAATTGCCACAATGGATTATTCATCTGATGAAGAACTTCCACAAGAAATCGTGCAAGCAGCTACAGATGCGAACTTAGAGTTATTGCCAACGAAATCTAAACAAAGGTATGAGAAGCAATACACGAGTTTTATTGAATGGTGCAACAATAAAAAAGTGAAAACACCAAATAAAGAAGAAGTATTCTTGGCTTATTTTCTAGAAATGTCTAAAACATGGAAGCCGAACACTTTATGGACAAGATATTCAATGTTGAAGAGTATATTCAAAGTAAAGCAAAATTTGGATATTAGCAAATTTTACAAAACAACTGCATTCATTAAAAGACAGAATGTCGGTTTTTGACCGAAAAAGGCCAAAATCTTCACTCAAGAAGACGTTTCAAAATTTATGACTGAAGCACCCGATGACATATACCTCATGATTAAGTTAGTAGCAATTATTGGATTAGCTGGTGCTTGCAGACGAGAAGAGCTGACAAAACTCACCATTGACGACATAGACGACAAAGAAAACCTGATAATTGTTAATATCAAGGATTCCAAAAATCATTCCTATAGATCCTTCGTGATATCTGAAGAAGCAAATGATGGTTATTTTTTGAACGTATACAGAAAGTATGTAAATTTACGTCCAAAAGAGACTCCTCACCGTCGTTTATTCTTGTATTACAAAAGTGGAAAATGTACTGTGCAATGTGTAGGAATCAATACCATAGGAAAGATACCCTCCGAAATAGCAGTATATCTGCGCCTTCAAAATCCAGAGCTTTACACTGGTCACAGCAGCAGGCGTTCCTCAGCCACTTTACTTGCTGACTGTGGTGTGGGTATAACTAATATCAAACGCCTATGAGGATGGAAATCGACTTCAGTTGCAGAGGGGTATTTAGAAGACTCCACCAATCGAAAAAAAGAAATGTCCAACAAAATTCTCAATTTGAACACTACATCGTCTTCCGGGTGCATTTTAGAACCATCCACGTCTATATCGATCGGCGACGATTTGATGCCTGTGCCTGCACATTCGATTTCTTTCGATAATGTATTGCCCGGGTTACCTTCTTCTTCAGGAAATCAGCCATCTTCAAAAAATATGCTGGCTTCCGCTATAAATTTACATAATGCATCAAATTGTACATTTACAATAAATATTACGAATAATTAGTGGATAGAAAATGTTACTCTTGTTAGTTGTTTCCATTTGCATGAATAAATAATTGAAAAAATGAATTTGTTTCCTACGCTTGTAGAAAAAGTATTGTTCCTAACTCATGCGGAAAGTGTCTTTCCCGCACTCGACTGCTTACCCGAACTCCGCTCCGCGTCGTTCGGGTTAACGGCAGTCGCGTGCGGGAAAGCATCACTTTCCGCACTTGTTAGGAAAATTACTATACCCGCTATACCGAGTATTCAGCCAGTCATAGGTGAACTCCCAGGAATAACATTATTTGTTTGGGTTCCTTCATTATTATCAAAATGGTTTTGTCCAGTCGATTATAGGCGAGTGAAGAGATCTGACGTAATTGTGATTTTTGCGATAGTTGATTTTATCATGTATAGAATTAACTTGTGATTATAGACCAGTGAAAAAATTAAAAATGCACCATTTATCACTTAACGAAAAGAGTGTTACACTAAATGTCTACAATTATTTTAAGCAACAGAACCCTTCTAATACTGTTGAAATGTCGTCTACAGCAATGGGATATGGAAAATCAACTATACATAAAGTTTTAAAAGAAGAAAAATCGACTGGTATAACCTCACCCAAACCGAGACCAGGGAGACCAAAATTATCAAAAGTGAAGCTGGATGATTTTTTTAAAAATGCAGTTCGTAGGATAGTCCATTCATTTTTTTTAATAAGCAAATACCAACTTTAGATAAAGTTTAACAAGTTATTACCGATGATCCTAAATTACCCACAATAAGTAGAACTAAACTTTGTAAGGTTTTACATGAATTAAACTTCTAATAAAAAAAATTTGGCAGACAGTCAATGCCTATCCGAAGATTTTGTATGTTGGAGACGAGACTTATCATTATCATCATCATTGGCACGACAACCCGGGTCGGGTCTAGGCCTCCTCTAGTATTTTTCTCCACCGGAGACGAGACTACCAAAGAAAAATAAAAAAAAAACAGTATTGCCGTAGCAAAACTAACTTATACAAACCGTGGGCTCTTTTCTATTTAATATAGTTCTAGTTGTAGTGTTATCGGTTCATTAAATTGAATTTGTATTTATAATTTATATGGAGACTGACCAAATTTTGAAAAATGATCTTGTCCGTCAGTCGGGCCTGAAAGCCCCGTAGTGATTCTTAGTTGATTCTTGTTCATTGTTAACGGCAGAACTGTTAGCAATGAATAGCAATCAGCTAAAAATCACTACGAGGCACTTGACCGGTCACGCACCAGTAAAGAAGCACCTCAACAAAATGAAACTGTATAATGGAGACCTGACCTGCAGATTGTGCGGCAAGGATTCTAAAACAGTAAAATACATACTGTGCTGCTGCGGGGCACTGGGCCGCAAAAGACAGAAAATTTTTGGGCAGCCATCCAGCGAACCAGAACTATATTGCTCCCACCCAATACAGAATTTGTACAAGGTACAAAAGTACAATGATATAAAACATAGACAAGATCCAATGGGCCAACAGGCCTAAGTGTCACCGGAGGCAATAGCCAGACGGACCTAAATAGGGATGGAGTTTTTAGTGAGTAGACCTGACATCAGTGAGGGAGTCTCACAGTAGACCTTAAGCTTACAGACTCATGACTTCTCCGTAAAGGATTTTCTCCACCTCTGCAAAAAAAAAGAATACCTGAAAGTTTCATTGCCCTAGCTCCCCTTTTGAAGTTATCGTGTGAAAAGTACAAAATGCGGTAAATTTGAGGATCACCTTGTACGGCAGCTACCTGAATAAATGTACCGTTATAGCCCATCTTCGAACTCGGTCTTTCCTTCGGGCAAAACTTCTACCCTGTAAGTTTTAGTAACCTACCGTCTCTCTGTCTCGAGATATCGTGCCCACAAGATTTTCCAACACACACAGACAAAATTTGAAACAACCATCACGCTGAAAATGGTGCCATTCGACGCGTGGGGCCATGAAACGTGCAGCGCACATGGTTTTGGCGATTTTAATTTTTGGGGGTAAACCAATACTTTTCCTTTTTTACCCTTCGGTTCGAAAAAGTAAAAATGGGACAGAGAACAAAAACATTTATTATTTAGTCGAAACGTGGGTTAATAAAGAGCATTTTGTAGGAAGTTTGGAAAGACAAAAACAGCTCGTGAAGCATTTCTGCAAGGATGTTCAATTGGTCTCAAAAAACCAACAGGTAAGGGTCCACGACTAATTGTTACCCATATTGGTAGTGTAAATTAATTTCTCGAGGAGGGTTTACTTTTGTTTGATTAAAAAAAACCCCTATGATTATCACAAAAAGATGAACGGAAACGGTTTGAAGAATATTTTAAACAAATGATTGAATTCATACCTAAAAATTCAGTTATTGTGATGGACAATGCAAGTTACCACTCCAGATTAGTTAAACGTTTACCAACTACTCAATGAAAGAAAAATGAAATTGCAACGTGGTTAATTTCCAAGAAATTAATCTTTAACGATACACTGACAAAAGCAGAATTATTAGCCATTGCCAACATTCATAAACAAAATTATAATAAATATTTCGTTGAGGAAAAAACGAGGAATTGAAATACTTCCCCTACCACCCTATCATTGTGAGCTTAATCCGATGGAATTAATATGGTCTCAAGTCAAAGGTAACGTTGCTCATAATAACACAAATTATCTGACTAATCTTTTCCATAAATCAATATCTGAAGTAACGACAGAAAATTGGAAAATATGTATTATTCACGATATGGAAATAATCATATTATTGATAGTAAAATAGAGCCTATAATAATTTCTTTTGTAGCGAACGACAATTCGTCTGAAACAGAATATGAGGAAACATACATACATACATACATACCTCTTTCCTGTAGGGGTAGGCAGAGACCACTTCCCTCCACTTACTACGATTCCTACACATCTTTTGCTTTCTCTACTTTCATCAGTGCTCTCATACATGCTCGTCAGTTGTTGGTACCCTTGACCTGGCCTTTCTTCAAAACAATGTTGATCTGATCGAGATATGTTCGCCGAGGTCGACCTCTACCCAACATTCACTACCATACATAAATGTAGGAACCAACATTCCTCTATGCACAGCCAGACGTGCCTTTTTTGACACTTTCTGGGTGTTTATAAAGCTATGCGGTGCCCATTTGTTTTCCTGCAAACACCCTTCGCTCAATGTCACTGTCATACTTTCCATCTCTCATAAATTTTGAACCCAGGTATAGAGTGTTCCACTCTTTCTCCCTTAATCAGAACTTCATAGTTTGTCATGCTTTCTACTCTTTCAAAAACCATTACTTTTGTTCTGCTTACATAACACTGAAAACTGTAGTTCAGAAGTTTATTTAACATTTTCTCCAATTAACATTGTTTATATGGTTCAGGACCGGATTTACTCTTGTAACAATATTATGCTGCTATAGATACACCAATGTAAGTTAAAAGGATGTTTATTACCGTTAAACTTATGAGAAAGGATCATAATTTAACGTCGTCTAAAACAAAAAGAAAATGTCTTAAGTCAGATGTTGACTATGCAAATTCCATTATTTTTTAAAAATAGCAGCCTTACTATTTATTTTTTGTTGTTTGTTTAACACCTTGCACATTGCAAATTGCTATAAAATTGCACCAATATAAAAAGCATGTGTTTTAAAATAATTAATTTCAACTTCGTTTGATTAGAACTTATTGAATGCTACACTAAATATTTTTATAAAGAATTGATTATAACTAAAATTATTTAAAATAATAGTGACACAATATTTTAGAAACTGTTCCGTTTACTTTGACAATATAAAATATCAAGCACCTACGAATGAAAATAGTATTAAAATTTGAAATTACAATTTTATTTAAATACTGTCTGATTTATTTTAAAGCATTTTTATACTTTATACATAATTGACATTCGTATGTCAATTAATCAAAATGCATCAAGGCAAACACAAAGCAGCTACCAGTGTAGAAAATAATTTGTTACATAACTTTTCAATTATTTTTGAAATCATTCCCTGTTCACGTTGGCAAAACGTTTTTTTTGTTAAATACAATCAACTTAGGGGAGTGTTCAGGAATTGGGTTTTC
The DNA here is from genome assembly GCA_950111635.1 of Agelastica alni. NCBI lineage: Eukaryota > Metazoa > Arthropoda > Insecta > Coleoptera > Chrysomelidae > Agelastica > Agelastica alni. Next base: position 60,939,042 of record OX467712.1, on the reverse strand, counting down.
TTCTGCCATGTCGTAGAAACGGAAAGATTTACAATTTCAGATCTCCAAAACAACAAACCACACAACAAAAAGTGACAAAAGATCCAGAGAAAATTAAAATGTAGAAACACATTCAAAATAAGAATGTTTAAAGAAATTTTCTACTGAGTTGCCGAAAATGAGTTGCACTCTACTACCAAAAGAATACATCCAAAGAAAGTAATGAGATTTCTAAATTCCCTAATTTTCACATAAATACTTCAAGAAATAAATTAAATTTCTTTCCATCTAAAAAATATCAATGCAATCTCTTTAATGGATCCGGTACGAAAACTTTGATGATTTAGCCCCAAAAGAAAAACAAACTGACAAAGCTAAGAACCAGACAAACTTTACTACAATTTTAAAATCTTGGTGAGTTTCAACATATGCTGGTGAAAAATGTTTATATGTTGACCCCTAAATAACATAAGATTCTAGAAGACTGAAAAAACGATCCGTTGTTTAAATATTTTTAAGTTAAATATAAAAAAGGAATTCAGTGCCAGCCTTCTTTAATCTTGAGTTACTAAGGGTTAGAAGAAGAATTTGCATTTTGTTTTGTAAAATTATTAAAATACATCTTAATGTAAAACTAAAAAAAATTATTAAATTTTTTTCATCACCCCAAAATGAATATTTCAATTTTATTACCCTACATTTTTTTGACACTTATGAACATACAGAGATGTTGGGTTTGGCAGAAAAAAAACGAAAATAAGATTAATGCTGCGGAGATGAGTAGTCTGAAAAGTGTAGTTAGTAAGTAGTTAGATAAAGTGAAGAATAATGAGATAAGGAAACTCTGTGGTGTGAAAGAAGATGTGGTTATACTTTATCCATTATCAATTGCAGAACAGTTATGTGAGGAGTGATCAATATTTAATATATACGCACGGACACTTGTGCCAAATTAAGAAACAAAACATAATGTTTACTTCCCCTATAAAATACGGTAAATATCAAACGAACCGTCAGTCCACCTTGACTGGATTAATGTGCGTCAAAATCCATCATCTCTGCTGTTTACCAATGAAAACATCGAATCATAAACTTAAATGCACTGTATTGGCCAAAGGGTCACGAAGGCACCAAAGTTATAAATAATCTTATTTGTCTTTGAAAACCTATCAGTGGGGTAGTGTTTGGTGTGTTTAATTTAGAAATGTCATTAAATAAATAGAAATATGGCGTTCTGGGAACCATGGGTGAATAAATATAATGAAATTGCACAGTGTAGTAAGATTAAAGACACGTATGAATTTAACAATATAGATTTAGATATACAAACACAACAAGATATTTTAAATAAATGCAAATGTTTAAAAAAGGAAAATATTCAGCAATCTGATAATGCAATCATAATAAGAATTGCTGAATTAACTAAAATAAATAAATTTTCCATTAATCAAGTAGTCACGAAAGGGGTTGCTGTGAAACAATTTAAAGTTTATATAAGGAGAACGGGGTTGCGAAATTGGAAATAATACAGCAAAATCCGCGCATGTGCAGCTGAAATCCTTTGTGTAGTGTTTAATTACCTCTGATACTTTTTGTAATTGTTTTTTTAAGAGAAATTCACTTCCTTAAATCTCCAGAAAAGTAAGAGTAAAATTTGGATGTTCTAAATTTTTTCTGCCAAACAAAACACTGAATAGCATAGTTAAGAATTTTATAAAATTCTGAGACAATAACATTTATATTACTATAATCGAAAATGTGACACCAATCTATCGAAAAATAAATAATCATTTAGACTCTCATAGTTACCATTTTCAAAATCAAAGTAAAAATCTTCTACTCTTAAGTGGATCTTATCTAGCATTCCTTAACTTAAAGCTACAAGTGTATGAAGTATGATTAATAGTCACTTAAAATGGGGTCCAGAGATTTAAAACATTCAGTGGAACAATCATTTGTAAACAGTGAATCCAAAAATATGTTTTGGCTGTTCAGAACATCTACCATTTGGTAAATATTATAGAAACGTTTCTGCTAGTTGCAAAGCAGATGAATTGGCTGGACATCTTACACTTACTCCATTATCTGCATTCAATCACTGCACATCAGGTAAATTAAAGTCCCCTACTATGTACAGCTTAGAATTAGGATACTCAGCACAAATCTGATCAACTGTCAGACCGAGAGACAGTGGTCCCGGTACAGATCTTCAGACTAACTAGGAGATATATAAATACTCTGATGTGGGTTCCAGGTCATAAGGGAGTTAAAGGCAACAAGGAAGCAGACTGCCTTGCCAAGGAAGTGGCAAATACACAATTTTCTGGCCAGAACCCTTCTATAGACTCTCCAAGACACACTTGAAATAAGAGATTTAATGCTGGGAAATAGATGAAATGAAATTTCACTGGAATTAAGTGCCAGGACAAAGACAAGCGAAAAGACTAGTAAGCCTTTCGCCAAGGAAAGCTAAACAGCTTCTCTAGTTGGAAACTAGTGACAGGACTCCTCACTGGAAACTGCCCTCTGAGGTATCACCTGAAAAAGATGAGCAAAACAGAGAGTGAAAATACCCCCTACAATAAATTCAGCACCCAAACATTTACATAATACAAATAATTGCTTAAAAGTAGTCTTAGACTTACTAACAATTGAAGCCTGAATATGATTTTCGCCATGATCAGCACACCACCCCCTATATTCTCCCCTGTAATTTGTGCATTAACTGACTGTTTTCGAAAATCATAATGTGTGTTACTTTTATTTAGACTGTTGCATTGAATTGAATTTAGAAAATGAATGCTTCTCTTATAGGGAATTTATGTCACATGCCCTAAATTCAGTAAACTATCTGATCTTTATGTTTATGCAGAAAACAAAAAATATAGTCCATTTACTACAATAAAAAACGATTTTTAATGATAAGCATTTTTTTCCTTCTTTCCTTTTATTCCACTGCATGGCCACAGCAACTAAAGTAGTGGCATTATTTGAAGATTAATAGTCAGTTAATCTCATGACCTTTTTATTCGATTAATAGATGATGCCAGTATGATGGTGTCCAAAAGAGATAAAAGAATTAGATCGAAAGTGTTGTAGTAATTGTAAAGTTTTTATTTTGTGTTTCCATTTCGTTACAAATGATTATAGTATCATACATTTAATATTCATAACATTCGAATGCAAACTTGGGCTCGTTTTTAATTTAGTTCAACATTGTATCATTGATAACATTTTGCACTTTATACAATAAAATTAATAAAAAAAGAAACGAGACATTTTCAATATTTTCAGTAAAAAATTATAGATGACTCTAACGATCGCCATCCAATGCTTTTAGCACAAGCTTTGACTATAATTTTATTAGACAATGGTACGGTATTAAATTTAATGATTTGTTTTCTAGGAAAATCTATGTATGCTAGGATACTTTTATTTGAAAATTAATATCAAACTGACCCGCAGCGAAGAATGACTGGGTTTAGCTAGTACTTTAATAATCTTTAGTTAAATTTTATTTCATTTAGCAGCTTACCTGAGTTTGTCTAGTTTTAATCTTTGATAAGTTTTCCCTCCAACAATGATCAATATGCCAGGCAGAGTATATTCTACAAGACAAAATTATTAACAGAGAACTTTTGTTTCATTGAATTTTAATAATTTAAAAGTGCTATCCATGGAATTTGTATACCATAAATTGAATTAAAAATGAAACAATAAAAGTATGTACTAACCTTTTTTCAGGAAGACCCATTACATTACTCCAAGAATTGAAGAAAATATCAGATAAATCGGACATAAATATTTTTGGCCTAATTGTTCCTATTCTTAATTTAATTTGTGAAAAAAACAGACATAAAATTTGCACATCTGATCTATTTGAAATTAAAAAAGCACACGGAAAGCCTTCTCTTAATTCATCCAGGACCATCAAACTGAATAGTTCAAAATCATAACAGTTAACACCATGAGTCCCATTTACACAAATACAGTCATGTCCATATTTTGTTAAAAGGTCAAATTGAGCTACTGTCATAATAATTAAAATGAAATCTTCTGGTTTTAACTCGGGAGTTTCTTCAGAATAGCTACCTTGGGGTTTATAGTATAAAACACAGTCATCTGAAAAATAGAAATTAGTGAATAAAGTGATATTTAGTACATTAAAAAACCACTTTAGACTGTTGTACACAGATGTTCCTAATATTTATAATTCATTTATCATTTACTACAAAAATTAAGTACCAAATTGATATTTTATAAAATCCCTTAAAATTAAAATATTATACAGTATGTAAATCAATCAATTAATTACCTTCATTTTGTGTCTGTTTGACCCAGGCATTAACACTAGCAGCATCATTTTTATGTTTAAGAGTTTTAGAAGATAAATTAAATGAAGCTTGAATATTGTAAAGATCTTTTCTAGTTAAAAGATGAATCCTTTGTAAAGATGCATCAGAGCTGGAATCCTTGATGTTGTCAAGAATTTCTTCGAAGGGAATTTTTAGAGAAAGTTTTCTAGCTATATTTTCCCTTTCTGAAGGTGTGAGAGATAAATGCTGCAAAGTATTGTCATGACCTACATGAGTATTAATGTAATAAACAATGCAGCTACCATTGTTTTTTAACTGCAGAGTAATAATTGAAGGACAAAACCCATTTATTTTAACACTCCCCTGCTTCTTTAAATGCCTCATGCCTTTCTTTTTGTGAGGAAGGTAATATCCTGACCTATGACAAGTGTATTTAGTAATTACATGTTTCCTGAATACTTGTGATCCATTTTCACTTATATATTTTGATGTTGTTTCCCGTTCAATATTAATTTTCCATTTTAAAAAATCATCTTTTGTTGCAAATGAAAATTTCTCTTCTACAAATGAAATGCTATGGTTTCCTTCAAAATGCTTGATCATTTCATCTCGATATTTTGATTTGTAATCGCATAAAGGACAACTTTTTTGAGGTTTTGCAGGAGGATCTTTTCGAGAATCACTATGATCTTTGTGTACTTTTCTTCTGTGATCATTATAATGTTTTTTATAATTAAAATTTTTACCACATTCACAATTAAACGTATAATTAGCAGGATTTTTATATATTTTTCCTACAGCTTCTTTTTTTCTGGGTTTGTCCGTCTCTTCCGATGATTCCATATTATATAAAAAAAAATTATTTTTAGATGTACTGTACTATTTAATTAAAAAAACCTTTATTTACCGCACTTTTTAAATAAAACTAAAAATTATAAATTCATTTGCCTTCAAAAGTGTTATATTTATCTACGATTCCTACTTTTATACTCTTTTAACTATTTACTTCTTCTTCTTCTTTCAAAATTAACTAAAAAAACATTTAATCCACAATCAGTCCTTCACTGTTGTAACATTAAGCAAATAAAAAATATTGCATTCATAAAGTTTAAAATAAAGAAAGTTTACAACTTGTTTCTTTTAAAGTATAAAGAATTTTTATAAAAGTCCATGGAGGTTGGAAGTACTAACCTTTATGTAAAAGAAAGACATTTTCTGGTATGAGCAGAGAAAAAAGTTGACTCTTCTCAGAAAAATTGGTTATTTTGTCTTTTATCAATTGGTTATTTGAAAATGATTATTTAAATTTTCATTGGAATGGGCCACCTATGTCTGACATCACGCAATGCGCGGCTTTTAAAAAGGTTTCCAAACAAAAATAAATTGCATTGAAAATTATATGAGATTTTTTTAAGCTTGGTTGCGCGTTTATAAACAATAAATAAGGATTTTACATACATACATAAAGTCATGCCTTTTTCCCATAGGGGTAGGCAGAGACCACTTCCCTCCACTTGCTACGGTTCTTACACACATCTTTTGCTTCCTCTCCTTTCATCAGTGCTCTCATACATGCTCGTCGGTTGTTGGTACTCTTGACCTGGCCTTTCCTCAAAACAATGTTGATCCAAACCTTCTAAGCATTCCTTTATCTATCTTTGTGACCACATCTTCTTTTACACCACAGCGTTTTTTTATCTCACTATTCTTAACTTTATCCAACCGAGTCACTCCGGCTATACTTCTCAGACTACTCATCTCCGCAGCATTAATCCTATTTTCATGCTTCTTCTGCCAAACCCAACATTTACTACCATACATAAGAGTAGGAATTAACACACCTCTATGCACAGCCAGACGTGCCTTTTTTGACACTTTCTGGATATTCATAATGCTATGCAGTGCCCCATTCATTTGTCTTCCTGCCAACACATTTTATTAGTATTATTAATATTAATAACACGAATCCCTCCACTGTGACATGTAGACGTAAGTATTTTGTGAAAAAATGTTAGGTATTACCACAGTATACACCAACTCAATTTTAGGCTGGTGTATTCTTTGGTATCACCATAGACCTATTATCCAGATAATCTTTTGATATAAGTCTATGGGTATCACTATTTAAATAAGTTTTAGGTTATGTGATTATTGTTTACATTTTTGTTCAATTAAAATTATTTTTTAGTGTAATTAAGTTTATTAAGCATTTTTTTACAGATAGTAAGAATTTTATGGCACAATAACATACAGGGTGGTTCACGACTAGCGCGTCGCACTGTAGCTCCCAAACTATTAACTTTTTTGGAAATTTGTTTTCACAGTACGGTGTGTGTCGATAAAGGCCTCAATCTAATTTTTATTTACACAGGTAGTCCCAAAAAGTTCTAGTTATCATAGTATATTTTTTTTAATGAAACATCCTATGTTTTTTTTATTTGTATTTATTAATATACGGGATCACCCTCATTACAACAAATTTTGTACACATTGAAGTAAAAATCAATTAATTAAATTATATACTAAATTAAGATAAAATTAAACAAATAAAATCACTAGCATTAAAATAAAAAATATCACATCTTAAACTCTCTTTAACCCATTCTTGAACATAGCAAACGAACCACTAAATATGTCTATGCTTTTGTTATTAATTATTTTTAAAATACGCTCAATAGGCGAACATGCCATAATTTGTATGGTGAAAAGAAATATAAAATAAATATAAAATATAATATAAAATTAACCAAAATTACTTAATTTTCTCAATAGGATACTGTGGTCTACTCTATCAAATGCTTTGGAGAAGTCAGTATAGATAGCATCCATTTGACCTCTATTCTCCATCATATTCAATATTTTCTGTTTGAAGATTAACAAATTTGTGACTGTTGATTTGTACTGTGAAAATCCATGTTGATTATTTATCAAGCGTTCTTTATAATAAAATTTTAACTGTTCGTATATTAAATTATCAAATAATTTTGGTATAGAGGATCTATTACATATACTATGATAATTTTTTATATCCTGTTTATTACCGGATTTACAAATTGGACAGATGTAAGTATGTTTCCATAAAACTGGAAAAACTGTCGATTCCAGTGATGACTTAAAGAAAAGCTGAATCAGATTTGTTAGAGAGTATTTACTCTCTAACAACTACAGTTCTTAAAAAAATAATCAGGGATTTCATCTGGACCATTGCTTAATTTATTTGGTAATGATAAAATTTTATTGAAAATATCCTCTACTGATATTGAGAAATTTGGTATAAAAAAGTTGCTACTGTCTAATAGTTCCAAGTTATTGGCAGTGGATTCTGGTGAGTAAATCGTTAAAAAAACTGAGAGAAATAATTTGCAATCTGTTGTCCACTTGTGGCAGCAGCATTTCCATAATACATAGTATCAGGTAATTCATTTGACGAACTTTTACTGTTTACAAAGTTCCAAAAATACTTTGGATTCTTGCGTAAATTATTATCTACTAGACTGAGGTATTCATTATAACAGTGGTTGGATAAATCTTTACATAATCTTCTAAGATCTGAAAAAACCACATAATCCTGTTGACCGCGGGAAGTTAAATAATTTTTGTGAGCAATTTTTTTCTGTACAGTAAAATACCGTAAAACGGCATTAAACCACTTTGAATAATTTGATGTTCTAAACCTTTTCACTGGTACAAACATTAACATTTGACAAATTCAGATGATCTTTCCAGGGTATTCCAAAAAGATAATTGACCTTCATAGTCAGCATTGCAAAAATATTGATTAAAAGAGTAACGAATGAAACTGAGAAGATGATATGGGATGTGCAAGCAGGATTTAGAAGAGGAAGGAGATGTATGGATCAGGTCTTTTCCTTACGAGGTATAGTCGAAAAATTCTTGGCTAGAAGTCAGAAGGTCTATTGCGCTTTTATAGACTTGGAAAAGGCCTATGACAGAGTGGTGAGGAGTGAATTGTGGTCTACATTGTCTATGTATGGGGTGAGTGGTAGTTTAATACGAGCACTGAAATCACTTTACAAGGATTCCACTGCTTGTGTCAGGATAAACGGAGCTTGCACGGAGTGGTTTAACATCGAAAAAGGTGTGAGACAGGGATGTGTGGCTTCGCCATGGCTGTTTAACTTATACATAGACAATTGTTTAAAAGATCTGAAAGAGAGTGCGTATGGATTAAAAATGAATGATTTGATCGTCAAATGCCCTCTTTACGCCGATGATCAAGTCATATTAGCATTATCTGAAGAGGAGTTGCCGGCGATGGTGAATGTTATGCATGATTCCCTGAAAATCAAAGGGATAAAAATAAATGTGAGCAAAACGAAAGTAATGGTTTTTGAAAGAGAAGAAAGCATGACAAACTGTGGGGTTTCGATTGAGGGAGAAAGAGTGAAACAAGTTAATGAATTTGTGTACTTGGGTTCAAAATTTACTAGAGATGGAAAGTATGACAGTGACATTGAGCGAAGGGTGTTGGCAGGAAAACAAATGAATGGGGCACTGCATAGCTTTATGAATATCCAGAAAGTGTCAAAAAAGGCACGTCCGGCGGTGCATAGAGGTGTGTTAGTTCCTACACTTATGTATGGTAGTGAATGTTGGGTTTGGAAGAAGAAGCATTAAAATAGGATTAATGCTGCGGAGATGAGTAGTCTGAGAAGTATAGCCGGAGTGACTCGGTTGGATAAAGTTAAGAATAGTGAGATAAGAAAACGCTGTGGTGTAAAAGAAGATGTGGTCACAAAGATAGATAAAGGATGTCACGTGCCTATTTTCTCCCTTCTACGGTTCATTATAATTCTTACTCGTATTCCTTGTTGCATACACTAGTACACTATGCTATAACTCGAATATATCATTCGTTGTAGATAATGTTGCATAACTTTCGATAGTTGTTTGCAATTTCTGTGTGGATGGGACTGGATATCCACACGAACGAGGCACAGACTTGAGAAGATTGTGGGTTGACGTTTATTCCGCGCCATTTTTCTTGATTTCCGGGATAGGAGCGGGAGTCGTTTGGAGAGCTTCATCGAAGTCGGAGGTGTCGGTGAACGTTGTTGGGGACGGTGTTATTAGCACGTGTGCAGAACCTCTATGGGATTTCTTTTATATCTGGCTGTATTTGGGCCATCTTAATTGGATTTTGAAGAAAAACCATTTGATTTTTAACTTGACCATTTTGTCTTGCCATTGTTGTGGATATTGTTGGAGTTGGTGTCAAGTTAAAATAACCGTTATCGGGATCTATTTGAGGGAAGCCATCGTTAACCAGTGCCACCCCATAATCTAACCAGCCCCCGGAGTAGTTCGGGAGTAGCACCGGAGTAGGCCACAGGTGTAGGCCACAGGAGTACATGTGAACGAAAAAGACGTGGCAAATTTTTGGGAAATCTTCCCCACGTTGGGCGCCAAAAATTTGCCACGTCTTTTTCGTTCTCTAACGAGTACTCTTCTAGCGGTTTCTCTACTGGCAAATTATGCCCGAGCTCAGCCGTAGAGGGTAGAAGAAAAAAATATAAAAGTGAGCTGCGCCACCGGCTTAACGGTATAAGCCGGAAACCCCTAGATCTTATAGGCACTAGCAGGGCTACAAGATAAACAACTATGATTATGGTGAACCAAATAAATAAAATTATAGCAAAAATATGTTGGATACTTTACTCACTCAATAGATAATTAAGGTACACAGTTCAATAGCAACATCATAACAAATATAGTCAAAGTTAACAGCTATGGTAAAATTTTCTTGCTAGAACAAACCAAAAATGTAAAATTTACAGCTTTATAAAATAACCAGAACAGAAGTAAGAGTAACAGACTTTACCAAGTTACAATAAAAGGTAAGACATATATAAATTAACTCATTAATGACACTAATTCAAACATTTATATGAAGGCAAAGAACAAAAGGTAAAACATATATATCAGTTAACTCATTACAAAAAGATTTTTTCTGACAAAACAATCAAGTTCATTTAAAAATACCTTTACAATGGTTGTCCTTTAAAATATCAAGATTGTAGGATATTTACAAATAAGTAGAAAGAAAATATGTTTTCACTTGGACATAAAGAATTATTAAGAAGGTTATTTTAATCCAAGTTTAGTTTTGGCATATTATCTAATGCAATAAATAGTTTCCCACAAAGTACTATACTAATGAACTAAACAGAACATGATAGTGGTGTCAGCATGAGTCACTGCGTTATATATATTTAAAAATAAATCACTTATAACCTTTGGATATACGAATTCACAAAGTACTATACTTATAAACTGAAACAAAACTTACTGGTGGTGTCGAACGAGACACGGCGTTATATATTTAAAAAAACAAATCACTGATAACCTTTGGGTAAACGAATTCACATGTACTCCTGTGGCCTACTCCTGTGGCCTACTCCGGTGCTACTCCTGAACTACTCCGGGGGCTGGTTAGATTATGGGGGTGGCACTGGTTAACGATGGCTTCCCTCAAATAGATCCCGATAACGGTTATTTTAACTTGACACCAACTCCAACAATATCCACAACAATGGCAAGACAAAATGGTCAAGTTAAAAATCAAATGGTTTTTCTTCAAAATCCAATTAAGATGGCCCAAATACAGCCAGATATGAAAGAAATCCCATAGAGGTTCTGCACACGTGCTAATAACACCGTCCCCAACAACGTTCACCGACACCTCCGACTTCGATGAAGCTCTCCAAACGACTCCCGCTCCTATCCCGGAAATCAAGAAAAATGGCGCGGAATAAACGTCAACCCACAATCTTCTCAAGTCTGTGCCTCGTTCGTGTGGATATCCAGTCCCATCCACACAGAAATTGCAAACAACTATCGAAAGTTATGCAACATTATCTACAACGAATGATATATTCGAGTTATAGCATAGTGTACTCGTGTATGCAACAAGGAATACGAGTAAGAATTATAATGAACCGTAGAAGGGAGAAAATAGGCACGTGACAAGGAATGCTTAGATGGTTTGGACACGTAGAAAGGATGGATAAAGGAAGATTGACGAAACAAATTTATAAGGCGAGTGTGAATGGGCAAATCGGTAGAGGTCGACCTCGGAGAACATATCTCGATCAGATCAACATTGTTTTGAAGAAAGGCCAGGTCAAAAGTACCAACAACCGAAGAGCATGTATGAGAGCACTGATGAAAGTAGAGGAAGCAAAAGATGTGTGTACGAACCGTAGCAAGTGGAAGGAAGTGGTCTCTGCCTACCCCTATGGGAAAAAGGCGTGACTTTATGTATGTATGCATTTTAAAAATCATAATAAAATTCAGTATAGTTCAAAGACTTACCTTGATGTGTATGTAAAGAAATATCGAAAGTATAACTAATGAGATGATAACTATTTTCAAAAATCGGATCAGAGACACATTTGTAAGTTCTGAGGAATTTGGAGGAATGTATACCCCCCCAATTATAAAATTTTCTTTTCCAATTGAACATAAAAGAAAAAGCTGTTCAATAGATTTGTGCGAAGGTTTCAGTATGGTTACCTTAATATAGTCTTTTATAATAATTAACACACCTCCACCCCTCGAACTATGGCTAGTGTCTCGATAACGATCACATCTAAAAACTTTGTAAGAAGGCATTTTAATTTCAGACTCAATAATATCTTCGTGTAACCAACTTTCCACCAGTATTAAAATATCATAATCAGAGGATGAAACGGAGCTAATAAAATCTTGTATTTTAGTACGAAGTCCTCCAACGTTTTGGTAGTAAACTTGCAGTGGGGGTGATATTAGTTTTTTTCTTCTCTTCTAAATGACTCAATATAGAGGTATTCCATTTCTAAATTTTATATTTATATCTTTTTAATGCTGAGTTTTGTAATCTCTTTTTATCACGTAAAATATCCTTAACAACGATATTATTTGAAAATATAACTTTAATAGGGCGAGATTTAATCCCAACTTTCCTCCCTATTCGTGTGACTCTAACTAAATCACTCATCACTTCTTCTTTCCCTATTAAGTTCATAATCTCTTCCACTTTGGCTTTATCATGTGTAATTCTATCTTCAATATTCTGAGAATTGGACTCTATTACATTGAAGAGCATAACATGGTTTGACTTTATAATTCTTTCATTAATTTCTATAAACATTTCTTCAAATGCCAAGCCTGGTGTACCAGAATTGCTTTTCATCCAACCAATTTTCTTCACTAGATCATCAATATGTATTTTATTGCATTTTTAAAATCTGCAACAAAATCAAAGGGAACTGGAGGTTTACTATACCTGGATCTTACCGTTGTCGAAATATTTCAGGATTTTCGAAAATGTAAAGTGTTCATAAAATGGATATAACTGGCAAACTATTGAAAAATTTCTAATTTTATTTTTCACACTGGAATTTGTATATCTTGGGCTACTTATTTCTTGGTAGATATATTATTTCAAAATAATGTACAATGTGTTTCCACAGATGTGCTTTTTTTTTCGAAAATGTGTGTATAAAATGAATATAACTGGCAAACTATTGAAAAAATTCCAATTTTGTTTTTCACACTGGAATTTGTATATCTTGGGCTTCTTATTTCTTGGTAGGTATATTATTTCAAAATAATGTACAGTGTGTTTCCACAGATGTGCTTTATTTGTCGTTACTTCAAATGTCTATAATATTCATATCATGTTACATCTCAGTATTTGTATACGGGTTGGAGTTTCAACAAAGAATTGACTTTTGCTTGTGGGCTCTGGATCGTGTAGCAGAAGATGATTATTTTTTTAAATACGTCTTATTTACTGACGAATGTAGCTTCCATAATAATGGATTGGTTAATAGATATAATTTCCATTACTATGACACAGAAAATCCACACATGTTCAGGACTGTTGATCACCAAAACCGGTGAAGTATAAATGTCTATGCGGTAATTGTTAGGGTGATTGGACCTTTTTCAAAGGAAGTTTAAATAGCCAAAACTTTTTACAATTTCTACAAGTTGATTTCTGGACTCTTTTAAACAAGTAGGAAAATGTAGCTACAGTTAGACGGGGCTCTTGCACATTTTTAAGTAGTCGTAAGAAACTTTTTAAATTTAATGTTTCCAAATAAGTGGATTTAAAGACAGGGACCCTGTCATGGGCCACCCAGGTCACCCGATTTGATATGCCTAGATTTTTTTCTGTGGGGATGTCAAAAATATAGTTTACAATTCGATACCAATTACACCTGACGATATGAATATTGGAATAAGAAATGTATTTGCCACCATCACCTCATAATGTTGGGAAAAGTTAAAAGATCATTTAAAGAGAGAGTCAAAATTTGTCTAGAGGAAGATGGCCACCATAGAATACGTATTACTATGTAATATGTAATACGTAGTTTTAACACACACCAAAATGATATTTTGGACACCTCGTCACTTGTTTCGCTATGTAAGCATCTTCAGAAGAAGAATAAAACAGTTGTCATTGTTCTCCTGAAAATTCTAATATAGTTAGCGAAACAAGTGACGAGATGTTCAAAAAAATCGTTTTAATGTGTAGTAAAACTGTGCTCAGAATAATTATTGTGCCATAGGTTCAAAAATTCCAGTTAAAATATGTACCTACGATTGGTCAGCTCAAGGTCGATGGAAGAGTAGGACTAGCATGTCACACTGCATTACACCAATGAGAGCAACCTATACAAATGGCGCATAAACGTTTATATTTGAAATGGAAACCATGTAATTCATACTACAGAACGAATAAAAAAATACATTATATGATAGTTTTTAAGCATGACGGTTACGATTATGCCGTTTCCAAAAATTAGTGGTCTCCCCCATTTCATTCTTAGTAAAATTTAACTAACTTTTATATTTCTCTATACCCATAAGATATAGATATAGGGAAACCTAAAACAGTTCGATGAGGAATTAAAAAACCTTCCTTTAAATCTAAAAATAAACAGGGTGTTCTATTTGAAATATTAAAGTAATAGACATTTGAGGTAACGACAAATAAAGCTCATCTGTGAAAAAACACTGTACATTATTTTTGTGAAATAATATACTAAGAAATAAGTAGCCCAAGATATACGAATTCCAATGTGAAACAAAATTTGAATTTTTTCAATAGTTTGCCAGTTATATCCATTTCAGAAACACCTCACATTTTCGAAAATCCTGAAATATTTTGAAAACGGTAAGACTCTAGTATAGTAAACCTTTATGAAAGTTCTCTTTGATATTGTTGCAGAATTTAAAAATGCAATAAAATATAGGGTGTTTCATTTAAAAAAACATAACTATGATATCTAACAATTTTTTGGGACAATCTCTAAATAAAAATAATTTTATATTGAGGCCTTTATCCACATACACCTTACTGTGGAAACAGATTTCCAAAAAAGTTTTGTAACGATTTTGCGATACGCCACTGGAATGTACGTAAGCAAGCTGGGCGGTATAGTGCCATCACAGCCAATGACAAGGATGTTCCAGTACCTTCCCGACCAATCTCGAATTTTTGATAGAACAGTTTAGATATGGCTAGAATCTTCTCGTCTTTTCTCGATTCAACGTTAAATATATAAATTAGCCTTCGTTCGCGAGAGTTAGTCAGTTTTCTAAAGTTATGATTGTGTTCGCTAGTTGACATAAATCGTATTGTATTGCTACAAATAAATGTGCTTATAAATTGAACCCTGAGTAGGAATTTAACTTAAACGTTACATTAATAGTTGGGGAGCTACAGTCCGACTGTAAAATTTAAAAATCCATTTAAATCTTCGTGTGATTTACCATTTTCAAAATTAAATATCGTATGTATAGGTACTTAAATCAAATAAGAATAATCATTGTGCTATGGTAATACAATGGGAGCATTATAGATTTTTCTTAGCTTCTTAAAACTATATTAAACGTAAATAAGATTATGTATGTTATACAATAAAATATTATTTACAAAATGGTTTCAAAACATGTAGGTACTCAGATTTTATCCATTAACGATTTTTTTAACGACAAAAAAAATTAAAAAGGGAGAAATGCTTTGAAATCAAACCATATCGTTCGGATGCAATTGGTTGCAGAACTTTTAACTATTAGGGGGAAGGTCATGTTCATAAAAGATAAAACTTATAGTATTGCGGTTAGTAAAATCATTATCACTATTTTAAAGCAAACATAAACATAACAATTGTTCTTTGTTCTATTAGCACCTTATAGAAGTTATCCAGGATTTCCTCTTTTCCATCTTTTCAGGAAATTTAAAAAATTTGCATATATTTTGTTCACTATAATGCTAATTTAGGTTAGATAAAAGTTGCTTATTGATCTTATTTAGATCAGATTGTAATTTTAAAAAATACCCTTTAAGGTATTTTATAATTAAAAAAAAAAAAACTAATGTTTGCAACCATATTCATAACACATAACCATTGTTGCACATACTTTATATACAGTGCTTTCATTTCAAAACCAGCCAGTCCAAATAACTTTTGATTTTGCGTAAACGTAAGAAAAACTAAAAACACGTCGAATTTTAAATTAAGTGGGAGGTTTAAAAATGTTATTCTGCTGTTTCCAAGTGGCACCCCTTTAACATACCGCATTCTTTCTTTAAAATGTCAAATAGCAACATACATACATCAAATAAAAACCCAAGAAAATGCAAATCAGCCATGTAAACAACAATTTATTCTTCTGATTTATTTTGCAGATAACATTAAACTTAACGAAATTACAACAGGAACTAAAATGTTGTTAATTACAAACAGCTTCTTAAATGTATTTATAGTAACTGTTTAAAGTTTGCTTCGTTATTTTGTAGGCAATAATATAACCTATTTTCAAATTCTTCTCAAACTCTTTGCAAGTTTCGCTAGTAATTCGTTTACATTTTTCAGTTATTTCAGGCTTTAGTTCTACAATGTCTTCGGAAGGAGTTTTATAAACTAATGTTTTTAAATAACCCCACAGAAAAAAGTCAAGTGGTGTTAGATCAAGAGATCTTGCTGGCCATTCTAGAAAACCCCTTCTGCCAATCAAAGTCTTGGAAATCGTTCGTCTAGCCATTGTCTTACAGCTAGTGCGTAATGTGGTGTAGCTCCGTCCTGTTGAAGGTATATATTCTGTTCATCTAGTACCATATTTCCGTATTTATCAACTTGTCTTTCTTGTGACTGAGTAATAAGTAGATTAATTTCATTTTTTAATAATTGTAGGTACAATTCTCTCGCTAGGTTTTGGTCAATAAAAAGTGGTCCAATCATCTCATTTTCTAGAATACCAGCCCATCCATTGAGTCCATATACTGAGTATTATCCTGTTAAACACGTGAGGATTTTCGTCATCCCAGTACCTACAATTATGTTTCTTTACAAAGCCATTTAAATAAAACGTTGATTCATTACTGAAACAAATATTTTTAACAAAATTTGCATCTTCTTGTATCCTTTGGGACATTGTTTCACAAAATTCAATTCTGCGGTCATGGTCGTCTTCACTAAGCTGTTGATGAATTTGTATTTTATAAGGAAAAACACTTTGTGTATGGAACGCAAAGAAATATTTGTAAGTTTTGATACTTTTGGAATAAAATAGGTAGGATCTATAGAAAAATGACCCAGTACTTTAATTTGTGCAGCTTTGTCGAGAACAAAATGACAAAAATTGTCAAAAAATGGTATTTAGAAGTAAGTTAATTGATCCCTAATTAGACATCTACCTATTCAACAGTGGCGTAGGTCGTTTTTGTTATGGTCTTCTGTTATTTTACAAAATTTGTTGTTAGCAGCAAAATAAATCGATAGAATAAATTGTTGTTTATATGGCTAGTTTGAATTTTTCTTAGGTTTTCATTTGACGTATCACAAGGTAAGGTTGATATTTGTCATTTTAAGGAAGGGGTGGGGGGATGTTAAAGGGGTGCCACTTGGAAACATCAGAATAATATTTTTAAACCTCTTGCTTGATTTTAAAGTGTTTTTTGTGTTTCTTCCAATTACGCAAAATCAAAAGTTATTTGGACTGGCTGGTGTCCGAACCATCTAAGCATTCCTTTATGTATCTTTGTAACTACATCTTCTTTTACACCACAGCGTTCTCTCATCACACTATTCCTCACTTTATCCATAAGAGTCACTCTGGCTATACTTCTCAGACTACTCATTTCCGCAGCGTTGATCCTACTTTCATGCTTCTTCTGCCAAGCCTAACATTCACTACCGTACATAAGTAAAGAAACCAGCACTCCTTTTACACAGCCATTCGTGCCTTTTTTAACATTTTCTAGCTGCTTATAAAGCTATCCAGGGCCTCATTTATTTGTTTCTTTGCCAACACCATTTGCTCAATGTCACAGTCATACTTTTCGTCTTTTATAAACTTTGAACCCAAGTACATAAATTCATTGAATCTTTCCACTCTTTATCCTTTAATCAGCACCTCGTAGTTTGTCAGTTGAAGCTAATATGACCTAATAATTGGCGTAAAGGAGGCATTTAACAACCAAATCATACGTTTTGAATCCATTTGCACTCTCATTCAAATGTTTTAAATAACCGTATTTATATACTTTTTATTTTCAAAAATAATAAACCGTCTATGAATATTATAAACAGCCATGACAAAACCACACATCCCTGTCTATCACTATTTATGATGTTAAAATAGCCAACAATTCATATATTTGAATAAAAAATTCTTAAATTTTTTTGTTTACCTGAATAAAAAAATGTTTGTAAGAAAAATTATAATTTTACTAAATTAAAAGTTTAAAGCATTAAAATTTGTATTTCATTACCTTCTATTGAAAATGGTAACGCTCAAGTATATAAAAACAATTAATACTTTGGTATTTAATTTTTTGAATGTAAAATTACTGGTTTCTTTTTAATTTATTACATTTTTTAAATGTATTATTTACAAATAACCTAAGGCTAACAATACGGAACTTACGCTAATTGAACTGTAAGGTCCATGATCTAATAAATAAAATGAAACCTATAATTTTCAAGATTTTGTCAAGAGGTATATAAAAGAAATATTAATGCATGCATTTAAATAACCCAATTGAATAGTCGATAACTTTTTTAGATGTTTTAAGGTAGTTGTCGTGGTGTAGGCATACCGTCATAAAATTTTAAATTTTTGTATACTTATTAAATACATTATAATACCTTTAAATTACCCTTAATATTTAAAGTAAATTGATCTCTTAGTTTAAAAAAATAAAAAAAAATTATTGGCCAGCTAGTTATATAATATTATAATAATAAATAACCGTGTAAAGTTCAACAATTTAAAAAAAAGTAAAAATACTAGCGAGTTAGACAACAAATGGGCAACGCTGTACGCGAGTATAGATATTACTTGCACGGTAAATTCAAACGGACTGATGGAAAAATCAATATTTTAAATTATATTTAGTAAAACATATATATTTATTACTGGTAAAATTTTTAAAATTTTAAGTAATACAAAAAAATAATATTAGTACAATATTTTTTATTAAATATAATGTAAACCTGCATACAGTTTTACTGAATTGTCTAAAATTTAAGCTTATCTTAATATATATATATATATATATATATATATATATATATATATATATATATATATATATATATATATATATATATATATATATATAAATTACGTGTCACGTTGTTTGCCCGCAATGGACTCCTAAACTACAGATCCGATTTTAATAAAATTTTGCACACTGTGTGCAGTTTCATCCAACTTGAAAGAAAGGATAGTTTATATCTCAATTTATAATCGCAATATTATTTTATTGCGAATTATTTGTTTATACACAAAGAGTCATGATTATCTCTGTTAGTTCGATAAGATTGTAACAGATGACGGTATAAGGTAATTGTGTTAAAGGATGTTAAGCTAACCTATCTTTCATTAAATCACAGTAGTGGTTTAAAAAAAATATATTAGGAAAACCTAAAGAAAAGCTAAAAAATAATATAAAAATGAATCGCCGTTCGTTAGTATCGCAAAACCTGAAATACCTATTAAACGATTTTAAAAATTTTTTTACGCAATCTTAAGATTAGCTCCGCAAGTGTTCCTGTGAAGTTTGGTAGCGATCGGATCAGGGAAGGGGATGAAATATAAAAACTATTAAAACGGCTGATATTAGTGCCGAATTCATAGTCAGATTTTAATGAAATTTTGTAATTGTGTATTTATTGCTTTAACTTAAAAGATAGTTAAGGGATAGTTTTTATCCCGATAAGTCCCTACAAAAAAGGGTAAGAGAGGGTTGAAATATAAAAAATATCACAAATGGCCGATATTAGTTTCGAATCTATAGTTTTTGGGATCGCTGAGTTTAATAGTGTCATTCCCAAATATTTAAGCACATATACAAAAGAGGAGGGAAGGGAATGAAATATAAAAACTAATAAAAACGCCGATATTGGTGTCAAATTCATAGTTTTTGGGGTCACTGAGTATGATACTGACATTCCCAATTTTTTTAGCACCCCTACGAAAGAAGTGGTAAATAAATGGAATATAAAAACTATTAAAAACGCCTATATTATTGTCAAATTGATAGATTTTGGGGTCGCTGAGTTTGATAGCGATATATTCAATGCAGCAAGCCAAAGTTCGGGCAGGTCAACGTCGGCCGGGTCTGCTAATAAATTATAATAAACATTAATAGTAAACCATATAAATCTTACGTGACTTGAAAATATTTCCTTAAATCACATTTATTTTCGTATTTTAAAAAGTGTAGGTATGCGTATCGATACGCTTAATTCTAGTGACTTCTTATAAACAAAAAAGAATAAATATGTAATAGAATTTTACGTAAAACTAAATATGCAGTCATTACAGATATAATATATCGCATTTTTGGTAACTCAAAAAATAATATTATTATCTTTATATTAAATATAAATTAAACACAACATAAGATTAAACGAAAATTTCCACTGTTAATTCAAGTATCGATCTATACTGTACTCGATTCTAGTGGGGCATAAGTGACGTTGCCGGGTTGGAACTTTTAAAAGTATGTGGAAGTATTAGTGTATGCATACATATGAAAACTGTATGGGTAATGTCTCCACGGGTACAGTTTTGCATAAATATTGGCCTTTTATTTAACAACTTTAATCCGATTAAGATACGTTCGACTTCTATCAACTTGCCCATTCACATGCATTTACATGCTTCTTCTGTCAAACCCAATATTCACTACCATATATAAGTGTAGGAACCAAAACACCTCTATGCAGAGCCAAACGTGCCTTTTTGACACTGTCTGGCTGTTCATAAAACTATGCAGTGCCCCATTAATGTGTTTTCCTGTCAACACCCTTCGCTCAATCTCACTGTCATACTTTTCAACTCTCGTAAACTTTGAACCCAAGTATACAAACTCATTTACTTGTTCCACTCTTTCTCTCTTAATCAGAACTTTACAGTTTGTCATGCTTTCTTCTCTTTCAAAAACCATTACTTTTGTTTTGTTTATATTTATTATCATTTCCTTTTTTTTTAGGGAATCATGCATAACATTATCCATCGCCTGCAACTCCTCATTAGATGACATGGGTTTTAAGCGAAAAACTAAATACCTTATTTTTTTCATCTTCATTTGTTTATTACTTTTTCAATTTTTGATGTGCTGAAAAACGGTTTAAATACATTTTTCTGGATCAACTTGTCATCTAGACTAAGATAGGTACCGTACTAAAGATTGCTGTGGAGTGGCGACCTACTCACATGATACCTAACCTTAACTAAGATAGGTACCTACTGCTCTCTTGTGAAATTCGAGAAGTTCAAGTTTTGTCGAGAAAAGGATTATTTTTCATTTTATCGCAAAAATTCTGAGCTGCAACTTTTAACTGATATCTTTTGTTATAAGAATTTACCCAGAATTATGGCATACAAATATTGGGTCTTTTCTAATACGTCCCCGTATTATTAATTTCTTTGCTATAGCCAACGGCTGGACCGATTTTAATGAAATGTTCAGGCAATCTTTAGATTAGCCCGGCGAATAATCGTGAAAAGTTTGATAGCAACCCCGAATTTTAATTTTTTTTTCTATAGCCACCAAGTGTTAATTTTTGTTCATTATCACAAATCGTGTTAATGTGCAACTCAACCAAGCTAGGCGTACTATATCAGACACAATAAAGACCACGCCCACCTACTGGCTGCCCGTACTAAGCCACATAGCTCCTTCAACTATTCATCGACCATTCGTCAAGAACATGCTCTTGCGAGTGAGTATAGAAAAATTAACGCTGATCCTGTGTTCCGCTCCCACGTTGGAGTTACCGAAGGGGATATAAATAGGCTTCGCTCAAGAAAACCACCCCTAAAAACTGCAAAAATGCTTATCGAAAAAAACTTCAACATAACCGAACGCTGAAAAGAGGACTGGTAGAATAATGCAGTATCTGCCAAACGGGGCATACCATGCGTTACACACAGTTCAGAGGGTTTCGACCAACCAAGACGAATCTGGTCAACACTTAACAGAATAAGAACGAACTGTGGCAGATGCTCCGATTCACTTTTCAGGTGGGGAAAAATCCCATTCCCAAATTGCGACTGTGGCGCAGGAAGACAATGTCCGATTAGATCCTACAGTGGCAACCCATCTGATTTCTTAGCTGCGACAAAAGAGTCAATTGAAAATATTGTTACAACCCGGCCCTGTTTATTTGTCGGTATCCGAGAATCGTCCACAACTAGGGTGCATATTAATAAGCCCTTTGTCGGCTTCCACCTCCGTCTAGTAAATACTCACCGCCTCTAGAGACTTCGAAATGGTAGAATGATTGTTTCGGACTCTCGAGAAACAGGTGAAATAGTCTGGAATTATGATTTAGAAATATAAAAAGGACAGCGGTCGTGAAAAAGACAGTATTAAAAGTGTTTATGAGCTATGAAATTTAAATAGTTGTAAAAGTTGTATTAGTTGGATATCTAAGTGAATATCTATGTGACTTGTAAAAGTTTATTGTGTAAACGTATTGGAGTAAAAATTGTTTTGTTACTGTATCGAGGTTTAAAATCATCGAACCCAAGAAAGAAGTGAATTTCGTAACAATTTATTTAACCTCGATGTTCGTTTGTAGAATTTAGTGCTTTCGTTACCTACTATAATTGTGTGCAATGTATTGTAATCTACTTTACTGTATTTTTTTTATTATATTTATAACTTGCCTGTGATATAGCCATACGATTAATAAATGGAAAAATATAGAATGAAAAAAATGCACACTATAAATATAACTTATTTCTTTATGGTTTGATTGGAGGAAAGAATTGAAAATGTTATTGTTTACAAGTTGAGAATTACTTCGTAACTAATTAAAATTTCTGCTTTATTGAGTAAAATAATTAGCATAACATCCTTAACATTAAAAAAACTGGCATTTCTAAACAAAACAAAAAACTAAAAATCAATTAATATTGTTATTACAGACAATGGAAATTCAGAAAAATAAAAAAAAAACAATAATGTTATTAAAGAAGATGTTCAAAATACTCGACGCGAACGCCTTAGCAGCATCCTAATCTTAAATAACCATTGCTCCTGACGTTATTCAACATCGCAGTCATAACCGATCCAATCGCACCGTTATTCATCTTCTTAAGTCAAGAGTTTTAGATTTGTATACAATACTTTTGACATTTCCCCATAAGAAGAAGTCTAATGACGTCAGATCAGGGGAACGTTCATGATATTAAATGACAAAAAATTACAGTCAAGGCTATAGCAGAAACATGTAGATTTTCTGTTGGAAGCTAAAAAAAATTTTACACCAGGAATTGGGTGACACCGTTAAACATGATAAATTACTAGAGGCTTTGTATAACATAGAAATTAGGAAAGTAGTGTTGAACTTATTTAAGAATTATTTAAGAGATCGCAGACAAGTTGTAAATATCGACAATGTCTTCAGCGAAGAAAAAACTGTAAAGTTTGGGATACCACAAGGTACAGTACTTGGTTCATTACTGTTTTTAGTTTATTTAAACGACCTAATTTCACTAAATATGACCGGCAAAATATTAAGCTTTACTGCTATTCAGCAGAAACCTAATGCCAAGAGCTGGGTACTTTTTTTCTAAGATTTTCTACTGAAAGGATTTTCTTGTTAAAATATGTTTGGGAAGGACGCAGAGTGGGAGCGTCAGCCGCCATCTTGAGAAACGCGTTTTATCAAATATCTCGTAAACTGCATCGTTTGACAAAAATAGTAAAACTAATTTTCTTAGATAATAACATTTTCCATAACTTTTATTTAAAACTTTTTTCTGTATAATTAATAGGTTTATGTCTATAGCGCTCTAAACTTTTTTCAATAAAGTTAACGGTTAATGAT
This sequence comes from Agelastica alni, assembly GCA_950111635.1. NCBI lineage: Eukaryota > Metazoa > Arthropoda > Insecta > Coleoptera > Chrysomelidae > Agelastica > Agelastica alni. The sequence goes on along the minus strand of OX467712.1, from coordinate 60,915,377 downwards.
ACATTAAAAATAGTAATTATCAAATTTGTAAAACATAAAATTTTCTATAAATTTTATCTAACACTTTGTCACGTGCCTATTTTTTTTCGCTTCTACAGTTCCATTATTAATTGGGTCTCTGATAGTCTGGTGCTCGTAATTAGTTTTGCATACCCTATTTTGTTGTTACTTAAAAATATCATTCGTTGTAAATGGTGTTGCATACCTAGTAGTGATAGGATTTAATTATTAATGGCTGTGACATATTTACTAATCGATGGAGATGGAGTGGGGGTTTTTGTTATTAGATTTTGCCTTGATTTCTGGCCTCGATTGTCGTGTGTTGTCAGCTATATTATTGTTTGGTTTGCTTTTCTGTGTGGATGGGCTGGCTATCAACACGGACGAGTGCGATTATGAGTTTGGAACATAGATTTGCGAAGATGGTTGGCTGACGCGTATCCCGTGTCATTTTTCTTGATATCCGGCATGGGAGTCAGTTAGTTTAGGGGGTCGCTTGGTGTCAGTCGTCGAAGTCGGATGAGAGTTTTTGGAACGATTTGATATTAACACGTGAGCAGAACCTCTACGGTTTTTTCTTTCATATCTGGCTGTATTTGGGCCATCTTAATTGGATTTTGAAGAAAAACCATTTAATTTTTAACTTGACCATTCTATCTTACCTTTGTTGTTGATATTTTGGATTTTGGTGTCGAGTTAAAATATCCGAATGCGGGATCTGATGGAGGGAAGCCATTGTTAATTAGCAGGTGCCGTTCCATAATCAAGCCGGCCACAGAAGTAGTGAATTCGTGTACCCAAAGGTTACAAGTGATTTATTTTAGTATATTTAAACGACGTGACCTATTTTTGACACCACGATTAAGTTTGTTTTTAATTTATTAATATGGTACACTGTTGAAAACTATTTATTGCATTGGATAATATGCCAAGGCTGAACTTTGATTAAAATAATATTCTCAATAGTTCTTTGTGTCCAAGTAAGAACGTTTATTCATACTTATTTGTAAATATCCTACAATATTGCTATTTTGAAGGACAGCCATCGTAAAAAGAAATATTTTTAAATAAGCTCGATTGTTTTAACAGTGTAAATCTTTATGTAAATGAAAAAGGAAAAAAAAACGTGATTAAATTAGCAGCCGTACGTGAACGTTGATAAAGTATTGTTAAAAAGTGGACTTGTATACGTTTTTTTTTGGTAACCTGATAAGGTTTGTCATTCTTACCTTTGTTTTAATTATTTTTTGGAATCGTAAACTTTGGATTTTTGATTTATTGTTGTCTCATAAAGTTGTAAATTTTGAAGTTTCGATTTATTGTTGGCTGTTAATTTTGATTATATGTGTTATAATTTTGTTATTAAGCTGTGTATTTTAATTTATTGTGTGAGTAAAGTATCCAATATATTTTTGCTATAATTTTATTTATTTGGTTCACCATAATCTTAGTTGTTTATCGTGTGGCTCTGCTAGTGCCTATAAGACCTAGGGGTTTCCGGCTTGAACCGTCTAAGTCGGTGGCGCGGCTCACTTTTATATATTTTTTTTCTTCTACCCTCTACGGCTGAGCTCGGGCATAATTTGCCAGTAGAGAGACCACTGGCAGAGTACTCTTTAGAGAACGAAAAAGACGTGGCAACTTTTTATCGTAACATTTATGGTTTCAGAGATATTAGAAAAGACCCAACATTTTAAGTACCACTCAATTAAAAAACATCTATTATGCTTTAGTTAAATCAAGACTTTGGTAATAGCATTCTTACTTGGGGTGCTGCTGGTAAAATACATTTCACACCGGTTATTACAGTCCAAAAAAGAATATTAAAAAGCACCTATGGTAAAAATGCAACATACCCGTCAAATTTATTATTTCAATTAGCAAGAGTTTTAGATGTTCGTCAGCTATACATACTTACCGGCAGCAATCACAGACTGGTCAGAGCCAAAATTAAATTAAATCTTGCCAAGAAAAGACATAAAATGGTAACAAAGAAAAATTCCAACAGATGGAACACACCTACCAATATTACAGAATTCTCAAGAACAGTATCAGCCAATTTGGATAAAACCTTGATTAACGTGAATGATATCAAAGCTGTAAACAACACTATACTAGATGCGGTCAAGCATGCAGAGAATCAATATTATAAAAAAACAGGCAAAAATGATAACAAGTTTAGATATAGATATATTCAAGGAAATAAGAAAAGATTTAAGAAAGTTCAATGAGGATAAACAAACTAAAGAAAAAAATAGAAGCATAATGATACTCAGAAAGAACATCTTTACCTTCCAAGATAAAACCGGTACACAAACAAAAAATAGAAAAAAATTACTGCAGATTACAGAGGAATTCCACAGGAAGCTCTATAGTTGCCAAGAAAGCCAAGAGGAAATCCGTGCAAGTGCATGTCACCCAAAGGTCTTAAATCAAGGGTCAGAAGAAATATCAGACATATCCGTAGATGAAGTCGAGAATACAATAAGGGAAATGAAGAATAATAAAGCACCTGGAGAGGACGGAGTGGTTATAGAATCCATTAAACCTGGGGGAGAGAGATTAATTAATAAGTTAGTATTACTATTCAATCTATAAATTCATACCGGTATCATCCGCAGTACATGGAATAATGCTGTAATGATTCTGCTACATAAATAAGGTAATATAACAGACCTTGGTAATTATAGACCTATTAGCCTTCTGTCACATCTCTATAAGCTATTCGCCAAAATAATCGCCAAACGTCTCGAAGCAAAATTTGATTTCTACCAACCTAGAGAGCAAGCCGGCTTCAGAAGTGGTTATAAAACAAATGATCATCTTCAAGTTTTCAAGACCCTTATAGAGAAGACTGTTGATTATAATAATCCTTTAGTACTTATATTTATTGATTTTCAAAAAGCTTTCGATACAGTCAACTTTAAAGCAATATTGGCAGACTTGAGGCAAAGTAGAATAGACTACAGATATACAGAGCTGATCCATACGCCAATGTAACCGCAAGTGCAATGCTTTATAAACCAACAAATAAATTCAAAATAGAGAGAGGTATCAGGCAAGGCGACAAAATCTTCCCAAAACTTTTCACAGCAGTTCTCGAATGTATTTTTAAAATACTGAGCTGGGAGACCAGGGGTATAAACATTGACGGCGAGAGACTTCATCATCTCTGTTTCGCAGATGACATTGTACTATTTGCAGAAAATTTTAATGATGCTAAAAAAATGTTGGATGAATTGAAAAAAGCTTCAAAGAGGGTGGGTCTAAACATAAACATGCAGAAAACAAAACTTATGATAAACCTCGTTCTTGATGGTACATTAAAATGTGTAAGAACCGTAGCAAGTGAAAAGAAGTGGTCTCTGCCTACTCCTATAGAAAAAAGGCGTGACTATATGTATGTATGTATGAATGGATACCAAATAGAACAAGTCTTCAATTATAAATATTTGGGTCATGAAATCAGACTTGCGAGATACAACGAAGAATAGGCTTGGGGGCATTTGGCATTTGGAAAACTTCGACATATTTTTAAAAGTAATATTTAAATTTCTCTCAAAAGAAAAGTTTACGAACAATGTGTCTTGCTCGTAAAAACTTATGGCGCAGAATCGCTCACACTGACGAATAAATCGATTCACAAGTTGCAAATAGCACAAAGAGCAATGGTAAGAGCTATGTTTTGCATCACAAGACGAGATAGAATCAGCCCTCTATAAGAATCAAATATAAAAACAAATTCACAGGATGTATCAGCTTCTAAAACATATTCGTATAAAATTTTATAACAATGTTTCCAGTAGTTTCGGCAAAATCGTAATAAATGTGTATACATTTTTTTTCTTCAACGCCCTTTATCTTGAATACGGATGGCGTTACGAAATTTTTTTACTGAGCAAACCCCAATTATTTTTCAGTTTACTACCTATCCTAGAGCCGGGGTCATCTTTTTTTAAAACACCCTGTATTTATGATACACAACATACAATTTTTTACCTGGAATATATAAACGTATTTACTTACTATCAATTCGATTACCCTAATAAAAAATATAATTAAAAATTTTTTTTTGGACCATAAAAGGCAACCAATACATGAGTTATTGTCTTAAAACTGATTATCACTATTAATTACCCTTAGTAAACATCATTATATGTCCACGTTTTCGTTTAATATCTTTTATTACAAATTTTGATATGCAGAATTGTGAATATCAGGTGCCTGCACTTTAAATTAAATTAACGTTTATGTATTTGTTTATTTTTATTACTAAGTTTTGATTTAAAATTCTTTAAGGCCATATTCAACCAGTTCTGGTTCCAACGGGCTACTTTGGTAACTTAACAGTTACATCATGCAAAATCAAAAAATTAAACGACAATTGTGTTGTGATATTGGTACGAGTCCGTCTCTGTCGACTTGAGGCGACAGCGTACCGGCCACAACGAAAAAAAATGTACAATAGAAGAACATTGATTTGTGGTTATTGAAACGGAATCATAGATCGAGGTTTTTAAGTAAGTTTGAAGTCAAGTATTTGAAGTACTTAATTATAAAATGTTATACAGTAATTTGTTAAGTAAAATTTATTGTGTAAAAATATTAGAATAAAGATTGTTTAGTTATTGTACTGAGCCTTTAGAATCACCGAATCCAAGGAGTAATTATCGTAACAATATGATTTATTGTATTTAATTAAATCTTGTATTGTCTTTTTAAGAATGTATTGTAAATATTAGGATGTTTCTATTTAATAAACTACTTAAGTATTACATCATTATTATTTAAAAATCACTAATTTGTGTACTCGTAAAAATCGCAGCTTTCTAGGGCGTGTAACCTTTCCCATTTCGTTTTAAAAATGTAATTGGGTTAAAATGTTTAAAATTGTCTCTATTATTATTGGATTGTAACATACTTTTAAACATTCAATAATCCGACCAGACTGTTGATGGCTTTATTTGTTGATCTGGTTCCGAAAAACAAGCCAATAACACCGTCTCCGAGAAAAAACTGCATGTCTTTTTCATCTTTCAATCCATAAATCTTGAATACTCGAAATCAGAGATTTTTAACTGTATATTATTTAAAATAAGTACTTTAAACAACCACTAAGTTCGCAATTTTTAAATCAAATCACAGAAATAAATTGACAGATATTTGATTACTTTAAGGTTTCCTTAGCAACGCAGGTCTAATTGTCGCTATAAGTATAAGTATGTTAATCTTCTTAACTTTTTCTTTACAAATAAGATTTTGATGAAATGTTCATTTCCTATGTTGACCTTTGTAAAGAATTTTGACAAACTTTTCTCTTGATGATGGCATTGTTGCCAAAAACGTTTAAGAATTGATTTTAAAGAATTGTGTAATTTAGCCTTTTGGCAGTTTGTCATATACATTAAATATAAGTACAACCTGTTTTAAACTTCAAATTTCACTTCGATAATTTCTGACTTTAATATATTGTAAACAACTAACGGATAGACTAACAACCAGTAGCCACCAATATGGACTGGATATTAACATGGATAAGACTATCTATATGATCATAAGCAAGAACAACGTTCCCACCTTACAACTAAGATTAGAGGGTGGAACAATTGAAAGAGTCGACAGGTATACATATCTCGGCACCATCATAAATGATCAATGGGACCACTAGCAAGAAATTAAAAGTCGAATTGAAAAAAGCAGAAATGTATTCATTAAAATGTCAGCAGTTTTTAAAAGTGGAGACCTAACCATGAACACAAAACTAAGAATGTTACGCTGCTATAAGTTTTCCGTGTTACTATACGGAGTGGAGTCATGGATACTGACAGAAGCAATGACGAAAAAGATTGAAGCATTCGAGATGTGGCTATATAGAAGGATGCTAAGGGTATCATGGACAGATCATGTAACTAACATTGAAATCCTTAGAAGAATGTCAAGAAAAAAAAATCATGAATATAATTAAAACAAGAAAAATACACTATCTAGGTCATATCATGCGAAATAAAAACAGATATAATCTCTTGCAGTGCATATTACAAGGGAAAGTGAAAGGAAAGAGAAGCGCCAAAAGGAGAAGAATCTCATGGCTAAAAAATTTAAGAACTTGGTCCTCCATGACAACCACCGAACTATTCCGAGCAGCTGTAAATAAAGTTAGATTAGCCAATATGGTAGCCAACGTCTGGAACAGATAGCCACCTTTTTCAATATTAAATCGTTGTTTTTCTCATCACAAAAAAAGGTGTATTTATTATACACGAGAAAAATATTAGATTTTTGTCTTATTTTGCTAAATTCGAGCTGAAATTCAATACTTTTTTTCCTTGTGTAATAAATAACTATTTTTTACTTAGCTCAAGTTCATTTTATTAAATTTTTATTAATTGAAAACGTTTATAAAATTTCTATAAATTGAAAACGTTTATTAAATTTCTTAAACCATCTTTATTATATTGTAATCTTGTTTTAGCAAAAAATTTTTTCTTTCGTAAAGATTTTGATAATTTTTAGAGTTTGTTAAGTGAAACTTCTATACGCGCGCTGGGAGTAAAAATTCAAGGCCGCGTCACACGAGCTCTCTCTCTCTGGTCCATTTTCCTGAGAAGTGATTAGTGACTATGATGCTGCTGTAGCAGCACTTATAGTATTGTGCCACTCCTCTCTATTGTGGGCCATATTTACAGTTTCATGTAGGCCTTGGCCGATTGGATCTTTAGTTTGGTCCACCCATCTCTTGGGTGACCTTTCGCGCGGGCGCTTCATCTCTACCTTTCCTTCGACTATTAGTAGTTGCAATGAGTCTGTCCTTCTTGCAATGTGGCCGATATATGTTAAAAAGCTTCGGTTTATATTTTTTGCCCACATTTAAAAGGCATTTATTCGTCTGGTATCGCTTTTCTTGAGTGTCCAGGTTTCTGCTCCATAAGTGGCAATAGGGAACACAAGTGAATTCAACAATCTTAATTTGGTGTTTTTGGTGATGCCTGTATCTCTCCAGATTTTGCTTAACTCAGTTACAGCTGTTCGAGCCAGTGCAACTCTTCTTTTTATTTCACCTTCGCATGCACCGCTGTTGTCAATTAGAGACCCTAAATACAAGTATTTATTAACCACCGCAAATCCAGCTATATTTTTTATGTGGGGTTGGTTGTTATTTTGTCGGTCTACAATCATGACAGTAGTTTTATTGGGATTTAATTTCAATCCAAATTTTGCACTTTTTTTCTGAAGACAGTGCATAATAAATTCCATTTCTTCTACACTAGATGTTATAATTAGTGTGTCGTCGGCATATCTCAGATTGTTAACTTTCCTTCCCCCCACCATACACCATACACCACCGTCACGCATTATGTGTTCGGTGTATATATTAAACAATAAAGGCGAGAGAATGCACCCCTGTCTGATGCCCTTCATTGCTTGAAATCTGTTTGATGCGACATCGTTAGTTCTTATAAGACCATAATTATGTTCATAAAGATTTTGGATAAGTAGGATTGGGTGGCCAGGTACCCCCATTTCTTTAAGAATTTGCCACATTTTTGGCCATTTTACCAAGTCGAAGGCCTTAGAATAATCGACAAAACAGAGGTACACTTTTAGGTTAAATTCTCGGGCTTTCTCAATTAACTGTCGTACGTTTCCTATTTGTTTTCTTGTTCCCTTACCAGGCATAAAGCCAGTTTGTTCTTCTGCAACCTGGGGTAATAGATACGGTCTAAGTCTTATTAATAATCTGTAGGAGAATTTTACACGCATGGGGTATTAATGCAATCATGCGATAGTTATTGCAGTCTGCTGGATTGCCCTTTTTGTATAACGGAATATAAAGTGAACTACACCATTCGTCTGGCCAAGTTCCTGTCTTCCAAACCCGATCGCTTACAAAATGTAAAATATCAATTGCTGGCTGTCCTATTGACTTTAAAATCTCTACAACTATCACACTAGCTAGCTAGACGAAAATGTGTAACGATTCATAAGGCTGTGACACTAAAGAAACTTAGAGACCTGCAGTTATAGAAGCACAGAGTTTTTAGTCTCCGCTTTGTGCGGTGTTTCGTAAATTATGAAAATATACTTAGGTACAAATATTTAAAATAGCGATGTAAAATCGGAATTATATTAAGCCGCAGCAGTTTTTTTTCAACAGTACCTGAGAACTATGTAACGTAGATATTTGATAATCTCAATATATTTATATTTATTTTAATCTGATATTAAATTTTACATAATGAAAATGTATCAATATACTTAGTCGAAACTGGAAATTAAGTTAAAAACTTTAACTTCACTTTCACAGAATACAACCTGTCCGAAAAATACGTGAATAACAGGTAATGGCAGACAACTGCGCAAACAATAAACTAATAGCGTATGAGACTTAAAAACCTTCATTTGGTGGTTTGAAAGTGCCATTCAAACATATTGTTGATTTTCCTTTAGAATTATCCAAATAAAAAAATTAAGCAATGATCGAGATAAGGGTATTAGTAAATTAACAATATTAAAAAACTTTAAATATGGACTATTTTTTTGTAAATGAAGCGGTATTAACCGTTTGTGAATAACGGAAAAAATATTTTACAGATAGACATCCTCAAATTAACCAACCCTTTTCGATACGTGATTCTTAGTTGGTCGAATTTCTATTTTTATGTTAGTTTACAATGTACATATATATTATCTGCATTTGCAAAGCTACACATTAAATATTTTTTAGTAATACAACGACTCTCTTTATATTTCACTTATGCGAAACCCCTCGTACACTAGTATTCGCCGAGCAAAACCAAAAATCAAACAGCCGACGAAGAGTGCATCAACTGATATAATTATTTTAACTAACATGTGAGCATGTTAACCGTTAAAGAGGTTATTTGTTTATGAAAATTGTCAACGCCACAGGGCTAAACAAAATCTGATTGGCATATTTTTTATACTATTGGGCTGACCTTAACTACATTCGCATATCTGGGACGACTTTAGTATGATTCACATATAAAAAAAATTATTGTAAGATTTTCTTACCCCTCTACTTTCCGCTCTTGGGTAAAGTACATATTTAAATATAAATATTGAAATATATACTGCTCCAGATACACTGGAAATGAAGGGTGGACCAGTGGCCTGTCCATATAGCGGGCTAACCATTGTATCATTTATAAATATATATAAACCGCACACAAAAAATGGTGGCAATCTAAATAATAATCTATAAATAATCTAAATTTAAATAAATACCGGAAAAGAGTGTCCTCTTTTAATCAAAAATCGACGGGTCTGAGCGTTTTTATAAAATGTTGACGAGGTTCCTGCAAATGGCTCTGTTTCGTTTTCGGTTGGCCACCCTGTATTTGTCTGCCATTACCTGTTGTCCACGTATTTTCCAGACACCCTGTATTTTAAAATATTAATCTTTTTTTTTTATTTTAGCTTTTTAAACGTAAAAAGTTTCACTTCTAATATGCGCACATGGTACAAATATCTTTATTTTTTATGACATTACCGCCCAATGAAGTTGTTTTGCTAAAACATTCTTTTATTCAAATATCTACTGAGCGAAGGTTTTGGTGCACAGAAACAATGCATATTTTGTGGACATTTAAGACCTGCGGTAACTGCACTTTCTTTTCATTTTTTGGTTTAAATTTTCTTATTTAATTATTTATTTAAACTTTTTGCGATTTCAGCATTTACTTTTTTTAACGAACGATTGAATTTTATTTTTAAAATAAATTTTCATTTAAAATTTGTTTTCTCACCATCAGACAAAGATAGTTCAGAACTGAAATATGTTTCCAAAAACGACTAAATACTAATCAGTATTACCCCTACCCGAAGGTTTTTAAAAAAGTTTCTTGTAAAGTTACAGTTATTACGCAATTTATGCCATCTACCAACTGTTCATTTATAAAACAAGATGATTTTATGGGCACGACTCAATTTTAAAAGAATCTTGTTATCAGAAAATACGGTAATTACCCGTATTGCTTGTGTGGTTATTGTAAACTACACACTATGGCGTTGTATGTAACTTAATTTTGTAAATTTTTAAAATAATCATTTTATAGCAATATTTATACAGTGTGTAACTGTAAAGTATGGAATAAATTCGATATTTTCTAAATGAAAAACCATTACCATCACCATTAAGGTCATGACGTTATCGGCAATTTTTTTAAATGTAATACTCTATATTTTGTGACATTTTTGGATTAATATAAATGAGCTGATTCCAAAAAGGTATTATACTTGTGGTCTATCGGACATAATTTAAAATATATGAGCTTAGAAGATAAATTTTATTAATTTCTAATGATTAATATAATAATTTGAAAGTAATCTAGAAATTGCTACGTGACTTTATCTTAAATGTTTAAATGTTTGTATTTGACAGTAACTAATTGTCAATTGAAATGGTCATGAAAGCAGTCATGGGTCACATTGTTACTGTTGTGTTGAAAAAACCTAAAACAATTTTAATCCTTGTGTATAAAAATCGACATTGTTTTGAAGTAAGGCCTAGTCAACAACCAACGAGCATGTATGAGAGCACCGATGAAAGTAAAAAAAGCGAAAGTTGTGTGTTAGGACCGTAGCAAGTGGAAGGAAGGGGTCTCTGCCTACCCCTACGGGAAAAAGGCGTGACTTTACAGAGTGGACCAAAAGTATGGAAACGGCCAATTATCTCGTAAATTGATAGTCAAAATTGAACAAAATTTGGGATAAACCTATTTTGAGATACTGAGATATTTGCAATGTTGTCAGATTTGCCGTATCTTTAGTATTATTAGTCACTTTGGTTTTTTAAATACATTACCCTGTATATTTATTCATTATTGCAATCTCCTCTTCAATATGAGTCCGTTTCCAGACTTTTGGTCCAATCTGTTTTATGTATGTATGTATACATAAAAATCAAAAGAAACGTCTCAGAAAAATGATTTTTGCTTGTGTGCATAAATAAGTGGTTATTGTGAACTACACACTATGGCGTAGTAATTTTGAGAATTATTAAAATAATAATCGTGTCATAGACATATGTATACAGTGTGTCTGTAAAGTATGGAATAAATTCGATATTTCCTAAATAAAAAACCATTACCATCACCATTAACCCGGCGTTAATGAGGTCGGGTACCTCATACCCGACGATTTGTAAAACACTAAATATTTCTTAACTGTGCGATTCCTAGAACTCGGCTGGCTCAGTAGCTGGAGGGGGTGATGCGGGGAGTGATTTTATGCGACAGTAACAGTTTATGCTGAAAATAAAGCCAATGGACCATTCCTACTCAGTAACAAAGCTTATGACGTTGTCGACAATTCAGTAAAACCTAAATCAAAGACTTTTCGAAACGTAACATTTGATAACTAGTTTACTGGCTATACACTTATGACGCATTTACTCCGAGAACACAAATTGATCTATGTAGGTACAGTTCGGAAAAATAAACCACAATTACCCCCAGTCCTCAAAAAAGGCGGGCAAGTCAGCAGTTCAAAATTTGGATTCCAAAAGGATGTTACTTTAATATCACATGTACAAAAAAAAATAAAGTGGTGCTGCTTTTGTCGACATTGCATCATAATAATACAATCGATAACAGTACAAGTGAAAAGCAAACGCCGAAATCGTCAACTTGATTAGACTGATGGGTTAAGTGCAACATATAACATTTTACGCAATAATTAACATTGGCCTATGACAATATTATATGGCTTACTAAATATGGCAGCAATAAATGCAGTTGTCATTTATCGTGAAAATTACAAAACCAAAACAAAACGACGTGATTTCATTCGTAAATTAGACTTTGTTTGATATCAGATAGCCTCCGTCAAAAACAGCAATGATCGCCTTCCTAAGGAAACACGAAAGAGAATACCTCTGTATTTGGGAGAACTATCATCAATGTACCCTCCCAAAAAAGTGAAAAAGTATGTTAGATGTAGGGACTGCCCTACTAACAAGGACAGAATGACAAAGCATTTTTGCATCACATGCGAAAAGCCAATATGTATGGATCATGCTTGTTTTGTTTGCGAAAACTGCTTCGAAAAAAAATAGTTTTCATAGGATATAAGTAAAAGATATTAGAATGTTTTGTGTTTATTTTATGTTATGTCAAAGCTAAATTATATAAGACAGATGTATACTTTAATGTTGTGTGTATCAATTTTTCAAATTTGTAGATATTAAGTGATACTTTTTAAAAATTGTTTATTTGTGCGTAAAAAAATACTTCTCTGTTTTTTATAAAAATATAAATACTTTTTTTAAGTGTAATACCCTATATTTTGTGACATTTTTGGATTAATATAAATGAGTTGATTCCAAAAAGGTATGATACTTGGGGTCTTTATGAAATATATACGCTTAGAAAATAAATTTTATTAATTTTTAATGATTAATATGATAATTTGAAAGTAATCTAGTAATTGCTACATGACTTTATCTGTTTGAACTGTAGCGCTTGCCGTATTTGACAGTAACCCAAACGTTGTACAAATTCTTGTTGAACCTTATTTATGGTTTTTTTGAGAAATATTGTGTATTTCTGTTCGAATTATCTTTACTAATTTTTCAATATTTGCTAGTTTCGTTATATGAACTACATTCTTTAGATAGCCAACATAAAATAATTCAAAGGATTGAAGTCTGGCGACCTCGCTGGCCATTCAATATGTCCACGAGTACCAATCCTCCTCGGAACACAGGACGAATTTTTCGGAGACGACTCGCGCAAAGAAATATGGACTACTCATTCGAAACTTGGTATTTACGGACGCTAAATAAACCAGGTGCTCAAACAGCGATAATGGAAAAAATAAAAAAGTATAAATCAATGGTCACAACAATTCAGAAAACAAAATGGTTAAGAAAAGGGATCAGAGACACAAAAATACACACAATATTTTTCACCGGAAAAGAAAGAGGTAACAAAAAGTTTGGAGTGGCTTTTTAAGTAGACAATAAATCCAAAACCAATATCATAGATTTCCAAGCAGTTAATGAAAGAATATGCAAACTACGTATACGCACCCGCTTCTTTAACATACATACCTACATATAGTCACGTCTTTTTTCCGGGGTAGGGGTAGACAGAGACCACTTCCTTACACTTGCTACGGTTCTCACACACATATTTTGCTTCCTCTACTTTCATCAGTGCTCTCATAAATGCTCGTCGGTTGTTAGTACTCTTGACCTGGCCTTTCTTCAAAACAATGTTGATCTGATCGAAATATGTTCGCCGAGGTCGACCTCTACCGACTTGTCCATTCACACTCGCCTTATAAATTTGTTTTATCAATCTTCCTTCATCCATTCTTTCTACGTGTCCAAACCATGCAAGCATTCCTTTATCTATCTTTGCAACCACATCTTCTTTTACACCACATCATTCTCTTATCTCACTATTCTTCACCAACCGAGTCACTCTGACTATACTTCTCAGACTACTCATCTCCACAGCATTAATCCGATTTTCATGCCTCTTCTGCCAAACCCTACATTCACCACCATACATAAGAGTAGGAACCAACACTCCTCTATGCACAGCTAGACGTGCCTTTTTTGACACTTTCTGGCTGTTCATTAGACTATGCAGTGCCCCATTCATCTGTTTTCTGGTCAACACCCTTCGATCTATGTCACTGTCATACTTTCCATCTCTCGTAAACTTTAAACCCAGGTATACAAACACATTTACTTGTTCCACTCTTTCTCCCTTAATCGAAACTTCACAGTTGGTCATGCTTTCTTCTCTTTTAAAAACCGATACTTTTGTTTTGCTTACATTTATTTTCATCTCTTTGATTTTCAGGGCATCATGCATAACATTAACCATCGCCTGCAACTCCTCTTCAGATGAAGCTAATATAACTTGATCATCGGCGTAAAGAAGGCATTTGACGATCAAATCATTCATTTTTAATCCATACGCACTCTCTTTTAAATCTTTAAAACAATCGTCTATGTTTAAGTTAAACAGCTATGGCAAAGCCACACATCCCTGTCTTACACCTTTTTCAATGTTAAACCAGTCCGTGTAAGCTCCGTTTATCCTGACCTAAGCACAAAAAAACAAACTGTTCAATACTGGGGAAACACAAGCTCGACATTGACAAATAAAGGTGTGCAACTCCTAGTTGCAACAATATTAAACTTACTATAGTTACTGTTGTGTTAAAAAAACCTAAAACAATTTTAATTCTTTTGTATAAAAATCTATATTGTTTTGAAGTAAGGCCTAGTCAAGTGTACCAACAACCGACGAGCATGTATGAGAGCACTAATGAAAGTAGAGGAAGCAAAATATGTGTGTGAGAACCGTAGCAAGTGTAAGGAAGTGGTCTCTGTCTACCCCTACCCCTAGTCCGAATTGAACAAAATTTGGGATAAGCCTATTTCTAGATAAAAAGATTCCAGATTTGATATTTGCAATGTTGTCAGATTTGCCGTTTCTTTGGTATCATGAGTCACTTTGGTTTTTTAAATACATCACCCTGTATATTTAGTCATTATTGCAATCTCCTCTTAATACGAGTCTGTTTCCAGACTTTTGGTCCACTCTGTATTATGTATGTATATATACATAAAATCAAAAGAAACGTCACAGAAAAATGCATTTTTGGAATAAATCAAATAAAAATAATAAAAATAGGTTTTACACCTAGAACAAAGGTAGATAGACTTCTTAAACGGATACAATTATCGTGCTTAAACAGGAGTACCAATATTACTAAAAATGATGTCTGCGTAATATTTTTAAAACAAAATTACTAAAAAGTTGCGTCAAAACAAGTTACCAGTCGATTTTATTATCAGGAATCATTCACATGGCGCCCCCTATAACAAAATATAAAATAATACATAAAATAATCTTCCTTGTCCAAGTTATGCCTCTCTGCCGATTCTGATAACAATTGATACATTTACAGTAAAATTATTAGTAAAAAATGAAAACAAAATTTCAAATTTAACGCCTTGTATCTTTTTCAACAGCAATATTTTATTAAGACATATTTGGTCATTTCGTCATATTATGGTCCAAATTACCAATAGCTCTAAATAGAATCACCCTGTATATTTGGGAAATTTTAAGAAACACGCGATACTGCCCACCACATTTGGACGGGAGAATTACCCAGTGACGTTTTATTTCCAATAAAAAAACGATGCATCCAACGGCGCTACTGGTTAATCCTTTTTGAATGGCGTTTCTCCCTTCCAAATGTAGTGGGCGTGTTTCTCAGGATTTCCCAAAGCCGAAGTACAAAACAAAAGAAGATATATTATCGAATTATCGTGTTTTACAGTCATTCTTAAAAATATCACGTTTCCAACACCAGCTGTATAAAACTTTTTAGTTGGTCAATTAAGTGGAACTCGATTGTTTACATACTTGAACTTCGATAGACTTGAACTTGAAAGAATGACATTGTGTGACTGGATTTAATTGATAATGCGGTTAGTTCGTGTAGTTTATAACAGTTTTTTTGAAATATGGTAATTATTATTAAAAAAAAAGTTCTAATAACATGATTGTGTAAATACAAATTTTATCCCGAGAATGTGATTATGGTAAATTTCTAAGTTTTTGTGATGATTGTGTAATCATTATGGAAAATTATTTTTATTACTTCTTCATGTAAAATCAGAAGTTATTGCTTTTTGTGTGATAAAAATAATTATTCAAAGGTAGGTACTGATTGTTTTTTATTATCCGTTTATATTAATAAAACCAATGTTTATTTTGGAAATATCATTACTGAAAATTACTAATATAAGTCATATGATAAAATAAACAAACGAATAACATGCTTAAAGTGCAATTTCAAGCTTTTAGACATTTGCGAAAAGGTTAAATGTGTTTTTAATATAATTGGTATATTTATTTTAAGAGCAAATATAAAAATAAATAATACCTAATGATACTATTCAGATGCAATTGCTAAAATCTGTTAAATAAAAGTTTTTTCAAATAATTCTGGCCATCTGCAGTATACAGGGTGCACCGTTACTCCAAAATAACTTATTGACATAATTTGTTAAATGGTACAGCCTGTTTATATTTTTAGTTTTTCATTACCTATTAAATTACAAATACAACCGTCAAGACCTTATAATTCTAACGTTATTTATCCTACAGTTATTGAGAAAAATAATTTACGGGAACGTTTTTATTACCAAAATAATTAACAGAAACAAATAACTTATTAATCTCATTTAATTAGATGTTCAAATTGTCTTCCTTTTTCTATTTTAGAGTATCCAAGTGTATTATAAAAAGCTAATATGGTATTACGCAATTGCTGATTTGTTATTTAACAGGTATTCTATTTCTCAGCACATACCGATTATCAGGTTTTGTCTTGTTCGCAATGTTTTTTAGATATCTTCAGAGAAAATAGTCTAAAGGAGATAAATCAAAAGATTTGGCTAGCCACTCAATTGTGCCCCTTCTTCCAATCCATGTCTTGGAAAACTTCATTTAAGTAATTTCGAACAGCAACAATAAAGTTTGGTGATGCACCATCCTGCTTAAACCAAATGTCATTAAAAATGTTACTAACTGCATTTCTTATTGCAGAAACTATTTGATTTCTTAACAAATCCAAATACTTTGGTCCGTTTAAATTGCCATCTACAAAGAATGATCCAATAACAGTTGTGGCAATTAACTGTACCATTTAACATAAACGTGGCTTCATCGGAAAAGACTATCTTACTTGTAAAATGAGAGTCTGCATATACCTTTTGCACTATAGTTTCACAAAATTACATTTCAACAGATATTTTTAAATTAAAAGTATATACTTTGTACATTTTAAGCTTGAAAAATAAAAAAAAAATTTTTTAATATGCCGCGTGCCACAAGCCATGGAAATAAAAACGCATCAAAATTTTTGTGTAACTTTAGATTTTTAATATAAACAAAGCATTAATACATCGAAAAAAATATTTAAGTACTTGTTAATGGCAAAAGAAAAGAAATAAATAAAAAATAGACTTAATAAAAAAAATGTAGAACCCTCAAAACTTAATTATTAGTAAGATTTTTTTTGTTGGATACTAAATGCCAAAATTTTTATATCGGGTTCATAGCTGGTAGCTTTTAATAGAATACAAGCAGTAGTATTTTCGTCTGTAAGTTTACTTCTTATGTCTGATTTAATAAAGTTCATTGAAGAAAATAATGATTCACAACGAATAAATTGTTAAAATGCCCATTGCTTTTTTTTTAAGACAAGAAAATGTTTCCGGGATGGATTGCCAAGTTGTAAGTACTTCATTTTCGGCATTCCTCTGGACTGGTCCAACGAATAGATCTTGCTCAATTTCTTTAAAAATAATTCTCAAATCTTTAAATTTTTGTGTCCATATCGAACTCGACTGAAAATCTACCAATTCCATTTCAAAATCATCTAATTCCATGAATTCAAACATTGTCAAGTTTAATTGCTAATACGTATTTTTTGTATATGTGTCTGGATGATTAATAAATTTTGTAGTTTCTTCAAGTTGTCGAAACTGAACAAACCTTCTTGAACATTTTTCTATTGTTGCATCGAAAGCATTTTTAAATTGTTACATTAATTTTTTCAAGTCCATCTTTTCATGAATTTCTAGATTCATCATGTATTTTTTTAGGTTAGGAAAGTACTTTAAATTTCTGGTCATTATATCACGTTTAAATATTTTTAACTTGTGGCACGCGTGCCATAGGTTCGCCATCCCTGTTATAGCCTATTGTTGCAATTTTTTAAAGCTATCATATTCCTTTTTATTAAAATGCCTCGTCCTAATCATTGTACTATTGAAGAAATGCGGGATATAATTTGTGAATAACCACAAGAAAGTTTTTGATTTCGCTCTGCAGCAAAAAGGTATGTATTGTTATTTTCAGGCAGAAGGTAACCAAATCACAAAAGTTTTTAAATTAATTTCATAGTTTAAGTGAAACCGGGTCATTTCACAATAAAAATCAGGGTGGGCGTCCGAATCAAGAAGATGAAATTTTGGTTCGAGTGGAAGTTCTGCAGTAAGTTCACGTCATCTGTCAGCAGCAAAAAAACTAATTCAGTCATCTACTATAAGACTTTAAAAAAAAAGTTTTACCCTTATCACTTCATTCTAGTTTAAAATTTGCTTTCAAGAGATCTCCCACGACGATTACAGTTCTGGCAACGTATTTTCAACAAGCATAATGATGACCGACATTTTATTAAGAAAATTATGTTCACCGATAAAGATAAACATTTTCAGCATGAGTTTAAATTTAATGTATAGTGTGGAATTATAGGGGACCAACAACTACTAGGGCTTCCAAATTTAAATGGAAAATTTTATTTATTTTTTTTGCAAAATACTGGTGATATTTTGGATAATCTGTCACTAGATTTAAGAAGGAAAATGTGGTTTGTACAAGATGGAGCTCCACCTTATTTCACATTAGGTTTTAAAAATCATCTAAGTGACATATTTCCTCTACGATGGATTGGCAGAGGAAGTGATTTTGAATGGCCACCAAGAAGTCCTAAATATAAACTGCTTGCTTTTTATGTTTAAGGACATATAAAGTCCTTAGTTTATGCAACTAAAATTAATTCACGAGACGAACTCTGAAGAAACATACAAAATGCGGCTAATTTTATAAGGGGACAGACTAATATTTTCTTATTAAATGAATTATAAAAGGCATTAAAGTCGGAGGAGGCTACGTAAAACATTTAATTTGAGTTTGCTCTGTTTATGTTAAATTGGTTTTAATTCCGATTTGTCGTCGAAATAGAAGCCTTACGTTATAAGTTTTTTTGTTGTCTGTTACCTACTTGAAACCCCCTTCTGAGACTTTAAATTGTTCAATTGCGTTTTTCTCGAAAATGGATGAAATTATCGTGTTAATAATATGTACAAATATTACGTAAAAATTATGTCTGCGTCATATTTTCTAATTAAAATCACTAAAAAATTTGGTCAAAAAAAGTTACCAGTCGATTTCATCATCAGGAATCATTCACATGGCGCCCTCTATAAAATAATGTAAAGTAATACATAAAATAATATTCCTTGTCTTAAGTTATGCCTCTCTGCCGATTTTGATATTAATTAATGAAAAAAAAAGTCAAATACGCTTGTCGTGTTAAAGTCGCTCCGGAGAAAGTTAGTAATATTTCCGAAAGTACACACAATTTAATGGTCAGTAGAAGAACCAAACCCAACAAAACATATAAAAACAACATCTAAATCTAGTTCTAAATCTAAGTTCTCTATTACAGCAAAAAGAAGCATTTAATAGATCGGTTTTATCCCTAAGACCAATAATTTAATTGCCTATTCACCAATTTTCTATTGTCTGTCGACTTAAATTTTTTGACATTTAATTTAAATCTGGCTGGGTTAAACCTACCATACATTTATTTTTTTTATAAATTTGTTTGCTGGAGTTTTCCGTAAGTGCGATTAATATATTTCCTAAAAGATTTAAAATTTTATTTGTTCTGTCAGAATAAGATTTTCTTTGACATTTATTTAACTTTAATTTTAATTTGTTATGTATTTATTTTAGTATAAATTGTATTTATCTCATGGAAAGCATGAGTAATAGTCGTATTGACTGTAACCAACACGATAGCGATATGCGTCGCCACCTGTCATGTCATGCTTCCTGTGAGGGCGAAACGTGATCTGCGGACAGTCACTTTGCTACTTTGAATGTGAGGGGAGGATTGAATGATAAAATTAATGAAATTTACACGATTATAGAAGAAAGATGGATTGATGTTCTTTGTGTAAATGAAACCAAGCGGAAAGGATGTAAAACCACAACATATGGACCTTACATAGCCTACCAGCAGAGGTTCTCAGGGCGTTGGTGTGATACTCCCTGCTAAAATAAATGAATGCGTGACTGACTTTCAATGTGTAAGCCCAAGACTCCTCTGGGTAAGGCTAAAGGTTGGTCTTACTCGTATCTTTTAGCTAGGGGTTTATGCCCCACAAGATGCGCAGTGAAACCAAACTTTAAAAGCCCAAAAAGAGATGCGGGAGTTTTGGGATAGTGTGACAGATATTTTAAATAAGTGTAACCAGAATGAATGAATTGTAATGTTAGGTGATTTTAATAGTTGGGTAGGAGTAAAGCGTGATGGATATGACAGTGTTCTGGAAATGTACGGTGACGGCAGAGAAAATGAAAACGAAGAAATTCTACTTGAAGTATGTTTGGAGCGGAATCTTGTGGTAACAAACACAACGTTTAACCATAAAAGGATCCACTTGTACACAAGACAAGTAGGACACTAGAGAAGTATAATTGATTTTGTAATTGTGGATGAAAGATTGAAAAAAAAAAGAAATGGACACTCGGGCAAACCGCGGTGCAGGTATTGACACAGACTACTTTTTAGTAATGAGTCGAATAAGAGGTCTTTTTAAGCGGTGGCGCCATCGTGTGCAGGAATCAAGTAGTGTACTAGAGCGTATAAAAGTTGAAAATTTGCGAGAAGAAGGTATAAAAGAGGAGTTCGTTGGAATTATGAAAGCCATTCAAGGAAGGAATCGTGGATATTGCTATTAAAGTATGCGGTGTAAGTAAAAAAAGAAAAGGATGCAGGTTACAGAAAATGTGCGTAGAGGTTTAAAAAGCAGTGTCAGAAAAGAAGAAAGCCTGGCTAGATTGGCTAGCTACAAAAGCCAATTAAAGAACGCAAAAGGCAACGATTGAGAATGTAAACAAGGCAAAAAATGAGTATAAAAGGTTAAAAGGTGTGGCAAAAGAGACTGTGGCAAAAAAGAAGGAGAGTGATAAAGATGAATTTGATAGAAGGTTATCTGACGATTTCCAAAACAATATTAAACTCTTCTGGAAGTCGATAAGAACCTCCAGAGGTAAAAATACTACCTCGCAATTGGAAAGAATCAAAAACCAAGATGGTAGTATGGTAAAAGGATAGAAATACGTATTAAAGAGATGGAAGAAATACTTCGAAAGTTTATTTGAGAAAGAGGATACACAAGTACAGGCCCCATTCGGAGACATGAGTGAAAGTTGCTATGTTTGTAAAATTAGTACGACAGAAATTGTGGAAGCGTTGAACAGTATGAAATTGGGTAAAGCTGCTGGGTACGACAGGATAACAGATGAAGTGCTAAAGGCTGGACAAAACTTGGTAGCTAGTCTACTGGAACGCCTTTTTAACCTTTGTTGGAGAAGTGGTAGTGTACCAGACGACTGGTGCAAAGCCGTTATCGTGCCTCTTTGCAAGGAAAAAGGTTCGCAGGTTCGGTAGTTCTTACAGTCTAAGAACTACCGAGGTATTAGTTTACTCAGCATAGTCGGCAAACTGTATGCAAAGATATTAATTAAAAGAGTAACGAATAAAACTGAGATGATATGGGATGTGCAAGCAGGATTTAGAAGAGAAAGAAGATGTATGGATCAGGTTTTTTCATTACGAGGTATAGTCGAAAAATTCTTGGCTAGAAGTCAGAAGGTCTATTGCGCTTTTATAGACTTGAAAAAGGCCTATGACAGAAAGGTGAGGAGTGAATTGTGGTCTACATTGTCTATTTATGGGGTGAGTGGTAGTTTAATACGAGCACTAAAATCACTTTACGAGGATTCCACTGCTTGTGTCAGGATAAATGGAACTTGCACGGACTGGTTTAACATCGAAAAAGGTGTGAGACAGGGATGTGTGGCTTCGCCATGGCTTTTTAACTTATACATAGACAATTGTTTAAAAGATCTGAAAGAGAGTGCGTATGGATTGAAGATGAATAATTTGATCGTCAAATGTCTTCTTTGCGCCGATGATTAAGTCATATTAGCGTTATCTGAAGAGGAGTTGCAG
Organism: Agelastica alni; assembly: GCA_950111635.1. Lineage (NCBI taxonomy): Eukaryota > Metazoa > Arthropoda > Insecta > Coleoptera > Chrysomelidae > Agelastica > Agelastica alni. The sequence goes on along the minus strand of OX467712.1, from coordinate 60,893,507 downwards.
GCGATGGTTAATGTTATGCATAATGCCCTGAAAATCAAAGGGATGAAAATAAATGTGAGCAAACGAAAGTAATGTGGAGTTTCGATTGAGGGAGAAAGAGTGGAACAAGTAAATGAATTTGTGTATTTGGGTTCAAAGTTTACTAAAAATAAAAAGTATGACAGTGACATTGAGCGAAGGGTATTGGCAGAAAAACAAATGAATGGGGCACTGCATAGCTTTATAAATAGCCAAAAAGTGTCAAAAAGGCACGTCTGGCGGTGTATAGAGGTGTGTTGGCTCCTACACATATGTATGGTAGTGAATGTTGGGTTTGGCAAAAGAATCATGAAAATAGGATTAATGCTGCGGATATGAGTAGTCTGAGAAGTATAGCCGGAGTGACTCGGTTGGATAAAGTAAAGAATAGTGAGATAAGAGAACGCTGTGGTGTAAAAGAAGATGTGGTTACAAAGATAGATAAAGGAATGCTTAGATGGTTTGGACACGTAGAAAGGATGGATGAAGAAAGATTGACGAAACAAATTTATAAGGCGAGTGTAAATGGACAAATCGGTAGAGGTCGACCTCGGAGAACATATCGATGGTTTAAAGCACAGATATTATATGTCCGAATCTGCTCATTCTCCAGAATCCCAAAAAATAGGTTTTGATTTGCATTCAAGTAAAGTTCGTAATCTTTTCACGGAAGAACTGACATTTCACAGACAAGTTTGAGTGTTTGGAATTGTAATATAATGCAAACTGCTGATTACTTTAACAATTTTTAATGAAAATTAGTATAAAAAGTTTTTTTTATACTTCTGAGAAGCGTAAAGTAATTATGAACATTTCGAGTTTTTAAAATAAAAACCCCTGCAAAAGGGCGTAATAATAAAATTGTAACTATACACATTCCGAGTTTTAATTGAAGAAAGAAGACATTAACGTACTACATAAACACGTTATAAAAAAATATAATCATACACAACATGTTTATCGATGAAAAAAAATAACACAAAATCAAATCCAAAGTATAATCGACATTATTATCATTAATTTTCAGATTCCTCGTCTAAAAAAACTTCAAGTGTTGTATATGGAACAAGATCCTTGGCTTTCTTCGAGCTTGGTAAAGCGTTGAAATAGCTTTTGTAAGCCTCAGGAAAAATTTGCTTTCGGAGTAAATAAATCAAATCCTGCTTTTTCGCCTCTGAAATTGATAATCTATTGTTATATTTTTGTGTCAGGGTTTTGAACACGGGAGTTTTCTGACGTTTTTTGATTTGCAGAACATTTAGTTCTAAGAATTCATTATCGGCCAATGAATATTTATATTGAATGATAAATGGCTTAGATTTATCAAATCTTAGCCATATAATGTGGAGCCATTTGACTTGTTCCTTTAAGGTATTCAGTTTAGTATTTTGCATAACAACTGAAGCCAGGGCCTGTAGGTCATAGAAATCAGAAAAGCAAAGCTTATGGACCTGATAGGGACGAGGTTTTTTTCTTGTCATTTCAATTAATAATCCCCATTCTTCTGTTGTGAAAATTTTTCGGTATTTACGGGCTCTTTCAATGGTAGCGTGAATTGAATCTGCCTCAAGATAGGAATGGCCGGATTCCATAAATTTTAGATCTACAATTTGTAAGTGTTTGATTTTACTGACAGCGTACAACATTGCAGCAGCTACAAATTGGTTGCGGTTCTGCCCTCCGCAAGTATCTGAAAAGCTAGACACATGAGATACAGTCTGAGGTAGGTTTTGTAAATAATTTAACTGGCATGTGCAATTTCTGAAGCTTCCTTGGAGCCGTGAGTCTCATCCCAAAGGAAACAGTAGCCACTCTGATCAAAAGAATCGTATATTGTAAAATTAAAAACAGAAAGTTTCCTTTTGTAATAAATTTGACAATCAGCGGAGAAGGGAACAGATAGAATAGCTTCCAGATCGAAAGAAATAGCTCGAAAGCTCGAGTCTTCTAACGCTGTTTTTTTATCCGCATCTTTCATTTTCATTGCTTCATGTTCTCTCTTTTTGTGTAGTTGCCAGCTTTCTTCCAAATCAGTTTTGTCTGTAGAACTATAATACAGATTGCATGAGGAACATTGATCATTCTTAGGGATATGGAACGAAAGTTGTGGATCATAACTATTGAAAATTTTTCTGTTAACATTAATGGAAACCGGTGATATTTTTTTCTCTGTACAATAAATCTCAACATAAGAACAATACATAACAGAAATATTCAAATCAGCAGCTAAATACAATTTCTTTGTATCACGTCGGCTGTAGTGGGATTCCATACGAGGAAAACTATCTATATGTTTTTTGACATGATTTTGTGAATCAATGGGTGTGATGTTAGCTGGAGTTTTTTCTTTTCGTCCATCGGTACCTATATAGGCGCCATTAACACCACGGTTTTTCAAAGCTAGGTCAATGACTTGAAAACTTATACTAAATGTTGCGCAAAAAAATTTCAGGCACACCTACTCACTTTTACCCTCTTCAACATGTAGTGAATATACGCGTGATTTAGTCTTTGTGACTTGGCTTTATGGGTTTCGTTTTCTGTGACGGCAGACGACAGTTTCTGTAATCAATGAACATAAGAGTACTTTTTGACGATCACTGTCAGCAAGTCTCCAATATTCTTGATGCAAAACTTGCTGTCTCTCCAATGATACTTTATCAGAACATTTGAATCGGCACTTCGAACAATCAGTGTATTGTGGTTTCTTTTCTGGCATATCGAAATTTTTCCTGGTTTTATAACTCTTACCAGAAGCTCTCTTAATTTTCCGATCATTCCTTTTCCATGTATTAGTGTCCGCTAGTCTTTTTAGAGTTCTCTTCAGAACTTTAGGTACTAAAGTTTCACTGGATGTTGAAGCTACTGGAGGTATTTCGTTTAGGTTATTGTCACTTGTTGAACTGTTTTCTACGTCCTCCGAAGTCGATGAGCTTCCATCTTCTTTTTCATCAGTGGCTAATACCTCAATATTCTCTTTCTCAAGAGCATTCTGTAACGAACTGATCTCGTCGATCATAGAAAATTCGGTGTGTTCCATAACTTGTTTATTGGATGTGACTGCGTCCAATATGAATGTTTGTTGAATATCAGGCAACTTAAAATACTCTTGAATTTATTCGCAATGAATAACAGTAACACCACAGGAAGGATTTGTCTCAATCGGATCTTGAGTGGCATCTTTAAAAATTACGAAATTTGTTAGTCATATAAGAGCTGATATTTTGAAACATACCAAACGGAATAATCAAACTATATTGATCAGGATTTAGGAGATTCAACGAATTGCTAACATCGGTGGACTCCTTGCCTATTTGTGATACATTCTGCGGATCTAAAAATGAAATCGAAGAGTAAACTACTCGTCACGTAAAAAGAATGAATACACCACTGGACTGTACGGGAAAAAATAAGTTTCTACTTTAACTGTCAGTGATAATTTTATTTCAGTGCCCAAATGCCTAATATAAAACACACTGTACAGTACTAAACATGAAACTGACTGTATTTCAAATAAAAATATAGGCAAACATAGAATTATTATTATTATTATTTAATTTGATTATACTTACCAGTTGCAACTTTTTCAGGAGCTGATAATGTTTCACTGTTTTGCTTTTTTGCGGGGTCGACCATCATTTTAGCACGTGCAGACATAGTTGCAATGAAAAGGCTACTCTCATTAGCAATGAACACTATAAACTAAATACCTACTTGGACTAAATTCACCGAAAGGAAAGAAATATTACACTCTATGAGCTACTTCGAAGGTGTCTATCGTGAAACTGATGGAACCAAACTAAAACGTGGATCATGCAAATATTGCAAGTCCATGCAAGTTCTAAACAGCTGATTAATAAGTACGCAGCAGAAGTGTGCACATTCATGTGATGTCCGGATATACAACCTTTAAGCATGGAGCTACGAATATTGAATGCCCGCATGGAGTTACACATATTGTATGTCCGGACTTACTATATTTGTGCTTCGAACAGATTTGAACTGCTCAAAATTATGACATACTATAAGTGTGCAAAGGCATACACTACTTACCTATGGATATACTATATTTTCACTATGTCGATAACCGTTACTTCTCGTTATTCGGGACATACAATATTTGCACAGAGTCTAGATCTGTCTTCCTACGTTCAGAATATTATTACAGCCTAATATTGGCAAAAAGTGGACATACAATATCTGTGCTTTAAACCATCGATATCTTGATCAGATCAACATTGTTTTGAAGAAGGGCCAGATCAAGAGTACCAACAACCGACGAGCATATATGAGAGCACTGATGAAAGTAAAGGAAGCAAAAGATGTGTGTAAGAACTGTAGCAAGTGGAAGGAAGTGGTCTCTGCCTACCCCTATGGGAAAAAGACGTGACTTTATGTATGTATGTATGTTAATGAATTCACAGTAAAATTATTAGCAAAAAATAAAAACAAAATTTTAAATTTAACGCGCTTGTTCTTTTTCCACAGCAATATTTTATAATGGCATATCTGGTCCTTTCGTCATATTTTGGTCTAAATTACCTATCCTTAGCCCATGTCCCAATAGCTTGAATCACCATGTATTTCATTTAGGCATACTTTTTGTTCTTTGTTTTTGATGTAACATTCAAGTAATCTAATAAAACTGTCCGATAAACCCATGAAAATAATCATAGTTTAAAGTGTCGAAAACTCGACAGAAATCAAGAAGCGCAAGTACAGAATAAAGTCCCTCATCTGTACGATGTGCAGTAGAGCAGTGGCGCAACTATGACCTTTGCGGAACCCAGACTGTGATTTGGGAATACTTCATCTAAATACCTGTAATGATGTGCCACAAATGGTACATTTCCTATTTTAAATCAAAGTTTAAGTGGTTAAGGAGGATGGGAGGGGATTGACAAATGACAGATATCTGTATCGTAAAAATGTGTCCCCTTGGAACAAAAATCGACGAGTTTTAGCATTTCCTTAAATTCTAATGAATACTGCCAAATATTGAGGTGGATTGTTTTATGTGGCCCACTCTGTTTGTACAAAAATCATATTATCTAATTACAAATTTTAACCTTGTAATATTTAAGTATTGATAGTTTAGCAGTGTATTAATTAGCACATTACCGACAAAGCTACTGCTTCAAGTACATTTTTAAAATACTCAGTTTAATCCATATTAAAATGAATTTATTATTTTGTCTTTATAATTTTCCTTATTCTATTTGCTATCATTAGTAGACCATTTCTGTTTCTTTTAGCATCCTCCTAAACATAATAATCTTTAATAAACCGAACTATCGCTTTCACTTTCCACAATTTTTTTTCGCATAATATTAATGTGGAAGTTTTTGTTATAAAAACATGTAATAGCAGCACTGTTAAACTGAACGTCACATTTGTATTTGAGTTTTTCGTGCAAAAATACCATACACGTTTTTTACTTTTTCAGTGGATTTTAATACAAACCTTGTTCTGAAAAAAACAGGTCCATTTTATTATCAATTATTATTTCAATGAATATTTTTAGCGCTCGTGGTTTAACTCCCTATTAGCGGTATATGTTACCCTTAGAAACGGTAAGGGGGATTAAGTAGTACATCATTTTGATGAGCGATTAATTCTCTTTCCAATGTTACTCTGACTTATTATTTTTTGTTGAGCAGTTTCCAAAAAATAGCGTTCTTAACTTACAGAAGTCATAAGAACTTGTCTGCACTGAGATGCATGGTTTTCAGGTTATTATTAAAAAAAAATTATCTATTGAAATCTAGTGCATCAGCTCTAATTAAATCTAAAGTGTTTTTAATGGCCAGATTAAATCACATTTTGGCGTTTGAATTAGCTTGGCGCGGAGGACAAAAAACCACTTATTTTGTATCTGAAATTGAAAATAATGGAAAAGAAACTGGACGTATCGAGTATAATCCTCTATTTTCGAAAACGAGATAAAGCGGTAACAATAAATTATGTGACAAATGGCAAATGGATTACGCCTAATATTTTAGAGGAAGATATTTGCCAATACGTTTATTTAAAAAGTTAATGGAAAAACGAGACACTTTTATAAAATTGGACAGAGTATTTCTTACACCAAGTCCCATTTGGTTGGTAAAAGAATGTGCCGATTGAAATTCATAAAATTTCCAAATGGACTAAATGCTCAGCACAACGCATTGGTATTAGAAATCACTCAAATCGAGCGGCAACAGTGAGCGAATTAAGTAACAGCGGAATTGAAGAACAAGCTTAAATAAAAATAACAGGACACAGCAAATCATCAATAAAACCATACTTGCAAGTTGATAAAGAGTATCATTCGAGCATTATTTAATGAATTCGTTTGGAAAACGCTGTTGTACAAATTCTAAACTTTGAGTAATTTGACTGGAAAAGGAAAAGGTAAGTTTTTACTTGGTATAGCAGTGTTTTTTAGTTAAAGTTTTTGATAGCCCCCTAATAGATTAGTAGGTAATTCTATTAACCTCATAAAATTTAAAAAAGAAAATACTTACAATCACTAGGAGTTATGAAATCTTTCTCAACAAAATGTTTAAAATAAACTCTCATATTTTTGGTAACTCTCTTTACTATTTTCAATTTGGTAAATCCCGTGCAATAGCCTTGGATATATTTAAAGCCTTCGACCGCGTTTGGCACCAGGTATTGTTAAGCAAATTATCTGCCAACCAAATTGCGCCAATGGCTCATGAGCTTCATGCAAGATCGCTCCTTACATGTGGCAGTTGACGGTATTTCTTCTGATGCGTTAAAAACCAATGGCGGGGTCCCCCAGGGTTCCATCCTGTCCCCAACCCTATTTATTTTACACATTACCGACCTATTGAAAACCACCACGAACCTCATTTACAGTTTCGCAGACGACAGCAAACTTGTCTCAACTTTCACATCCTATCGATCACTGTCGGTAAATGATAAAAATAGACTCAGACAGGAACAGGTTGACTCCATCAATAGAGATCTTGAAGCAATCGTTGAGTGGGGAACCAACAATCTTATAGGGTTGTACGAGTCACCAATTGTCAAAAATGTCTCGATCCAAATGGACGTCATTTTGCAAATCTGTAAATTGATACCCAGTTAGGTAGCAGTTTAGAACATAATTAAATTTTACATTACATTAAATTTTACAACTTCGGAAATGTTTCTGTTGTTTTTTATTTTCAATTTGTATCTACTTGTAGATTGTTCAAAGATTCAAGTGTTAATTAAATTAACTACGATATTTTTGACTTGTTTTTTCAACACACTCGTAGTTGGTAATTTTTTCCAAAACATCTAATTTGTTAAGTCATCATTTACGTTCATGGCCTCATTAAAAAATTAAGACCCAACTTTATAAAGTGTGATATTTCAATAAAACTCGAATCTTTTATGCACTTGTGAGTCATTACTAGAATGAAAATTTTACACTTTTTCTAAAAATAAAAAAATACAATATGGCGGTCATAAAAAATTGAACGTTGAGGTTGATTACGGAATAACAAAAGACGATTGAGAAATGTCATGCACACTATCGTATTTGCCTCGAAAAAGTGCTCTAATAATGGCTAATTTTGATAGCTGTCAATTAACCGTTTTGGATTTACTGGCGAAAAACAAAATCCACTTTTTTCGGTTTTTCACCGATATTTCCAAAACCAATTAACCGATCGTTAATCTGAATTCAGTTATCGAAAGCACTAAGCTTGCTCTAAAACTTGCCCCATTTAACTTTTGCTGTAGGTACAATGGGAGCCGACATCCCTGTATAGAGAAACGAATCTGAGACACACTGTATACACAACATTCACAAAAAGTTATCGTTTAGGCAGGTATTTTTGGAAATGCCATTATTGGTCCTATATTTCTTAAAGAAAATTTGTACCTTGATATGATTGAAGAGACTATCGATCCTCTTAAAACTCACGAGCTATGAACTCAAAATATTGCAAAAGGTAATTTACTTTTGTAGAACGTTACATTACATTTCCAGCAGGACGGTGCTACTCCCCCTTATTATTTTCTTTCCGTCCGACATTGGTTGAATGAGAGATTCCCGGATATATGGTTTGGCAGAAGATGAGCAGTTGAATGGCCGAATGGCCTATCGATAAATTTGAAAGACGAATTACAAAAGAATGATGATTATTTCTCGGTAAAGTTTTCCGATGTTAGAGAGAAGTTCAAAATTAGACTTTCTTAATGTTTAGAGCAAAATTGACTCCTTGCCAAAAGAAAAATAGGTATGTCACCCCCATTTTAAAAGTGGCAACAAAAACGACATAAAAAACTATTGACCAATTAGTAAACTTTCAGCCATTCCAAAACTTTTCATATTTTTACTTGTGCGCTACCTTTCGTGGCATCGCAAAAATTTGCTAATTAAAGCGGTCTTTAAATTGAAACAATTTATACCGATTTCAGTAGGGCCTTCGACAGGGTTAACCTTGGCTTGCTTGTTAATAAATAACATGAAACAGGCTTTTTAACATAGTTAATGAGTTGGTTAAATAGTTATTTACCTAATAGAAAGCAGTTGGTGAAAATTTAAAACCACATTTCCAGTGATATTCATGTTATATCTAGTATCCTGCAGGGATCACATCTGGGTCTACTCCTCTTCAATATATTTATTAATGATATAGCTCTTAGCTTTTGCTACTGAAAATACGTTTTATTCGCTGATCACCTCAAAATTTATATGATAATTAACTCCGACAAAGACTATGAAAACCTTCAATCCGATTTGAACGCATTGATTAATAGGTCACAAAATAACGAAGTGTCACTCAATGTTGACAAGTGTTATTGTACCTTATTTTTTAGGTCCAATAATTCTATTCAATTTGACTATTAAATTGAAAACAGCCTTAAACGGATTTTTAAAGTTCGCGATTTGAGAGTAATATTTGATCATCAATTAAATTTTACACGTTATATTAATTCCGTAATCAGCAAATATTTTCACTGTTTCATTTCCAGAAATACAAAAAATTTATCTGTTATGGCTTTTAGAACGTTATTATCATTAGTATATTCGGCTGTTCAATACGCCTCTCCAGTATGGTCACCATATTACCAAACTCGATCAAGTAAAAAAAGTACATAGAAAATTTCTAAAGTGTAATGCATTTAAAATGAATCTGCAACATTATATGCGATTATATGTAGGCTATGCAAAAATTGGAGGAGGCATGCTCCGGAGTGATCTGAAAATGGTTTTTTCCAAAAGAGGAACATGACAAATCTCGTCATGAGCGAAGGTATAAACATCAATAACACCGAAATTAAATGGGTCGAAAAATATACGTACCTGGGCCACCTGGTAAGAATATCTAGAGACAAGTAAACATGCGTGCTGCACAGAAGGATCAGCCTAGGATGGGTGGCCTATGAAAAGTTAAAACATGTCTTTAAGAGCAAACTCCCCACCTGCCAGTAAAGAAAAGTTTTCAATGCGTTCTACCAGTGCTCACATACTGCGCAGAAACACTCACCTTAACGATGATATTCGCGAAAAAACTCAAAGTAGCACAAGGCAAAATGAAAAGGTCAATGATTGGATTAAGTTTGAGAGACCACGTCACAAACCAGGACCTGCTGCGAAAAACCGGCGTGAAAGACATCGTCGAGCAAATAACTACATTAAAGTGGAATTGGGCAGGACACGTGAACGAAACATAGGAAGACCACCTACACGTTGGACCGATGACCTAAAAAGAATCGCAAATAACTGGATCCAGGCAAATCACTATAAAATTGGGTGGCAAGCCATAAGAAAGGCCTATGTTCAGCTCTTCTTCTTAGTCTAACGTCGAGAACGACGTGTAGTGATCACAAGTTAATGTCAGGTGTTATTACTCAGAACTCTTCTTACAGTCTCTCGCTATCTCCCACGGTCAGCAGCAGTTCTAATGGCTTCCACTAGTGGACGCTCGGTTACTTTTGATACAATGTCTGTCCATCTAGATGGGGAGCGTCCGCGTTTCCTTTTGCCAAGGGGTTTGCCCTGGACAATCAGTCTCTCAATGTTGTCGTGACGAGTTATATGTCCGAAGAAGTTCAGTATTCGCGCTGATGTCAAGCTACTGAGACGGTTTGATGGTCCAATCTCGTTTAGAACTGACACATTGGTACGATGTGCCGTCCACGGTATTCTTAGCATTCTTCGCCATACCCACATTTCAAAGGCGTCGACCCGACGCCTGTCGGCTGCCTTCATAACCCATGTCTCGGAAGCGTACCAGAAAATGGAGAACACTAGGGCATGAACCAGTGATTTTTTGGTATTGATGGATATATATATCGATCTTTCCAAATTTTATGTAATTGGCTCATTGCTGTTCGGCCAAGTTGAATACGACGGCGGATCTCCATCTCGCAGCTACCGGAGGAGTGGATAAGGGCACCCAGATAAACAAACTGATCTACCACTTCACAGTTGGCAATGTGGTGTGGTCTGTTGGCTGTATTATCCGATCTATCAACTATCAATACTTTAGATTTGGCATAGATGATTTTTAAACCATACTCTTTTGATGTTTTCTCGAGTCGTTGTATCAATTTTGTAAGTTCTTCTGCTGAGTTAGCGATCAGAAGAGTGTCGTCAGCATATCTAAGATTTGAAATTTTTTTCCCATTTATGGCAAAGCCTTCTTCCCACTCATCAAGTTTCTCTCTCATTAAACAATCCGTATGTATATTAAACAAGAGAGGTGATAAAATACACCCTTGTCTAACTCCCTTTTTGATATCTGCTGATCTGGAAATACGATAGTCAATTTTGACGACTGCTCTACCTTGTTTCATATAACTTTTTTATGAGATTTACCAGATGAGTAGGTACTCCCGCAACGCACAAGATCTTCCACAATTTTGACCATTTTACATTGTCGAACGCTTTTTCGTAGTCGACAAAACACATATACATGGGTGCATAGTATTCCCTGGCCTTCTCCATAAGTATTCGGACGTTTAGTATTTGTTCTCGTGTACCTCGCACTTTGAAAAATCCTGA